>JARLTB010000280.1:3445000-3905000 GCA_030141615.1 Unio pictorum
CATAATCAGACTTTGTGATGGATTGTTGGTTGATGTATGGCATACAGATTTAATTCTTGAAGCTGTCACTCTACCAGCCCTGAAGTTAAACCACTGTTTACAACTACTTTGACCTCTGGTATCCTTCTCACAATTGCTACTTTCTTCTAGTGTCACACATAAACTCTGAAGTACTTCTTCGCAGCGCTGCATTAAATCTTCCTTTTTGGCGTCAAGAAATTCTTCATTATAAAGTTCAGTTAGGACTGGGGGATATTTTTTATCCAAGGCTTTTGGTCTATACTTTTGTGCATACCCTGGTACAAGAGATAAAAATACAGGCCTTTTGCCTGTCAAATCAAGTGATGCACATAATTAAGCCAATTCTTCACTGGTTGTTTCTGTTACAATGGGTAGCTTTTTCTTCTTAATCAATGGCATTTGAATCCCAGAGACTGCTTTGTCAAGTAGCTTTTTCTTTGTTCGCGCTGAAGTGAAATCAATCTCCTGGATGGTCTTGAATTGAACCTGAAGAATAAATATCGGGATGTAAATTTAAGCGACATTTAAATTCAAAGATGAAAATTTAACCATTTTTAATTTCAAATGGATTGTATTATATGCTAACAGATTGTTTACTTTCTCTGCATAAGCTATTCATGATATACTTTAATTTTAATTATTATGTTAGGAACAAAAGTGTGTTATGAACATAACTGTAATTTTAGAAAGCTTGAACATGTACTAACCTTTTGGACAGGAGAGGGCAACCAGTAAGATTTTTCTTCTGTTACTGTTAATTTCTTAGTTTTACAGCAGCCTCCACCGCAAACAGAAGTGCCCCAATATGAGAGCAGACTTCTCCTACACCTGCCATACATGTACAATGGCCAGAAATAATTCTTCTTTTCTTTTCAGAAATTATCCACGGTTGCAAACATGTGTCATTTATCCAAAGCCAGAGGATATGGTGTGTAACAAACATTTCTTGCACGGATGCCCCACTCCAGAAAACCCAGATCCGAATTTAGTTATGGGGCATGACAAAATAAAATCAAAATCTGCACGGAGAGTATTGTGTAAAATTGAGCCAAAATTGGAACAGCAGTCATTGCACAAATGGAAAATATGCAAAGTTCAATCTGGAGTACAATTTGATAACATAGAGAACATTAGTATGTGCCAGAATCATGCAAGTTCCTCTGATATTCACACTCACAGAGATGTAGAAGTGCAGACTGACATGAAAGTGATATCAAATATCTGTGTTCAGACTGAGTATCATGAAAACACACAGCAGTTTGATCACAGTTATTCAGTACAGAACTGTGATAACTGTAGAATGAAAGATAAAATAATCAATTCCTTGACACAAAAACTAAGAAAAAATAACCAGAAATTACGTGGTTCAGTGGAGTACAGGTACTTACAGAATGATAAAAAAAATCAGATTCTACACTGGAATTCATAACAAAACTACTTTGTATGCCCTATATGGATTCCTTTCTTCTGATGCTGAAAATTTGCGTTACTGGAAGGGAAAGAAGACATCACAGTCTGTTAACATAGGACGTTTAACTTACCTCTGTAAACAGAGGAGAGATAATAAGCGAGTTCTATCAGCAAAGGATGAACTTGTCCTTGTTTTAATGAAACTTCGCTTAGGACTCACAAGTGAAGATCTAGCAGATAGATTCAGCATATCTGAGGGATTATGCTCTCAGATTATTAATACCTGGGTCAACTTCCTGTCAGATAAATTGAGAGGTTTGGTCCAGTTAACCCCAAAGGAAGTGGTTATGCGTAATATTCCAAAGGCATTCAAAAATGAATATGCAAATACAAGGGTCATCATAGATTGTACAGAGATATTTATTGAGCGTCCCAGAGATCTGTATATACAGGCAGTGACATGGTCTGATTACAAAAAGCATAACACTGTAAAATGTCTTGTTGGAATAACTCCATTAGGTATGATAAGTTACATATCTAAAACATGGGGCGGGAGGGCATCAGATAAGCAAATTGTTGTCGAGTCAGGCTTTCTAAATTTGCTAGATCCATATGACCTAGTTATGGCAGATAGAGGATTCCCTATTAAAGAAGAACTATTGCTACGCTGTGCTCGTCTTGCCATTCCACCTGGTGCACGGTGTAAGGAGCAAATGACCTCACGTGATGTTAAAATAACCAAAAAAGTTGCAAATCTTAGGATTCATGTGGAACGAGCAATCAACAGACTTAAAATGTTCAAAATTTTGAAGGAAACTCTTCCAATTACACTGCTACCAATTATTGATGACATTATCAATGTAATTGCTGCATTATGTAATTTGCTTCCACCTTTAGTCAGTTCTGAATGAAAGCAGAAATATCACCACAGTTACCTTAGGTTCTCTGATGTAACATCTTCATTGTCACTATTATCAAAACTAAGTAAAATAAAATTATAGTACAAGAAAGGTAATAGACTTGATGAGTATTTTCCTGTCTTGACTTCAAACTTGATAAATGAAATTTTTGTTCAACTATTTATAAAAGACAGTAGAAGTCAATAGGAGCCATACTATTGAATATGCACAGAGAAAAAGAGAAGGAATGGCATTGTTTAGGAATTTTAATGGTATACATCCATGATAAATAAAAATATCTCTCACCAGTATAGCAACATTGAAATACATGTACTGTCAATAATGTTCAACTCATTCTTCATGAGTAGCAATATAATGGTACCATGTAAACTATCTTTTAGTGATATACATTTGCACTGTTGTTACTTATATACTTAAATAAACTGTGTAAACTAATGCATTATTTCTTTTATGTGTAGATATTTATCATGCTTAAATAACTATAAAACAATGATTTCACATACCAAAGTTCATAGTGACTGCTTTCAGTAATAAGAAAATCAGACTATAACAAAAAATGTTATAAAACACCTTTACATTATACAAATGTTCAAAGGAGTTCCACACTTCGTATGCAACAAAAACTTATGTCTTTACTAAGCATCTTTCACAAAACCATTTGTCAAGTTCAACTTCTTTGCTTTTGTGGGTGATATGCAGGCACTTCCAATGGAACCATGTTATACAATTATCACAACAAATACTGTTATCATCATCAGTCACAGTATCCTCGGGTTCCTTGCAAACTGAATCACACAGCCCGCAAATTACATTATTATGCATTGTTTTAATGCATTTCTCTCGTTTCCTCATTGTTCGTGAGACTCCAGTTGCCTTTGCATTAAGGTTGTGGACCATGGGATCTTTGGATATATCACTGATTTTTTGTAAACATGGTAGTGTCTTCTTCTCACTGCATATAGTTGCATTACACTGCAGTCTGGGTGCAACATGTTTTGTGAAGAAATGCACCAACTTTGGTTTCACACCTTCCCAAAACTCTGTATCAAATGGAACTCTTTCCTGGTAGTGACCTTTTGTGGTGTACACATAAAAATCACACCATTTTCTACCACTTATGGCCATAACTCCTTGAATCTGCATGTAGTATGCATGATTCCTATTAAGTCCACCCTCATCCACATAAGAGGGTCTCACAACCTTTGGATCTGAGAAACGTATGGACCATGGACACTTGATTTCCATTGCTCCAACACCACAACAGTCACACTGTAACAACAAATCAGGGCTGGCACCCAGAAATGACTCATCAGCATCAAGTAGAAGGCCACTAGGCCAGTATCTCGTGAGATAACATTGTGAGGCCCATCTCTCCTCAACTGTCGAAGATAATTGCTTTTAGCCACTGCTTCCTTCTCGTGACCCCACTTGATGGCTGGTATACAATTAATGTGATCTTTTCCACCAAGAATCTCTGCAAGCAGAGATTTGCTTACAGGTTTACCATGGTCCATCATGTTGACATTTGATACCACTCTGTGAAAATTTGATGATGTAATTCATCCCTTCCACTGCTTTTTCCATTCCTGGCTCAAACTTTGATTGCAAGTCAATTTTTCAATTTGTTCAATTAGATTCTTCAAATCTCTAATTTTTCCCAAAAACTCTGGCGGAGAATTGGAAGATAATGACAAAGTTTCCATATCACTTACTGGGATCTGACATGTTTTTTGCTCTTCAGGAGCTGGATCTTGAAACTGAATACTGACCACTTGCTTGTTGAAGTACTGAAGTGAAATACTTCAAAGTGTCACTCGTGTTTGCTCTACTCGCTGTAGGACTGAACAGCTGTCGCTCAGATGGGTTGATGTGTACATCGGGCTCACCTGCAAAAATATAAAAGGCACACTTCCTGTTAATTCCATAATAAAAAGTTTAAGGTAGCTTTTTCAGAAATGAGAGTCAAAAGCTTTCATGTTAGCAGAACTTAATTGTTCTCTTTGAGATAATAAGAAGCTAGCAAAAGCTTTGAATGAGTAGACAAAAACATTTGTACTTACAATAAAATATTAATTTAAACATGTCTTGTTTAAGATATTATTCTCTGTGCAAAGCTTTTGAATGGCAAATTACTGCAGTTTTTCTTTTTGAATTTTACCTTGCTTTCTGAAATGTGGTTTCTTTATCTTCATGTCCTTGACTCGGATTGGTTTGATCATTGCAAATTTTGTCTTTGGCTTGTCCCAGTTTGATTCCACAGATGTGCAGGCTGGATTTGTGAGCCCCGACTTCCAAGCAGCATCTTTTCTTGAAGAGAAGAGCAGCCACATGGTTACAAGTTTCACCAAATCTGAAAAAAAATGTTTATGAAAATGTAAATCAAATATTATAAAAATTATAACATTATTCACAACTTCCCCTGCACTACATTTTGGGGGAAAATAGTTTTTCTGCAATGCAAAATGTGTTCTCTTGCTATCGAGTAGATTGCATCATATACCTACATGTATGAATGGTAGGCAGCATAAAATTTCACTGATACTCTACTTTCATATGGCAGCATTGAAAACCTCTATATTTCATACTGTAACATCTACATTCATCTCTCTCTCTCTCTCTCTTTCTCTCTCTCTCTCTCTCTCTCTCTCTCTCTCTCTCTCTCTCTCTCTCTGTGACAACATCAAAGAAAACAAAAAGGTTAGATAAAGAAGTATAAATTCAGTTCTACTCAACCAGCAAAACATGTACAGTAAGCACTTCTGACAGCACCCGATTTCTTTTTGAAGTTCTCTGCACAAATCCAAACCTGGTGTGGCTCTGAATTTAGATGTTGGGATGGCTTGCAGAAACCAGCAAGAAAACGGTATAATGAGATATGCTGTATTGGGTGATAAAATATTTCCTGGAGCCAACTTGATGTGTAATAACTGTATGCCTTTCCTTCCTTGTAATCGCCCACGAGTCGGTTTGACAGTTGATCTGGCTGTCCCGTAAGCTTGAGAAAGTCTGCAATGTCCCAATACATGATGGGAGGCCACATTGTCATTCCATCTTTCTCACCTGTCCACTCATTTGGTTTCAGCAGCATAGGGTCTGGTAAATACCCATCTTCTGTCATCAAAAGTGAGTTGTACTCTTGTCGTTATTTTCTGTCAACTTCTTTCTGAGTTGGTACTAAGGGTAGCTTTTGTTCACTCGCTACAAATACCCTAGCAACTAATTCCTTTTTTGTCCCCACTGTCGAAAGTCCCCTTTTCTTCAAAAACACCCTCAAGCTATCGACTTTCCATGTTTCTATACTGTCAAAAGACAAATTCTCATTGTTTAAAGACATCGTTGACTCTTGTTAAATGGCGTTTTGAATTTGCTGTGTAAAAGCTTGGGTCCCTTTGACCTTTGGCTCGTGACGTCAAAACAAATATGGCGGCACACAGTATACTATCGTGAACTCGATTTATAACAGTGTCTAAGTTCGAGTTTCTGACAAAGACGTAAAGGTTTGACATCTGTACACTATTTACTGAAATTTTATGTTGCCAAATCATGAGTGAATATTTCAGTAACCTTCCTAATGCTGAGAAAAGTAGATACGAGCACAAACAGCATCATATAGGACTTACAAAGCTGGACGATCCATTGCTGAATGGAGAGGGGTGGGTGGATGATTTGACCAGGTGGCCAGAATTAGAATTTGAACAAATCTACGTGTATTTAATTGACTCTCCTGGACTATATACTCGTGAAACCATGAATGCTTATAAATCTCTTGAAGCATATAATCAGTTTTACAGTGGATGGTTGCATACCTGTTACGTAAAAGACACGGGTGAACACAGCATCATCAAGGCCAATGTAAACAGATCCCAAGCCCTCTCCGAGAAGCCCCACGAGGTCTAGGTGGCTTTACTAAGACCTAATGGTACAGTTGTAACTGGTAATTGCACCTGCATGGCAGGGTAAGTTAGATCACCATTATTCTCCATGTTTATTCAAGCAGTTAGCAAAGTAAGATCAGAGAGAGAGAGAGAGAAAATAGCTTACAATCGCCCCAGGGTATTTTAAAAATGTGATTGTTTGGTGTGTGGTGTTATGTGCATTTTATTGTGTTAATTTTTAGCTGATAGTTTTCTTGCTTGTTATCAGATTATTAATTACAATGCAGTAAGGAGAGAGAGGGGGTTTAGGAGAGTCACTATGCAGAAACACAAACGACAGATACGCATTTGCTGTTTTAAAAAAAAAAAACAAAATTTAATAATAAAATAAACGAACTCAATACATATCATTTTATTTTTATTAAAAAGAGTTATGTGTTTCTCTTCCTTTATTCAGTTTAGGAGAGATATGTTCACATGTTGGTGCCCTTCTGTTTAAAGTGGAAGCCAGCACCAGACGGGTTCAACCAAGTTTCCTGTACTTCCATTCCATGTCAGTGGAATCCACATTTTACAAAATAGGTACATATATTAGGGAACAAATGTCTTGTATGATATATTTAGGCATAATTGGTACTTTTACTATCACATATTTAAGTTAATGTAACTGATAAAATATATTTGCTAGCATATTTGAATAAAGTTTCTTTTAAAATTTTGAGCAATTGACTTAATTAATTGACATTAAATCCATTTTAATGTTTAAGATCCTAACACATTTTATTTATATTTGTTTACAGGTTTCTGTGGCAACATTGAAAGAAATATCATTCCAGAAGCCCAGATGTAACAACTTCCACAACAAAATTCCAACAACTGTGCAGATCATGGAACCAGCCAAGTTTGCTGATACATCAAGTTTTCTTCAAAAGCTGAGGAAAACAAATCCAAATGCTGTGATATTTAGTATTACTAACCCAAAACCTCAGTCCAAGTTGTGTGGGCCATCCCTTCCACCAGTTCTTAGTAAACTGTACAGTGAAGAGACTTTGGCATTCTCGAAAGAGAAACCACTTACACAGTGCAAAGAAGTATTTGCCAGTATACATATCACTTCAGCACAGGCAGAAAAATTGGAAAATATGTCGTGGCACCAAAGCAAATGCTCCCTCTCGTTTGAATATCGGAAAGGGAGATTAACTACATCAAACTGTCATGAAATCATAAATACTAATTGTGAGCAGTTATCAAGCGCCTCATTATTAAAGAAAATAATGCAGTATAACCCAGCAATAGATACATGTGCAACTTGGTGGGGAATTAAACATGAAGAAGATGCTCTCAAGATGTACAAAAGTGAAATGATGGGACAGCATGTACATTTTGAATTGCAATCCAGTGGACTAATTATACATGAGGCTTATCCGTTCCTGGCTGCATCTCCTGATGCTGTTATTACATGTGACTGTTGCGGTAAAGGAGTAGTCTAGGAAATTCCCCCACTCCCGCTGAGAGAATGATCCCTGTAGTGTTGCGGACACATCATATTTCTTGGAAAAACATTAAAAAAATTAACAAAATGTGTCCCCAATCGTTGAAACCCTCACACAAATATTACACACAGATCCAAGGGCAAATGGCTCTTACTAAATTAGACTATTGTGACTTTGTGTGTTGGACAACCTGTGTGTTGCATATTGAGCGTGTTATAGCTGATTCTGATTTTTTTCTGAAAATGGAACAAACTTTGCGACTATATTTCCTCAACATCGTTCTTCCTGAACTTTTGACACAAAAACTCAAGTCAGAAATGGAATCACGTGATATTCCCAAAACATACTGTTTTTGTGGTTTTGGTGAGGAACATGATATGATAGCTTGCGACAACAAGGGCTGTCCTACATAGTGGTACCATGTTCAATGTGTAGGACTAAAATTGGCATCTAAGGGAAAATGGATATGCTTCAAACGTAAAGATTCCAAGACTTCCAAAAGGAAAAAAAGCTGATTGCCCAAGGATGTATTCTACAGAATTGTTTTAATGTTCACTGTAACAGAATTGTAGCAAGTTTCAAGACTTATAATTTGTAATATAACACCAATGTTTTTATTTAATGGATATTATACTTATGCATCATCTGATAGGGTGAAATGTGAAGAAAATAGTTACTATTTAGACAGATATGAGCTAAAACAAATGTTAATTTATTGCACTATTGTCTAATGGAGAGGCAAAAATAGCTGTACATGACTAGTGTCAATACATCTGGTCTTATAAAAATCACAGAAATGCATGTTCAATAAAAAGAAAGTACATACAATATGTTACAACTGTGTTAGTTTTCTTTGAGAATAATAATAATAATAATAATATGAATAATAATAATAATGATAATAATAATAATAATGAGGACTTTGTATAGTGCCTAATCTTTCGAAGCTCTAAGCACTTTACACCATCAATAATGATATGACTACACTACAGAACAACAAATTACAAAAACAATGAAATTGGAAAACATAAAAACATGCTGAAAACATATGATACAAAACATGATTAGGTCGCTAAGTTTGTCCCTGCAGTCGAAACAGGTGAGTCTTAAGAGCACTCTTAAAATGGACCACTGTGTCTTTGTGTATAATTTCAATGGGCAATTCGTTCCACGTCACCTAGCCCTGGTGTACAAACGAACGTTTTCCATATGACTTTGTTTTCACCTTGGGAACAATGAGTCTAATGTTTAGAGCTTCTAACTTCTTAGGCTAGGTTAAATGTATACAAAAAATAGTATTGGTAACATAAATATCTCAATTCCATGGAAAGTACAAAGAACACCATCAAACCAGAAATAAAAAAGACAACACTGTAATTACAAAGCTTAAGAGAAATATTGGTGAGTGGTCCAAGAAACAAGCTGTTTACAAAAGTGGGTCATTCATGTTGATAATAGCACCGATTACTGAAAGAATTTTATCACATGCTGTCTCTGCATTACAGCTAGGTCTTTTGGTTAGTGTCAATGGAAGTGTTCCTTGAAGAATTTCAAAATCTTTGATCCGACCTATAACACGTTCAACATGTATCCTGGCACGCGACATAAACCTAGATTCCTCCACCTCTTTTGCCGATAGTTGTTTTACTTTTTATGTGAAAACTGGTATCATTAACTTTGCTCCTCTGAAAGAAAATTCTTCCTCCATCGTGAACCTACACGATGCTGACAAAATATCACTGCTCCAGTGGGACTAATGGCAACAAGCACCTTCACTGTGTTGTGTCTCTTATAATTAGAATACGTTTGTGCCCTGGCCTTTAAGACTGACGGTCTTTCAATGAAAATTTCAGTACAATCAATAATGCTACCAACAACCAACACAACAACAATGGGCTGGCATATTTCTGAATACTACTACCTGCGGCGATCTATAATGACAAATTCTCTATGGATAAAATACATGTAGGTCACTGAAGTTGCCCTACGTCAAATGCGCATGACTGTACCGGTCGCGGTTATGGGATAGGTTGGCAAGTTAAAAATAGTAATGGAAAAAGGTCTATTAAGAATGGAGGGTGTTAAGAGAGATATTTTTTAATCTTTTTGCACGGAAAAATACGTAAGCAACAAGACCAAAAATAAATCTGTGACGAATGTGTTCGTTAATAATGTATTTAATCTTCTTGATGGGAAAGTTCAAAATGTTGTAGGTTTCTGCAACAATTCAGCAGCAAAATTGGCGAAGTTAAAATATAAAGTAAGTATATTTCTCCCTTGCTTTCATCCGTTTAAAGTGACATTTAAGACAAGTTTTGACATTCAATTGTGAACAAGAATGTCATCGACGTACAAATATATAGTATAAACTGTATTAATGACCATTAAAATGAAGTTTCTATAATTCCTAAACTCAACAGAAATTTCAAAGAATAATTAAAACTTTGAAACTTGTTTTGTTTATATTTGAAATCAACATTTAAAGCCTATCAAATTTATTTTTATTTACGCAAATAATTATTAATAAATATGTTTACATAACATCAATCAATTTATCAAATAAATTAATTTAACTTAGCTTACAGTGAACATACCGTATTAATTATGCTGCTTTAAAACAAAAAACATTTTTAAGTTAGAAATCAAGTGCAGATTCAGCGGCAAATCTAACTATTTTTGTAACACAGTTGAAGAGAATAGTAACGACCCAGTGAAATTATAACAACAGCTGAATTGTAATAGTGTATTGACTATTAGCTGTACTGTAGCAACCACCGAAGTCATAATCATAATATAATTTGTTCTATATATATTTTAATTTCATATTCCCCATACATTGGCAGCCATCCCAACAGACTACCTTACAATTCTTTTTCTACATAGCTCTTGTCTTCTGTAATTTCGAGTGAATAAATGACATTTTTAAGTCAAACATTACAAGGCCCTCTTCTTCATAACTTTTTTTCTTCATTTTATCTTGTCAACTGATTCTTTCCAAAAGTTCTTGTTGATGAAACTATTTAATATTTTTATAATGAACCAATCTGCAAGATTTGGTAAACATATTAATATCCGATTTAATTTGAAAAAAGCAACTGATTTTATCACTATAATCTATAACCAGTGAGTCATTAGTGTATTGATGTGATCTAATTTACTATCGTAATAAATAGTTATTCTGTGACTTAAATCTGTAGAGAAGATAATGCTTCATATTTTGCTTCAACTACCCAGCATACATTTTTATACTCTATACACAAATGAATGTTGATGTTTGTCATGCTTCCTGTAATTTTAAGACCTGATATCTTTGTGTGTATTGTATTTGTAAGATCTTTTTCAGATCCATCCAAAACTAATGTTTTATCATCTGCATATTGATATATTAGAAATTCATTTTTATCTATTTTAGTACCATTTATATTTTTATTCTTACCATTTACATCTATATTAATATCATTTATATGTTTAATAATACCATTTTTATCTATATTAATACCATTGATATCTTTAGTCTTACCATTTATATCTATATTAATAACATTTATATCTTTATTAATACCATTTTAACTGTTAATACCATTTATATCTTTATTCTTTTTAATCAAATCATTTTAATATGATGCCTAATATACCATCTGCTGTCACGAATAAATTAATCACATCAAGTTCATTTAGCACAGATGGAACCATGTTTTAAAGAGTTTTACAGTGTAAGAAATATTCAACATAATCACTTGGCAACTGGATTCTGTAAATGAACATGGAGTAAACAGTATATCAGTCAATTATGCTAATTCTAGTTGTTATGAGATTTGTCCATCCTGCAAGTCACCTCAGCAGTTTCAGTTTTATACACTGAACTGTATACAGAATAATTACTTGAACAAACCTAGAAAATGTTTGTATTAATAGGGATTAATTTTGGTCCTGACTTGATATCCTTCCTTGTGCATTTATTTCACACTATCAATGGAATTGATGTGACGATAATACAGAAATTTCCTTGTTACCTGTGCAAGGTGTTCTATAAAACCCCACAGGCATCTTATGGTGTATGAATTGCAATTAATTCGTACACACTCTATTACAATTTTCAGGTGTGGTAAAGAAGAGGTACATCAAACCAACAATATAATAACAATGTATGTTAAACATCATACCCATAACAATATAACAATAAATGAAAGACAACATTTATTCTAGAATAATGCCTAATTTAAAGCAGTAGAATTAACCAACAGCTATATGATGTATAAGTATCTAGGGATAATGAGGGCGACAGGGTCAAATACAAATGTTCAAGAAATGTATGAAATATTTATGTATGTGTGTATTTGTATATACACAACAGTTGCTAATGATAAATAGTAAAGATAATTAAAAAGCATTTAATTTATATCAATATATGTTAACGGTCATAATATGTTTGTATACAAAAGAAAGTTTCATTCTGGTAAATCAAGTAAACTTGTATAAATATGTGGAAAAAAAATTGAAGTCATATATAATTATAAGACTATGTATCAGTAGAGATGACTAACTTTTACACCTACACAATCTCAGTGACAAAATAGTCTACGGGAAGCTGACAGACCCAAATACTAAAATTACCAATACAAATCAGAGATAATTCTGACAACCTTGATAATTGATACCATATGCATATATGAAGACAGTAAAACATACTGCATTGTAAGTGGCAAACAATGACGATGATGATAATACACCTTTTTCATAAGTATTTAAAAATAGCAAACAAAACTATCACTTTAAGTAGTCTTATCTTTTGATCTATTAATTAGAAAAGAAGATAAAGAAGGTTGATAACAATAGAATACCAACATAAAAAGATGACAAAGTTTTTCATTCATTACTTGTATTTGCTTACGCTAAAAGGTTCAGCAGAAAGACTATGGATCGATGTCCATACCAGGAGAAGATGGGGTCCATACCCGAGTCTTGACAGTACCCAAGAGAATCCGAAACCAGACAATCTCGGGAGCAACTTCAGTTCTATTAAGTTAAGGAGAAACATTTACAACTTTCATTCACTGTAATGAGACTCAAAGTAATCAAGTCAGAAATCACTATGACAAGATCTATAGTAATCGAGTTATTATTAACTATGGCAAACCTAGAAATAATCAGTAATCATTGTAACAAGACCTGTTGCAATCAAGTCAGTAATCTCTGTGAGAAGGCTTTGAATGATCAGGTCAGTAATCTTTATATAAAAACATTTGCAGTTTGTATGGCCCTGAATGATCTGGTCAATAATCATGGTAACAACACCTGGAGAATTGTAACAAGGCCTGTAATCAGTGTATTGAGGCCTGCCGTAATCAAGTGAGTCATGGCTATAACAAGGCCTGAAATGTTTATTCCAATCTTGCAATTAATATTTTCAGACAAGTGGCCGACTAATTGTCATACCGATTCAGGACTTTCATCCCTCATTAAAGGCACTCCACCTGGCCACTGGTCATTGGAAGGAACATGTAATGCTTCACAAGGTATAATACAATAACGTATATACATTTATCAATCCAACATTCAACACACTCCATCAGGCCACTGTCTATGGGAAGAAATGAGTAAAACTACACAAGGTATAATGCAATAGAGTATATTATGTTTTCATCCATCTAACATTAAACACACACTCCATCAGACTACTCTACAATCGGATGGAATGAGTAAAACTACAGCAGGTATCTGACACCAACATGCATTAATTAAACTACAGCAGTTATCTGACACCAACATGCATTAATTTTCAGACAAAATAGTATGATTCTTATTATTATAAATATTGTTATTAAATTAGTTGCTTTATATTTGTTTTGTATGATGTCATATATAATTTTTTATATAAATAAACTGTCTCATACTAGTTCTATTTCTATACATAACTTTAGTTACATATTTTTAAACTACATTTGCTTGATAAGCTATGTATTTTTTTTAAAACCCAGGTTGCTGATCAATATGAAGGCCAAAAGTGCTGTTCAAAAGTACATCAGCATGTGTAGTATATGCAGTAGGAATAAGGCACAAGTTTTACAAGCCCCACTCAGAGTTATAATAAGCCAAGGCTTGTTCTCCCGTTGTCAGGTGTGTTCAACAATGGCTAATACCCTTGCTGCATTTGTGAGTCTATATATGTGTAACAGTACTATCACTAATTGATAAATACATTTAGCTGTATATATCATGTACAAAAACAGTTCTATTAGCTGTTGTTCCATACTAATATTAATGGAAATTCATACGTGTGAACATTCTTCCTAATCACCATGGATCATTATTTTTTTATTTCATATTGCTGTAAAAAAATACAAAATTGGAAATATACATTGGCTCATTGGCAGTTTGTGAAAACAGCCGAAAAACAGGCTTGATAAAAATCATAATTATTTTTACATTTGCAGGTTGACCTGGTAGACATGACACGAAAGCCATCAGATGGTTATAAGTATATACTCCATCTGATGGATCACTTCAGTAAGTTCCACATACTGGCACCACTGGTCCAGAAGACTCAAGCAGAGGTTAATCTCGTTCTGTCCCATATGTTTAGTATCATTGGAATACCAGCCATTCTACATACAGATAATGTATCACAGTTTGGAGCTCTTGATAGGGTCCTCCAGCAATCGCCAGGGTGAAGTGATATTGTTCATGGACGTCCCCGTCATCCTCAGAGTCAAGGATTGGTGGAGCGAGGGAATCAGGTACTGGAGGAGATAATTGCGGCAATGGAGGCCACCTATCATGGTGATGGCCCAGCTCCCTAGCATCTGTGGCTTCCTCTCGTACAATGTTAGTTTCTGTATAGGTTTAGTGATTCAGTTGACAGTTTGATTGCATGATGTCGTCCAATCTTACTGTTTAATATGTGCTGTATGTATGAATTGATAAGTTTATGCTTCACTTAATTCCACCCTCCACATGTTATCAAAGGCCTCATATTATAGACACAAGGTTGATTGACCATCAACAAGTTCAATACGTAAAACGGTTATACCAAATAAAGCACATATTATATCCATTTCTTGCTCTGATGTAACCTTCCAAGTTAAATGTTAACAAAACAACATGAAGCATCGATCTTTACTAAAAACTGTTTTTCAAGACTGTTTCCTTTCTCTGCACTTGCTGTTGCCAGGTTATACCTTTTAAAGCTCATTTCAAAGAAAAGTGTTTGTTAATCTTTCATATGTCGGTAAACACTTTCAGATCAACTCAACACCATAGTGAGCAGGGTGATACAGATGACACCATATGAGTGTGTATTTGGGAAAAATCCACCATCCCCACCACCACTTGGACGACCTGCCAGAGGTAGATGTGGAAGAGTCACAAGAGGATAGCCAAGAATGTGACCCATTGCTTGACCACAGCTATGCTGGAGTAACGAAAACTTTATTATTATTATTATTATTATTATTATTATTATTATTATTATTATTATTCCCTCACTGAAAGAGTATTAATTTTTCTTCATAAAGCCATTTTCTTTACTAAGTATTTGCTTGAAATGCTGGGGACAGCATTAATGATTTGCACCATAAATTACTTTAATTGGGGCTGCCCCAAGTATTTTCTTTACTCTAGGCAAACTATGCACTTAACATATAACAACCATCACAGTTATTTTTGGGAAGAACGATTAACATTTATTGCTTAAAACGATGAGCAGTATATCATATTGTTGGCAACTATACAATGGCATTCATTAACTCATCTTGCTGTTGTCAATGCTGTGTACTTTTTTGCCAGACTACCAATGGACCAGATGATGAGAATCTCAGCCATGAAGCCCAAGCTGAGGTAAGATGCAGGATGTAGATTGTTAGTAATAGTGTTAAAATTCACTGTTTTCAGCGTCTTTCTATTGAATGGAATTGGAAAGGAATGATTGGTACAAGCATTAAAATTCTAACTGCTTACAGCATCTTTCTATCGAACAGTGTTGGCAAAGAATGAGATATCATTCACATCTCCCCTGGTGTAATGTTAGGCACAGTTAGAGAGTCATAAGATTCCTTATTAATTAAGAAACATAAACTAATGTACTTTTAATCTTGATTCTTTCATTGCCTGAAAGATCCCAGATATTAGCATTCAGTATAAATTATATTCCACAATTGATGTTTGTTCTTATCATGTCAGAATGCCACACCCAGGATATGGAAACCAGAGGAACTGGCTACAATAGAAAGACACCGATCTAGCAGAGTAGTTGCTAATCGGGCCTATCTTCAAGAGGCATCCAGAAGAATGAATGCCCCAGCACCAGATAACCATTTCAAAGTTGGTGAATTGGTGTCCATCAAAGTTCCAAGGTCTGATCGCCATAAGACAGACTGCAAAAAAGATCCTTGGAATAGTAGTGAACCAACATGGAGAGAAGGATCCCAGTTTTCGTATTCGGTATAGATTGCTTGTTGTGCTTCAAAAAAACTTTACATTAATTCCGATTCCATTCAATTATGACTTTTTGTAGCTATCGTAACGAAGTAAAGTAAATATTTCGTAGCTTTTTTCTTAGATGCAAATATGGAATGCTTGCTGGTAGATACAGAGGCGATTCCCTTCTACCATTCCAAGGAGCCATTCCTGAATTAAGTGTGGACAACTCCAAGGATGAGAAAGTCATCTCCTTAATTACTGCTTCCATGTGTTTCTCCAAAGCTGCATGCCCTCCAACTGTTTGCAATTGCAGAGTAGGATGCCAGAGCAGGTACTGCATCTGTTTCCGAAACAAGATTCAGTGCCAGGCTGCTTGCCATGCTGGTAGATGCTGCAAAAATGGGTTTGTATTCATGAAACATTTGTTTCGCTTAAATAATATGAATCCGATGCAGTTATGTTTGAAAACATACTCTACAACTGGTCCAACATAAATTTTGGATATCAGTTATATTGAGATTGTGTGTATTTGTATTGCTTTTGTTATAATGTTATCTCTGTTATGTGAAATTTTCAGAATGGAACGTGATAATGTGATGTCAGAGGACTTAGAAAATTAGAAAACAATGAATCAGAGGAACTTGACAGTAGGACAGAAGACCTTCAGTGTGATATTCCAGTCACCTTCAAGGTCTTTGTCCAGCAATTAATTGAGTCAGTAAGTTGTTCAGAAATTTTATCGAATAATGTATATAGATTTACTTTTCATGTTTTTATGTTGGTTTATTTTTGATGGATTGTTTTGTTGTTGATGGATTTAAGACAATAATTATTGACTATATCATACAGCAAAATGATCACAAAAGGAGACATTGTTCTGCTACAATTTGAGTGAATGATGCACTTTTGACCCACTGTTAATATTGCCTAATGTACCATATAATAATAGAGAATTGTTATCATTAGAGGATTTTCGGGAATGTCAGTCCTGCTTGAGTGCTATTTCACATGCAGGATCATGGGAGGCACTAAGTTCTACTGCAAGGTACATTGTTGAGACACTGCCATACCTGCAAAGAGAGGAACCCATTCCCATTATCCATGCTGAGAGATTGGGAATCTATGGTGACGGGTGAGTATTGTTTAAAACGTACAATGTGATACAAAGAATTCTTCACTGTAGCATAGATATGTCAGATTTGTGATACAACTGTAATGACACCAAGATAAATGACAAAGAAACCATTTTAAGTAATTATTCACATATGTACCATTTGTTATATGTGTTGAATGCATACAGTTTACATCAGCACTTACGATGATTGACACTCTAATACAATGTCACTTTGCTCATGTGTTAAGATTTATGTTTAGTAATAAGGACTGATTTGTGTTGAAATACCAATGTGTATTATTAAGCATTTAATCTTTTACTTTGAGTAGCTTTATCCGGTTCATTCCTGTGGACATACGAACATCACACGCAGTGTTCCAGATGTCTGTTTAACTCCATTTCTCTGGTCCTTTGGGGTCATGCTAAGAAGACAGTTTTTCTTCGCTTTGCAGCTGCCATCTATGGCATTGTTAACCACGAGAAAAGGGTTGATCAGGTGATGCTAATAACTACTCTCTGATCTCATTTTGCCATCAAGAAACTAGAAATTTCTCTAATTTAGTAAATAATAGAAAACTTTAGTATGTGTATTACTATTAACTGTTTATGGCTTAATAAACTCCATAATATCCAGGTAGCATTCTCTTTAGGTTGAAAATGCATGTACCATTTTAATTATAAAAGATAAGCTGTGTATGTTTTTATTATGAATCAAAAGAAAAAACCTTGTGCCACTATCATAAATTGCCAGGTTTATCACATTCTTTATAGTATCTCTAATTGTATCTAATCCTATAATCCTACAGTTATCTAATTTTGTTAAAAAAAAATTATGGTTTAACGCCATTTTTAAGCACAATATAGGCTATACATGGCGGCCAGTATTAATGGTGGAGGAAGAAACCGGAAAAATCCCAGAAAGAACCACCGACCCACGAGAAGCTACTGGCAAGCTTTCTCACATAGCTACATTAGCCGAATCTTAGACTCGAACCCACGCAGACAGAGGTGAGATAGCGGTGATTCGTAACGGACAGCGCTTTAGACCTCTAGGACACTCGGGGCCCCTCAATTATCTAATAGTGTTATAGTATCTCTAATTGTATCTAATACTGTCATCATGTTATCTAACAGTGTTATATTATCTCTAATTGTATCTAATACTGTCATCATGTTATCTAATAGTGTCATATTATCTCTAATTTTATCTAATCATCTCATCATGTTATCTAATAGTGTTATAGTATATATAACAGCTTAGTTGGCATTATTCAGGTGATGGAAGGAATCATGGACTGGAATGATGCTGTGGCATGGGTCAGTAGGTCCACAACAGCTAACATTTCCGATGATGCCACCATGATGCAGCAGCCACGACACCTGGTAAAGTCAGCCATAGAGAAAGAACTGTTTGCAACTCTCAAAGGCACAGACTCTGGTAATTAATAATGAATAACACATTCAAAAACATAGCATTAGTTATTTGGCTAACTGTCTACTTTGATCAAAACATAGCTTGTTGCATTCATGGATGTACTGTTTACAAATAGTTATTAGAAGTTACATACCTGAAGGTGTAATGAATCCTTGTAAAATTATAGCAAATATTGATGACAAGATATTCAATGAACATTACGTCCTGAATAAACCAAAAACATAATAAACATGTTTTACTTTGTATCGCTTAGCCCCAAAATGATTTCTACTTACAGCCCAGGTTCAGTTCATGTCTTTGGCAGGGTTACTCAGGAAAAAGATCACCGTTAGAAACTATAATGAAGACACTTATCCCCAAGAAAAAATTGGCATTGGAGAAGATATCATCCTGCTTAGAGTACCAGTACAGTTGCCATCTGATGATGGGAATATTCGGTAATCATACATCTATACAATTTCTAGGACTTTTATTAATAATACCTCTTCAATTCCGCCATAAATAATGGAGAAACTGCCTCTACCTACTTTTCTGTAAAACTACTGTACTTCATAAAAACAATGGCTATCTACATATGAATGTCTTGCTGTATGTCATGGAACATTTTTAATGTTCATATTTGTATCATGTAGATTTTTCGTAATTCAAGCAACCGTTAAGCATTTTTGACATATAATGTATACAGTAGATGGTAGTGTATATATACTTGATTCCTTTTCCTATTTCAGGCTCAGTCACCTGGTACCAGCCATACCATTCACACCTAAAGAAAAAGATGCAATGGACAAGTGCATCTGTGAATCGTTTGGAGTATGCAATGATGATGACAGCATGGGATGGGTGGCTTGTATTGTGTGCTGTCGATGGGTACACTGTGCCTGCATAGACAGACACAGCTTTACACTACCAAAAAATGGAATTCACATATGGATGTGATAAAATCCGTCCATTCCCGTTGAAACAGTATGTGAGATTAGTAAGAGTTTGAAAGTTAATGTGATATAATCCATCCATTCCCAACAAAGTTAAATCAAATTAGTATCTTTCTTGTATATTGCATTATACACTAAAACAAAATTGTTTTATAAAGTGGTATTACCTGGGGGTCAAAACATTACTTGCATAATGCCAATATATTGTTAATGCAGAAAATCCAAAATGATAATGAATATGATGATGATTGATATATCGATTTACTATATGAATGTAAAATAGCTACATTTTGTTAACTTTCAGGTTTCCAGTGTTCAATAATACATCCTTGATCAATGTATTTTTGAAAAAGCAGAGAAGTCAGCTCAAGGTAGGTAACACAGTTTCTTGACAGTGGGTCATAACTTTGTATTTCTAAGACATGGATTAGTAAATATAAAAATTGTTTATTCTGCACAAGCCAGTATTTCTCGGTTTTCCACAAGATGCCTAAAATACATACCCACAACATAATATTTTAACAGACTTGTGCTTAAACTATAGTCGATATAGAACTGTACATGATAGCCATTCAAATGACCTTTGTTGTAGGTTTTACTATCTTTACCATTTTGATAGAATGTTGTGGTCAGAATATGTTCAAAGACATCAAAGTCATGGAGAATGAAAGATTTGGACAGCAGGTCCTCACATATTGTCCAGAGACTGACCCTCTGCTCTGGCCTGAATATTCCGAATGAAAGTGTTGTAAGTGTGCATATGATATTTTACATCTATACAATAATGACAGCAGATAACTAGAAATTGTGTTGCAAAACATATATAAGCAAAACATATATAACCCTACTTGTGTTATGAAGTTAGTTTGGTGATGTTAATAATATAATTATCCAATGATCAGCTCAGGTCGTGTATTAAAACAGTTCAAGTATAGATTTTAAAGCAGGCCATCATGATCAAGGACATGGCTCAACCAGGAGAGTAATAAGGTAATAGCTTTTACCTCTCATTGTCTGAATAATCATATTGTTTATGATGGGCGAACTGGATTTCAAAGTAGTTCATGACTTTCACTCAATAAACTTTTTTAAAAACCAGAATGAATTGAAGTGAATGATACAATTGTTGTCTTTTTTTTCTTCCAGGTTACAGCCATACGAAAGTTCATAGAGGAATTGCTTCTAAATCAAATGAATACCAAAATAATTGACTTATTGCTCTTTCCTGAGGTAATATTTTTAGAAGACAAAAAGCAAGCAATTATATTTACTATTTTTCCTAGACCTACAAAAATGAAACACCACAAGAGGAACCACTTTGTTTATGCATGTTGTTAGCATGCGCAGAATACTGAAAGTTGATGTGAAATATTGTTAATATCTCTGAAAATATTGAAAAGCATCATAAGGGGGTGCACAGTTCTGTATCATATTGTATTTTGGGTGGGTGTGAACTAGCTCACTGTACCTTTTATATTTATATATTCTAAATACAGTACTTGGATACCTTTGATAAAATTCTCAGGTTTTATAAAATATTTTAATTGTTTGTTTATTATTTCTTCATATTCTTCAAGGTACTGATACACCTGATGGCAGCGGTTGAAGGACTCCTACCTTGAGGCTGAAGTTCTCATCCAAGACAGTTGCCAGCAGAAAATTTGATATTGATATGTGTATATCTTGCTAGTTTTAAAAGTGTATACAGCTGTAAATAATAACATAAATAAAAAAATTGAAATAATAACATAGTTGTTGTTTTGAGGAAATAAATTCTACCTATTTCGCAATGATCCTAGTTAGTTGTACAAATTCCGTAAACGTTTTCGTCTTCCATTCAACTGTCTGTGTTAGAACGTGGTTCATGGATTCACAGTTATTATGTTTCAAGATGCGGTCTATTTGGTGAATTCTTAATGGATTATTGACTTTTGGTTTGATATTTGTCTTTAGTTTTTTTTCCGAAAGTAATTAGGAAATTTTCTGGATATTTCAGCACAGTGATTTTCTAACATTTCACATTTATCGTCAAAGGAAGTACTGTCATTAGGGTCAACTAGTCCGTCTTTCCCAAAAATTTGTTTCAAGATGATGTTGCAGTCAGTCATGGTAACTGCGTCGTCTGTTAATATATGTCTAGCGTTCTCTTGTAAATGGCGTGTGCAGCGAACGTGTGTTGATTCTGGCAAAACTGCCGTAATGCCTTTGACTAGAGCCTTCTCATAATCACTTCCAATTACAAGGCTCTTAAGATTCGAATCAATAACTTTTACTTTCAGATGATGGAAAAAAATGACTATAAGTTTCGAAATCGCCATTGTGAATGAAGAGCGGTCCAATAAAGATTGGTGGTTAGCCTGTTCTGACTCGTTTTACGGCAAGTTGCTTGTAACACGTTACCGTCACATACATTTCACACAGCATAAAAGCTTTGTCAGTGCTAAGGACAGTCTGCCCAGAGCAACAAAGATTCTTAATGTCTGTTATATGTTCGTCAGTGTACAAAATGATACAAGGAGGTTTAGCGCTGGTCCGGATAACTGATCTTACAAAAATGTTATTTTCCGTTACCAAATTTTCTAAATGTCGGATTTGGTCAGCAATATTTTTGGAGTATCCTGGAGCTTTTCTGTCCTTTGAGTTTTTATATTTTTGTTTGTCATACTTTTGTTGAAGTCCTGACGGTTGGGACAGTTCATCATATTTTGAAGTAAGTTTATTTAATATTTGATGTGGCTTCATCTTTCCAGTCATTTCTGCAATCTCGTCTAAAACAAGGTCAGGAGTCCGCAAATACTGTCGTCCGTCGCGAGTTTCCATGCGGCATTAACCCAGGAAATTTCCCTACATATCCAACCAGTGACAAATTACTTGTCAGACCCCCTCCACAAGCCACGTGACCTCTTTTGTACATATGGTCTTGTTTTTAATTGAGTATTGTACCTGTGGATCACAACAACTTGATCTTTGCCAGGTTGTGGATCAAAAGGTAAAAACTCCGTTTTCCGCTTGACTTGTCTTTTTAAACAATACTTCCCATTTTTTAAAAAAAAATCATGGTCCGATTACCGTTGTCAGACAGCAAATAGTAGGATTTAGGTGACGCACAAGCAGATGTATCCCATACACCACAGTCGTCTGAAAAAGAACGTTTGCCATTATTCGAACTCTTTTCGAGGTTTTTCGCAATATTCACAATGAAATATACATTTTCTTTCAAACCACATGGAATGCATTCAACACTAGAATTCGATTTTAACAAAAATTCTAATACTTTTCCCGTGTCAAGAAAACGACACTAGTCTAATTTGCTTTTTGCTGGATGTTTGTATGTGTCATTTCCGGCTTTTATTTCGTTGAGCAGCAGAGGGAGAAAATCCTACAACTTGTGCGAAAAATCGATTTAAACCGTCAAAATGACAAATAGAGCCTTCCTACGAAATCTCATGTTTTAACCACAAAAAAATAAGTCTCTGTTTGACAAATGGAGACTTAGCGATTTTTCAATCATCAGGGCCGCAGCGGTGTTGTCATCACCCCCTCTGCTGCTATGGGTTAACAATCATTTATGATTTGCAGAGGGGGCGAATCCTACAACTTTTTCCAGGAGTCAATTTGCCAATCCGAGGCTTCCTACAAATGCTGTCCTCTCGGCAAATTAACGCTTCAGTGAAATCCTAGGGGATTTTCCAGCCACACAAAATGACGCCATGTCGTTGTCGCCCCCCCCCCCCCCCTCCCCCCCCCCCCGGTTTATAAATTATTTCAACCGAATATTTGATCAAGTCCGATACGATATCGTGTTCGAGGGTAATGCAAATTTATTGTTATAAATCCGTGTGGGACCAACTGAGCATGACTAAAGAAATTTCGAAATTGATTGAAGTCCATATCAGAGCACCATGTCTGCCAAATATTTCGTAGCGTATGTGTATCAACGCCGTTGAATACAGCAATATTATAGTTATCTCTGATCACTTTTGGAATCTGAGCGTAGCGTTGAGTGACATATATCACGTCAGTGTTTTTATGCCTGCCTCGGGAAAATATCCTAGCTGGGTTTTTTTGATTGTCTAACATTACATCACCGTATACGACTAAATTGTTAATACCCCCATCAAGGTCATCCACGGATGGTGCCTTGTCAATATCAGTTATAAAATCAATGACGTTCTCACCTTTAATTTCTGATGCATTCTCGTTAAAATCCTTTAACACTTCATAGCATCGTTGATCATCTACGCTAGGAGCAACTAAATACAACTTATCCCACTTCATCCATCTCATTATTAAATTGAGCAACAATTGCGTTTTGCCGGATCCAGATGGCCCGATTATAATTGCGCGGATAGAGTCTGGTAGCGCTGCATGATGCTGAACTATACATAAATTATGGATCTATATTGTGTGAAGTGTAAAACGCGTACTAGCACAAATGATGTGACGACGATTACAACTAGCAATAACAGATCAGCACTTACTGGTACATGTGCAACATGTGGTATAAAAAAGTTTAGATTTGTTTCTATGAAATCCGGAGATGTTTTTTTAAAAAAAACGAGGAGGTGATATTGCAGCCAAGTTAGCAAAACTCCCTGGAACACCGTGGGCAAAGTATCCAGGAGGAAAGCACCTTCCAGGATATAGCTACTGTGGCCCAGGAACACGATTAGATATCAGACTTGATGATCAAAATCAGCCCCGACCCGGTGAGTATCCGATAAACGCTATTGATAAGGCGTGTCATGCTCATGATGTTGCTTATAAAAGCAGCAATTTGCAACACAGGCATCTCGCGGATGTAAAATTAATTCATGCGTTAAATGCTATTCCTGATAAATCCTTCAAAGAAAAGTTGGCTTCGTAGTTGGTAAAATCAGCTATGAAAGGCAAATTGATGATAGGCGCTGGTAATTAATAACAACATGGAATCTATTTATTATTCTCCGAGAGGATACTGGAGGGGTAACGCTGCAATCAATAAACTCGCCAACGCCGCAAAAGTGAAACAGGCCACTGCGGCTAATTGGTTATCCAAACAGGCTATATGGCAAATTTATCTACCGCGTCCTAAACAAATCAATTTCTCGCATTTTGATATTACTGTACCCAATGAAGTTCATCAAGCTGATTTATTATTTTTGCCACATGACGACGGCTGTAAATACTCGCTAACCGTAGTTGATGTTGCGAGTCGATACAAACAAGCAGAGGTTAAAAACAAAATCATCACTGAAGTTGCTTCTGCGTTTGAAAGGATTTATCGACGAGGCCCTCTACGCTGGCCAAATCTATTACAAGTTGATCCTGGCAAGGAATTTCAGGGTGTGGTTGCATCTACAATGAAACATCACAATGTCACAATACGACGAGGACATACTGCACTGCATCGCGATCAGGCATTTGTTGAACGATTCAATCGGACTCTTGCTGAGCGGTTATTTGGATATCAATACGCAAAAGAATTCATCCAAGAAAAAAGATCTCATGAATGGGTCAAAAGGTTACCAGGGGTAGTTGCATCGCTAAATAACGAGATTACCAGAGCAATCAATATGAAACCTAACAACGCAACAAAAAAAGTATATACCACAACCACGAAACGCTTGCGTTTCTCAGCCAATTTTTGGCAATGTCACCGTGAGATATTTATATGAACCAGGAGAGCTTGAAGGTGGTAAAAAAGGGCTACTGATCCTATTTGGAGTGTCACTACGCATAAAATATCTACTATAACACGATCAACTGGTAGACCACTAATCTATATATTGGATTCAACCGCCCCTCAGCGGGGGTTTACACGCGAACACAACTACAAGTGATTCCTGACGATACTCAATTACCGCCGCGTGGTCTTAACTAGCGCCGTTGCGTCTATTGCACACAAGACAAGTCAACATCACATTGTTTCTGACATGACCGAGACTTATTTTTTCTGTCTACGGTAAATTGGCGAGGATCTTTATCCGAATACTGCCAACGCATTATACAATTGCAACTCTCGCAGTGATTATTCTGTTGTTGCTTCAACGCGATTATTAATTCGGCATCAATATCAAATTCTCGTTGTTTTTTGCCTTGTTGTTTGTAACCGGAGAGTTTTTTGTCAATAATTTTAACATCAATATCATCCATTGTTGTGTCATCATCTCCTGACTCTGTCAGGACAACTCTTCGAAGCTGATTTATTCGCCGTACTCTGGATACTGCAAGATAGACTAAATTTGACCACTCAATGCGATTATCGACTATCCAAACAATTGTATCCGATATAGTTAATCCCTGCGAGGAATGTATCGTCGTTACGTAAACTAGGGTCCATGGCGATTTATCAGCACGCAGTGCGTCTTAAACAGCACTGATATCAACCAACACAATATCATTTAACACTACTGTTTGTTTTTCTGTTCGTGACTCTGTCAGTCGTCCTGAAATTTCAACTTCAATATTCTGCTTTCGTGTATCCGAGGGTCTATAACACAGCGGCGTTGGAAGTGTTGGAAATTTTTCTTTGTGTAATTCAAACAACTTTCTCTGAAGTGTGTCTCTGACTATCTTTCTACTTGCCACTACAAAATCATTTGGTCTCCATGCTTCCCGAAATTCCTCCATGGAAGTTTCAGGAATTATTTCTCTGATTATTTCACATTGGATTATATCCTGTTGTAATCTAATTAATTTCTTGACCTCACGTAATTGTTCATCAAGTGCTCTATAGTCAGTATCAATTTCTTCATAATATTCAACAAACCCTTTCAACCAATCATGTGGACCCCTGCCAACAAATGGTGGTGGTTGGCCATGATCGCCGCACATTATCACTTTCGTATTTGCGCGCAGTAACCAATCAAGAAACATTTTTAATACATCTACCGAAACCGTACATATCTCATCCCATATAATGATTTCAGGAATGAATTTCTCACCCATTCTTTCAGGGGTCCATTCATCACCCTTGTATCGAAAAAAGCTGTGATAAGTGCAAGCTTCGATGTTTCGTTGCTTTATTTCTCGCGCTAGTTTATGGGTTGGTGTCAGCACAATCATATTTGCTCGCCCTCGATATAATTCAATTGCCCGAGTCGTCTATCCCGACCCGCCACAGCCGTTTAAATAAATTGTTTTATATCTACAAATCGGATCTGATATCGGTAGTGCATTAGAACGTTCTGATAAATTATCGCCGTGTGAGTAACTGTTTTTATTCTCAACGTCTGCTGATTCAGAATAATCACGCAGTTTCCTTTTTAATTCTCCATGTACCCCAGTGCTCGTCACCAGCAGCTTTGCTACCGCTAGTAAATTTAGTCACCTCGTTGATGTACTTTTTGTCAATATAAAATGAATCAACTGCAACTCTAAATGCAGTGTTAGGAAATCTATTTATCATCGAAAATAAATTGATACAAGCATAACCCAGCATACACAACCTCAAATGTGTATACGGAGAACTGTAGCCGTCACTGTAAGTAACAATTGTACCCAATTTTGTTCCATCGGACAACAAAGCGTCCTTGCGATCCACATATATGTTTTTAGATACTGCATCTGCAATTACAAAGTCATATTCGGTTTTATCTATAATCAACCGTGAAGAATATCTTTTATAGTCACATTTGCCACCCTGAGTGAATTTTCCAATTATTCTTCTGCCGAGATATTTTGCTTCACGGTTTCGTTGATTAAATACCCGTTTGGACCACTCAATGATATATTTTTCATCTGCCTGAATATGTTTTCTGGATTCGTCAATTATACTATCAAGACTTTCTGGTTCTGGTAACCAGACATTAGTTTGTTTCCGATATGATATAATTGCTTCACTGGCTGTCAACGAAATTAACATTTTTGTATCAATCATGAACCGTAATAACGCTATTGGCAGCCACTTCTTTTCAGACATGTGTCTACCAATCCAAATATAACAAGCGCGATGAAGTCCTGCTGCGAATTAAAATGATACTACACGAGCAAAACCGGTTAAATCAAAATCAGGCACTGGTCCATTAATCGCAACACGAGTCATTTCATGTACGGGGTGTCCAAATCGTTTAAAATACTCAGTACACTCTCCATAACCAAGAAAACTCGTTGGATAACAAGCAACCATATCAACTGAAATGATACTTTCACGGTCGTATTTGTTATTGTATAAACCGCCATGATTAAATTCGAGGCAACTAGCCTCAATGTCTGGCAAGAATTCAGTTCGTCTTGGTTTCCATGTGTTTTTCTTTCTTGCAAAATGAGCTGCAACCGACGGAATTGTAAAACAGTTTGTCAATAATTGTTCATCATCGGTGGCTTCGTCGCCACATGTTAAAAACCCACTAGCTGTTTTTTTCATCTTGTTGTGAAACGCTTCAGTGCGGTATAATTCACCATTTGGTCTTACAAACTGATCAAAAATATCAGTTTGCTTTTCAGCGCTGCGAAGCAACCACACTAACACAGGGTCGTTTTTACTCTAATGCGCAATATCATCGAATAGTTTTTCTTCAACGAGAAAACCATCCCTGGAAAATTCTTCTCCCTAGAATTTGTCAGGTATATACTATATTGTTCTGTTCCGTGGAAATATTGTGACCGCGGACTTCCATGCATGTTCGTTATGATCAATAATTTTAATTGGGGCTCCATTTTTATTATATTTTGATTCATATAATACTTTTCCGGTTATCGTCATAACGGTTATTGGAAATCTCGGTGATGTTTCTAATTTCGCTATATCGCTAATAGTTGCTCCACGCTCTTTGACTGTTAAACCCCATTGAGCTATTTTGCTACGCTGTAAATCAGTTAGTTTGTTTCCTCGGGATGCATTTGTAAAATGCTCTGTTATTCGTTCTGCTACACAATTCAGCGACAAGTTCGCCGGCGACGAGTATTTCATTGGTTTTAGTTTTCCTATATCAGGTTTTTCATTTAACGGATATATCCCATAAACAACTGCTGTTTCAGGGTATGCTCGTTCATAGTATGGTTTGTCAATTCCAGTTAACAGACCCGGCTTAGAATCACGGCTAACAACAACTATTTTCTTGTCCTTGAGAATTGGTTCAAATTTGTCTCGTATAATCCAACCGCCTGATTCTACACGGATAATGAATTTCACTCTAAAAAAATACTTTTTTCATGTCAAGTTGTGATATTATGGTAGCTGCATTTTCGTCGTTCATGGTGGCATCAACAACACCATCAATTCGAAATGTTGACCAGCTATGAGATACTCCATCATGCTTGAATTCAACAGCACAGTCACGAATTTTTTTTTATCAAACTGTTATCATTTATTGCCCGTTTTGGCACATCTTTGAGGGTTCTATCGAGATTGAATTTAATATTTTTGTAGGGCTTAATTGCTGATAATCTCTCGAATTCCTCAGTCATATAATTAAAACAAGTATTTAAATAGAGAATTTATATATAATGAATCACTGCAAATGGCTTATGATTGGATCAACAACCCCGTGTAACAAATCATACAGAAAGGAATTCTGTGGGTATCATATGCAAAGCGTTCGCAACGGAAGTTATGGGCCTTTACCCTGCTTACGATGTGGGGTAGGGGTTAGAGGAATATCACAATTGTGTCTCGGTTGTGGTGGTAAACGATACAGAGAGCTGAAGCGTTATTATGATAAGAGAATCAAAGATTCCGTTAAAAACTCCATCAAAGATTCTACTACTGACAGCGTCCTTGACTCCGTCAACGACAAAGTTATAAGAACCCCTCAAGATTATATTGAGAGATTTCCAAATGTAATAATTCAACCAAACAATGAATTAGACAAACAATAATATAGTATATAAATGAACCAAGAATTCCAACCAGATTCCGAGATTCCAAACTATGAAGCGTCCCGTGATGGTATTATCAGAAACCGCAGATTGAAGAAGCCAGTTGGTTTTCTGACTAATCGAGGGTATTTGATGTTTACTGCTGGGAAGAAAAATTATTATTGTCACAGATTCGTCTTCGAGGTGTTTAATGGAATAATCAGGGATGGTTTTGTTATCGATCATATTGATTCCGATTCTCAAAATAATTCTTTATCAAATATACAGGCTATTTCACAAAGTGAGAATTTAAAACGAGGAAAGACTGGGAAATACTCGAAAAGAGCGAGGCCTATAAAATCATTTAATACAGTAACTAACGAAGAAAAAATATTCCAATCTATGAATGAAGCCGGTAAATATTTCAATATTTATATACCCTCAGTACAATTTGTTGCAGAACGAGTACAAAATTCGGCTTTTCAAAAGAGACTGGACAAAAAATACAGTTCGTTTATGTCTAACACCAGCGGAGATAACTCGTTTAGATATATTTACGGCCAATAAAATAGTTATCTCCCTTAGATTGTGTCACCTCGTTGATGGGTTATCTCCCTTAGATTATGATTCAGCGGGTATAATTAATTATCTGTTTTGTAAGAAAACAAATCAAATATATAGTGTTTACAAACAATTGTATTCCTTTTTTAGTGTTTCCTTTCAAATATTTGTCTTGCTTTAATGCTATCAGTAATCAGTATTAATATATGAAAGAATAAAAAAAGTACACCTTATTTTTTTACTTTCGTGTATTAAACAGCTTATATAAAATATCGTCTGTGTTATCATTGGGGCTTTAGCGTCGAAGATCATATGTCAATCATACAACCCACACATTATCCACGGTGTGTGGATACTTTTTGTATTCATACAACCTGGGATTTTACTTGGGTTGTATGATTGACATATGAATGTAGACCAGCCTCGTAATCCTATCATTTGGAGTTGTATGTACCGTCCTATATGTAACCTGTGGGTCTGGTTAGATGTGAAGACACCTGACCGGATCCGATGAGATGTATTGTCGTATATATGTAACCTCTGGGCGTCTCCTATGAAATCACACCTGAGGCGCCCAAATGGGGTTCATCGTATATCTCTGGACGTGCTAAGATGAACAAACACCTTATCACGGACAGGGTTCACATATCATTGTATAATAATATCCCCGGACGTGCTAAGATGAACAAACACCTTATCACGGAAAGGGTTCACATATCATTGTATAATATCTCTGAACGTGCTAAGATGACAAACACCTTATCACGGACAGGGTTTACATATCATTGTATAATAATATCTCTGGACGTGCTAAGATGACAAACACCTTATCACGGACAGGGTTCATTTTTGAAAAAATATATATTTTTTGTATTAGAAATATGTATTATCATATATGGCTTCTGAAAATATGAATAACATTATAGCTGAAATTTCAAAATTGAAAAGCCAAGATATTAAATTATCTGACAATTTAAACCCTGACCAAATTATGTCTGACTTTCAAGATATAGAATACGGTATTATTACTAACAAATATATGCTGCCAAAGAAGTATGCGCTGATAAAAAAAAATCCAGAATTATATTCTCGATTCTCTTTCATGCTGTAGTGACGTAAGTGTGTTTGTCTCGTTATTTACTATCGTAGAAGGAATACGAAAAGAATTGGGCCGAGATTATGAATTGAAAAAGGCAGTTAATTCGAAGATTAGAAATATAAGATTGTTAATTGAACAAAATGAAAAACCCCTTTCGGATAATTGTTAGTAAAACACTTCTGTTAAAATTTTTACTACAAACATGTATGAATAATCCATGGACGGTTTTACTACAAGGAAGTTGTAAATTTTCATAGTAAAATATTTTTTTTTAGTCGTTTTTGACTGATTTTGGTCGTTATTGAATGTTTTTGGCCCTTTTTTAAATGATTTTGACCGATTTTAAGCGATTTCAGTAGGGTCAAATGGTCGATTTTGCATGGGATTTCTCGTAGACTTTTTCACTTAAGAATGACTTTGAGTAAAACAAATCATAAAAAATCACAAAAAATCACAAAATCAACTAAAAAACGACAAAATCAGTCAAAAATACACTAAAAACTGGGCTGGTTTCAATCGGGTCAAATGGTCTATTTCCCGTAGACTTTTTCCACCTAAAATTATTTTCGGGTTACAAAATCACTGCATTTAGATTGAAATCTCTTCGTACATGAAAGTCTCTTCGAGATTCAAATTGGAAAATTGTTTACGATTTCAATAATGGTTAATGAAGCATTAACGACCCGATTGACTGGTGAGAGACTGGTCGCGATCAAAAAGTATATACCAATCCGCGACTCTGTCAGGAATAAACTGCAACACAGACAGAGTTTACAAACGGATTTTGCTGCGGGATCTGAAGAGTTGTTTAAACCAATAACCACAGCAACGAAAGGGGTAGAGCGAGCTATATACAGTAGATGATTTACGCGCGAGATTTAACGAGGAAGGGTTAGCAGCAATTGATAAGACTGATCCAGCAGAAATTCCTGCGCTTGTTGTTACGACTTATGAAAACAGAAAAAAAATTGTTGAAACCAGAACATCATAAGTATGTTAGGAGTATAACTCATTGGGCTGATATATTCTACAAAATCAAAACTAAAACAAGTCAAATTGATAATGATAATACATCATACATAGGATATATCAATGCGGTGGGTACAGTGTATAAACGATATGAAGAACTGAAACAACAACAAAAACCGCAAAAATTACAAGGAAAGCGACAGCAACCTTCAAAGAAAATATCTTTCTCACCTAAAAGACAACAGCTACTACCACCCCAAGCTTCGCTAGAACCATCTAATCGAGATGATGATGATGATGATGATGATGAAGTTAATTATTTACAAGAAACGGATTTGGAAAAACTGGATGCAGCAACTGGTTATAGTAGCGGGGAGGGATTTTCTAAAAATCAAAGATTTTCCAGTGGAATTTCAGGTATTGGTTTAGTTAGTTGTTCTGGTAATATTGTCAGCGATATAGCACGATTAGAAGTTCTCATCGGAGGAAAACGAGCTGGAAATAACTCTCCAGAAATAATTAATGAAGCAGCTGATATCTGCAGGCGGTTATTTCAAGGCGGTATCATGGATATCAAAACATATCGAGATTTCATTAACGATTTAGAGGAAAATTCTATTGATTATTACAGCGACTAAGTCGAAAATCCTTTGAATTGGAAATTTCTATCAATTTCGCGATTAGATAAATATCATTTGAATTACTAGTAATACAATAAGATGATCATACACTACAACCATGATAAACCAACCAGCGTCTATGTGGTAAACTCACGATTGCCTGTTTATAGCGCATACTACGGAGATGGTTTCGGTGATACAATTGCAGGGTTATTTACAAGAATGGCCCCAAAAGTGGTGCCATTGACTAAACAATTAGGAACGGAAGCAATTGATGTTATTCGTGATGAAGAAATTAAAGCTGTTGGAAATCTTGCCGGAAAAGCGTTTTCAGCCGCGAAGGATAAAATAACAGCGCTAGTTCGGCGGCGAAGGAAACCGAGACCATTACCATCTACAGCGGAAATGCCCGCGAGTGTTAGTAAAATAATAAATAACTCAGTGGATCAGAAATTAGCGTCATTGGTGGCTGCGCCGCTGGCGGCTACACCATACACACAGAGTAATACTATTGCAAATATGATAGCGGGAAGTGGTTTTAAACAAAAAAGAAATTCGAAGAATTTCCATCGCTAGTGTTAAACTCGTGAGTTTCACAATTCAAAACACTAATGTGAATAATAATAATAATGTTAAAAAAAACAGCTGATCCGGCGTTTGATTTAGATGCCCCAGTGCGCAAAGATAATTCTGTCCGCGATTATCAATACTATTCCTATCATGCTATACAACCCAATCTAAGATCGCGAATTGAACTTCAAGTTCAAGATACCAGTAAATACTTTTTACCGGGTGAGGCGTTTATTGAACTTGAGGGAGAACTTATTCAAGTGGATAATAATCAATATGCAGATGACCCAAATGGCCGCGTTGGGTTCGTCAACAATGGCATAATGGCGTTATTTGAAAGTGCAAGATATCTCATTGATGGAAAGGAAATTGAATCAATAGACCGTGAGGTTGATGTTGCAACAACAATAATCGGGCTAGCAAGATATTCTGATGATTATACAAGGTCGGCTGGCCCGTCTATGATGTTTGCAAAAGATATTAATAATCACGCTGATCACATTAATCATACTAGGGTAAAAGCAACACGAGATACCGCAGTTGATCCAGCACCAGCCGGATATACTAGACTGGTTGGTACCTTTGATGTCGTAGATATTAATCGCAATTTCAATCTAGGGTTTGTAACACGAGTAGCAACGTTGCAAGGACCGCGTCGACAATTTTCATGTGCAATCCGTTGCATCATATTTTCGGATTCTGCAGAAATGTTAGAAAAGTTATTTACGGAGCTAAACACACAATCGCGTTAATGCGAAAAGGCAATGACAATGGTGCAATCTGGCGTGTTAATGGTGTTGTTGCTGGCAAATTTTTTTTTAACTAAATTGGCATTGTGGATGCCAGTAATGACACCATCAATAAGCGCAGAAGAGCGGCTACTCTCATTTATGGACACGGGCGGCAAATCACTGCTAAGTTGGCTAACAACAACGACTGATGCCAAAGAGAATAATGTAGATGGTACATTTACATGGCATTTGGCATCAAAACAAGGGGTTTCAGCTCCACGCCATATATTTGTAGCGTTACAGACTAGGGATAGGTTAGGTTCCCAAGAACATAGTCATATGATATTTGATCGATTATGGGTAAAGGAGGTTTCGCTGAGAATAAACAGGACAACAGGAACCATCCGAGGATATACAGCTTGATTACGACAGCAACCACAATGCACGTGTGTATCATAGAATGCTGTCATATATGGGTCGTGATCAAAATGTTGATACTGGTTTACAAATATCGCAACTTGATTTCAAAAGCCTCTATCCGATTTATTACTTTTGGCGCGAACATCTTGATTTAACAAGGCAATCCGTTGTTGACATACATTTTCGAGCTCGTATAGTTACCCCCCTGGTGTTGCTGTCCCTAATTATAGAGCGGCTGCTGTCATTCTCAGTTATAAATCAATGTTGCTAGAAGGAGTTGGCGGACGAATGAGACTTATTGATGCACCAGTGGAAAATCTTTGATTGAAAAATCCTTTCACAATTTCACAATTAGATCAATTGAAAGCATAAATTTCTTTTACAATAAAATGCCATATAGTGTTGTTAGTGTCAAGCTGACCGATGGTCAAGTCAAGAAATTAAAATCAAAATCCGCTAAAGAATGTGGAACCACAATAATGCTGAAACCAGCGCAGATATCCGGCGGTACACATAAAATATCATTGACGGATCGTCAAATAAAACATTTCAATGATGCGCTAAAGAATAAGCGAGGGGTTCAAATTGTATTTTCGAAGGCTGCAGTCGCCAACATGATAAAATCAGGTGGTATATTTCCGTTGTTAGCTGCGTTACCAGCATTGATTGCAGCGGCTGCCCCAGCGGTGGCGAAGGCAGCGGCGTTGGGGGCCGTTGGTACCGCGGCAGGGATGGCACTAAAGAAAGCAACTGGGCAGGGTTATAAAAAAAGGGAAAGGGTCTAAGACTACCAGGAACCCCACATTCATGGTACAGCGGGAGAGGATTAAGAATACCAGGAACGGTTTATTAGTGGAAAAAACAATTATCCCCATGTCCAATTTTGATTTAATTGATGCTGCTAAAAAACTAGCGATAAAAAACTTCAGAGGGGTTTTTATGAGAGATCAATTACCGAGAAAACCAAATAACGTTGAAACCGGTATCATCAATCTCGATAACTCCAACGGGGAGGGAACTCACTGGGTTGCATACGCGATTGATCCACGTGGGATTGTTTTTTTCTATTCATATGGGTTAGCCCCACCAAAAGAGTTTATGCGGTATATATCAAATCGCTCAATTCCGATTTTTTATTCCACGCTGCCAACACAGCAATTAAATGATCCACCAATATGCGGCCGTGAAGTATTAAATGTCCTCGCGGAGATATCATTAAAATCCTTTGGATTTCCGTGGGAACCACCCCATGTGGTTGTAAACGAATATACCAGTGAGAGGTTTTTAGTGAAAAAATCCATAAATTGAAAACACAAGTGCGCTAACAATAATGATTGATATTGGGAGACGACCTCTATCAGCGTTATAAAAATCCACCACGGAAACACAGGATGTAAAACAAATAATTGAAGATGAAATCGCTGAGACGTTGAATTTAGCAAGTGTTGACCCCGGGGAAATAGTTGTATTTCAAGATCGCCAGGGCAAATTGAAAACCAGTAATGTGTCATTGGATGACATTTTAATACGACAACGCGATGTTGCTGAAAACACAATAGCGTTGTGTTCCAGTGATGGTAAACTCAAACCGGGCGCACTTATATCTACGATCACAAATACACTTGCCAACTACGATAAAGAATTTGACGATCATGTGAAAAATTATAACCAATTTCGCAAAAATGTCATCAATAAGTTCTTTGGATCCCCGATTGTAGTTACGCCTTCTCTCTCTGAAATTAATTCGTTTATTGATGATCAAAAGGTCATCAATGACCTCAATGATAAATTTTTTACAACAACACCCTCCGAAAATGTTAAAATTACATATTGGGAAATAATCAAAACACTTAATTAAATCGCTGATATTAAAAAATCTATCGAGGAGAGTAAAACAACAGTTGATGCCGTCAAAGATGATTTTCCTAAAATGATCGAACGACTCGATAAGGTAAAAATTCCACACTCCTCAGAAAATATCCGTAGTGTCGTGTATGTGGTTCGGTACGGAACTCTCGATTGGATCAAAGACACTAATAATCGAATAGATTTTACTCCAACCGTAGCAGGTATTTATCGATTTACGTTAACTACATTTGGCGGGGATAATTTTAATATTAGAGATAATCAAGGTGGCATAGGTGAAGATCAAACCGCTGTAAATACAATAACACAGCGAATTAATGCAAATTCCACTTGGAATATTTTTATATTATCGTCTATTCAAGTTGTTAGAGTTAGATTACCAATAACATATGTGATAGAATTTATAACAAATATACCTGTAAAAGATTAATTCAACAATGACATTTCCAATAACGATGACATCAACGACGTCACCAATGATTTCATCGTCGCAATATCGCTATGATACAGTCAAGGAATTTTCAATGAAACTCAAAACACTCGCTGAGGAGTATGCAAGGAAAATAAAAAAATATCGCAGGAGAATTACAGTCATTGACGTTACAACACCCTCCGAAAATGTTAAAATTACATATTGGGAAATAATCAAAACACTTAATTAAATCGCTGATATTAAAAAATCTATCGAGGAGAGTAAAACAACAGTTGATGCCGTCAAAGATGATTTTCCTAAAATGATCGAACGACTCGATAAGGTAAAAATTCCACACTCCTCAGACTCCTTTCCCTTCCAAAGAACTTATTGATGACATTTTTGCGAAATTGGTTATAATTTTTCACATGACGTTACTCAGTATCTGGTGTAATGGCCGGAGCTGGTATTATACTGTCTTCAGTGACAATGATAGCTCCGATTGCTGTTCCAATTTGTATATCCGCGGTGACAACAATTGCTGGGGTTGCAAATGCAATCACTAAAAAATTATCATCATGTTCTCAGGGAAAACTCAACGAGTATACAGTAAAACATCAAATAGCATCTAACGGTTACTCGCAATTATCCTCGTTGATATCATCATCGATTGATGACTCATTAATTACCGAAGACGAGTTCTCCGCGATGGTACGTATTTATAATTCCGCGGTATCAAAATTAGAAATTGTAAACAATGATAATAATAATGTCATTAAAACTCGAAGAGTTTCAACTACTTCAACGAATAGCAGAAAATACCACTCCGGTACAAACAAGCATTATATCAATAACCTCAACAAACCCTGAATTCAGCGTGAATTTCCCTTCCCCGGTTCCTGTGAAAGAGATAGCGCTAGCTAAATTACGTGTATACAATAGTTGGCCCAATATCAGGTCAGTTGCATTTGGCGGTCAACAACCCAATAATTCACTGGTGTTCTCGTATAAGAATAAACCCGATGGCACCCCAGACTGGAACGTTGTTTCCATACCAACTGGGTCGTACCAAATTGAACAAATTAATGCTGAATTACAACGTAGAATAAAATCGATTACTGGAAAAGAATCAAAAATAGCTATTAAAGTTCATCAACCAACATTATCATCCGCGATTGAAATACGCACAGATGGATACGTCGTAGATATTTATAACAGCTCAATAAGAACAGTGTTAGGTTGGCCTGAAAACCCATCTCGGGGGAAAACCGTTAATATACCAGAACCAAAAAATCTGATTACGTTTCCGACAAGATAAAACCTGATAATCCAATAAAGATCACAGAATTACTTTAGAGTTTTTTGGTATCCAATACCAACCAACTGGGAGAGAGAAGGAAGGGGATAGAATAGAGGGATACATTTTGTTAACGAACCTAGAATTATTGAAAATTTCACAGCAATGAATAATGATTTTTCACTATTGTTAATATCTCTTAAATCTGGTACTCTCACTCGAGATGAATATATCAGCGTCATAGATACATGTAACACAATTATTGATGATATAGATTTTTTTTTACAAATTATTCAAGATATACTCGATGATAATCCCCCCCCCCCACGAGAATAGAATTTGCAAAAAAATATAATATCCGCGTTGAAGATATTCCTGTGTTCAAACTACCAGGATACAAAGTATCAGATTTAAAGAAACAACTTAACGACACTATCCATATTGGTTTTAAAATAATTTACTACGCATGGAAAAGAAATCTCCCCGTGGAATGTTCATTAATCCTAACATGGAATAATTCCCCAGATGGTGATGGTAGGCATATTGCCCGCATAATGTAAATATTTCATCGGTGATTGCGCTCAATTTAGTATGTGAATCCATCGAAGGAAGTTATCAAATTAATCTAGAGCAATCAAAATCAAGCCCAACAAGGGTATATTCTCTATTCATTTGCACCAACATCTCCTCCAGAATTTTTAATTGTTGAGGATCAAATTAATTCCGTCTATATGCGATGCCATAATAATTTACTAACGAGAATTAATTTCCGACTCACCAACCAGTCAAATAATTTGATTGATTTACAAGACGAGACGTAACAAATTAATCTATTTGTAAGGTCTTAAAGGACTTGATCAAATATTCGGTTGAAATAATTTGTTAACCCGGGGGGGGGGGGGCGACAACGACATGGCGTCATTTTTGTTTGCTGGAAAATCCCTTAGGATTTCACTGAAGCGTTAATTTGCCGAAAGGACAGCATTTGTAGGAAGCCTCTGATTGGCAAATTGACACCTGGAAAAAGTTGTAGGATTCGCCCCCTCTACAAATCATAAATGATTGTTAACCCATAGCAGCAGAGGGGGTGATGACAATACCGCTGCGACCCTGATGATTGAAAAATCGCTAAGTCTCCATTTGCCAAACAGACTTATTTTTTTGTGGTTAAAACATGAGATTTCGTAAGAAGGCTCTATTTGTCATTTTGACGGTTTAAATCGATTTTGTCGCAAAAGTTGTAGGATTCGCTCCCTCTGCTGCTCGTTGTGTATGTCATTTACGTCGTCGATTATATCTGTATGTGACTCGTTACTAACGTGTTTTGCCGTCATGTCAGAATTAACAGAATTAACATCTGCTGAGTCATCTACTGAGTCATCGACATTTATAATGACCATATGTTCCTTGTTTTCATATACCAGAGGCACAAAGTGATTGGTAATAAACCCGTTTGTTCTTTCTGGGACAGACATTCGAGTCCACATTACGCATGCTGCGGGAGATGCAAATCTGTTCACTGACCTTCCAACAACCTTACAATTAAAAGGTTGTGATGCAAACTCAGCTTGTAACTGTGGCAGATAATAAGAACGAATGGGTTTGGAGATGCTGGCACTTAGTGCATAAATGTGCGCCATTTCAGAGTAGGAACCAGCCACAATAGCGTCTTCCACAAGCTTTGAATAGTCGCTAACAACAATGCGATTATCACAGATCAAATCTACAAAACTGTTGGACTTTTCATCATAGTAAATAGGATTTAATATCAGTTCTATTGCAGTTCGTAGTCGCAGAAGTTCGTGAAAGTTTTCTGAACCAGTCAGTGCTTTAGAAACTGCTCTATATAAAAAGTTACCATCTCCACAAACTGACATTGGTACAAGTTCCCGTAAAATTGCAGGATTATATATTTTCAAAGTTTCCACAGAAACTGTATCTTTCTCTCCATTGGTAGACACGTGCTCTGATTCTGGAATCAAAATCCCGTAGGTGATGAGAAGGTTACTTTCTGACTTAGCAGCATTGGTTAGGGCATTATTTTCCTTCAAATGGAAAGCTGTCTGCAGCATGGAAATATATTTGTACAGTGTCATTTAAATATAAGTGAAATTTTTGTTTGCTTTGTTTTATAACTTACTTGTGCATAACCAAATCCACTATCAAAATCGGGGCCGTTTCTTTATTGTGCTCGACATTGTTATCCTAGTTTGAATAAGAAATCGGATCACGGGAAAGACAATAAAGGATATGTAGTTAATTAAAAATGAATAATAGAACGTCTGCATGATACATTGAGGAAGGTAGATTAAAGAATTAGGTATGACCAGAGAGCAAGAATGACCAGATATAGGTTATGTACTTATAGTTTAAATCATTTATTTTAAGAAACTTTGTCAATTGCAATTAACAACGGGGATTAAGTATAAAGCATGAGTGTGATAGAGTACTCTCTCCCAGAATATTAAGAGCAAATATAAACAAACAATATTAACTGCATAAATATGTGAATTAAATCAATGCATTCAAAATTGTATACGTCCTCGCGAAGTTTTGCGCAGACAATAATAACATTTCTTTATCTCGATTAAAGTACGCTTTGAAATAAGTAACTCAATTAATTCAAATGGATATAAATAACAATAATAATGTATAATAATGTATTAAATGGACAGAATATATAGATGGATATAGAGAGATACAGGAACAGCATGTAATTGTCGCAAACTTTTACATTCATTTCAACGAGAAAAGCGGCACGAATATAATCTTATTAAATTATTTTAATATCAAGATCAAACTATTTGTTTAAAGAATAATAACGACAAATAATATGTCATTCAGCAAGGTATCTATTTATCTATTGAGAGAACATATATATAAATAGATTTGTATTTTTTTTTACCTTTGTAAGGCTTGTCCAGCATCATATACATCTCCATTGAAAGCACATGTCGTGCAAAGAAACTCCAAGTAATCGAGAGACCATGATCTCAAGTCGTTTGCACTCATGGGAATACAATGACTGTGGACCCAATGTCGGCAATTTGTGCCTTTCAAAGCGTCATTTTTACAATCAGAGGAACAAATAATACATTGATATTGATCCATCCTTATTGCGTATGTTTGTGTATCTGATAATATCAGTATTATATAACGCTTTTATATCAAAACATTTACTTCTCAGTTATGAAATGTGTGCATAATCAAAGTCGGCGTGATTTCTTTATGTGCGCAATTAACGAATAATGACAACGTTGAGCAAAAGGATGCATTTTCTTTAATGTGCGAGACATTCGGCGTTAACGTGAGTAAAAAATGGGTACAAAGGGATGACAATAAAGAGTGTGCAGTCAATTCTAAAATGAATTAAGCGACTCAAAAGATGAATAAAGCCGACTTTCAGTGTTCGTTCCTAATAAAGCGACTTACAAAACAAGATTGTTTTCTTAACTTGAACAAGAAATGAGATCAAAGGGAGAACAATAAATGTTTGTGCACTGCAGTCAATTATAACCTTAATTAAGTGGCTAGAAACAATATGAATTAAACCGACTTACACCGTCGTTTCCGGAGATTATTTTCGTTTCAGAACGATCAGTCGTTATCAAACACTCAAAGTTCCAGAACGATCGACCTATCCAATAAAGTACGAGCACTTGACGCGTACTATAACTAAAAAAAGTAAATAATTCGTATCAAAATCACACCGATACTAGCAGCGAAGATGTTCTAGTTCCAAGTCAGCAACACCATCAGGTATGTATACTGTTTCCCCGTTCTGACAAAATCTGTCGCAATGTTTTTCAGATGGGACACTGGTTATAAATAGACACCTCGTTATTTTCAACGATCGATATTACCGTTCTGCTTATAGCAAAAGTTACGTGTTTCTCACTACCAATACAACAGGGAATTATCTCACGTTACTACCATAATCATCTTTCTTTATTTACTTCACACATTTTTGAGATTATATATTTTGATATTTTTATTTGGAGTATCAGCATTCCAACTTCAATCTCTTTCAAAGCAGTATTGGCACTGTGTTGCATCTATCTACCGCAAACCGTATGTATACGGCCAGAGGTTAATGTCGTCAGCGTTTGTGATACACACACACACACACACACACACACATGTACATGAAAGTTTGCCACGAGTTAATTTTCGTTGTGTAATACAGCTGTCGTATTGAATTATACTCTTTTCATCCTTTCAATTTTTGTTTTGCATATCAATCATTTACTTTGCTTCAGCTAAGGACAGAACAAAATATATTCAGAAATTGTTTATATAAAGTACGTTTTTTTTTGTCAGCACTATAGCAGAAGATTGCGGTCACAACATAATTATTGCCTGAATTGTTCGATTCATACAGTCATTACAAAACCTATGTGTTACGCTGGACAGTACTCTCAAACTGAACCAACATGTCATGTTAAGACGAATCAGCTGCATTCGCAAATATCTTTCAGTTGATGCCACTAACACACTTGTGTGTTTTTTAGTACTTACAAGATTTGACTACTATAACTCAACTCTGTCTGCTTCGTCTCAATATCTACTCCAGAAATTTCAAAAGGTTCAAAACACAGTAGCTCAGATCATCCTTAGAGTGTCGCGATCGGAGCACAGCTCACCCCTGCTCTGTACAGTGGCTATCTATTTGATCCAGCATCAAACACAAAATTTGTTCTCTGTGCTACGTTTCACTGACGGACTCCATTCCAACATACCTATCTGGCCTCCCCCATGTGTATGCTCCAGAAAGACACTTACGCTCCTCTTCTGACAATCGTATACTCATTATTCTCACTATGAAAACGAAGTCATACGGACAACGTTCTTTTGCATACCAGGGCACAGCAACGTAAAAATGAATTGCCTATTGAAATTGGACACAAAGACACAGTGATCTATTTCAAGATGCTCTGAACACTTGCCTTTTTCGACTGCAAAAACAAACTTATAGACCTAATAATGTTTCCAACTTTAAATATTTTCTGCATGTTTTGTATGTTTTATAATTTCATGGTGTTGTTTTTGTTTTTGTTTTTTTGTTGTTGTTGTAGTCAAATCATTATATATGTTGTAAAGCGCATAGTGCTTCTAAAGATTAGGCTCTATAGTAAGTCCTTATTATTATTATTATTATTATTATCATTATATTATTGAATTTAAGTGATTAAGTTCGCTGGAAATGAAAAGGATAGGATAAAATTCTTGGATAAAGACATTCCTCGGAATTTATACTGAATTCAAACCTGCAATAATATTTATGTGATTCAACAAGAGACTGTTGACACTTCAGTAGTACGCAGGATCATCATCTTTTTCAATTTTAAATCTCTATTTATATTTAAAGTTAGTTCATATGCATGTGTCTTAAGCATACTATCCCTGACTGTAACCAATTATAAGGTAACACGCTTATCCATTATCAAATATAGTTGATATTGGTGACAATATTGTATATTACCTTACAGCTTTAGCATAGTCTTATTAACGTGAAACTTTAGGAATATATTTAAAAGTGTACTTACAAGTGATCCACGTGGGATGTTGCCAAAAAACCCAGACACGTCACAAGCAATCGCATGATGGCATGACCTAACTTCCCAAGCACAATGAATACAGTGAACATACCCCAGGAGCAGAGAGAGTGAGTCCGACAACTTTATAGAAGCGTCTATTTGGCAAACCAAGGCTTCCTTCAAAATCGAAAAAAAAACAAGTTTTTTTGGAAACGCAAAGTCGTTGTCGCGTCCCTCTCTGCTGCTATGCGGTTAAAAATCTTTTTACGATTTCACAAACAGACTAATTTGTAAAACCTCTCCTCGTAAATCAATCAGATTATTGGACTGGTCAGTGAGTTTGAAATTAATTCTCTTTAACGAATCATTATGACATCGCATATAGACTAGATTAGTTGGATCTTCAATGATTAGAAATCCTGAAGGAGCTGTTGGTGCAAATGAGTATAAAATATATCCTTGTTGAGCTTGATTTGATCTTTCGAGATTTATTTGATAACTTCCTTCGATAACATCACATGCTAAATTCACTGCAATCACCGAGGATATATTAACGTTTTCAGGAGCGATATGTCGCCCACCGTCGTCTGGGTCATTATTATGTTTGAGGATGGTTGCCTGTGGTTGTGTTATTTTTTCCCATGCGGCGAGTATTTGTGGAAAATACTCATCGAGGAGATCATTGGTTGATTTTTTTAATTGGTCTACATTATACTCAGGAAACCTAAATACTGGAATATATTCTACACGTATGTTATATGTTTTTGCAAATTCTGTTCTTGATTTAGGATTTGTATCATTTAAGACTGTTTGAATAATCCATAAATTAAATACTTCCATATCAGTGATAATTCGAATTTGTTTTACCAATATTACCCTGTTGTTCTTCTTCATCATGTGGTTGTTGTTTATCTCCAGCTATCTGTTTTAGCAACGGGAGAATACCCTTTTTTCTATCTTCTTCGTCAATAGTCTCTCCCAAAATAACTCTCTCAGTAGTTGAAGTGACGGGTTTAAACAATTGTTCAGTGTTTGTTGCAAACAGTTTGAAATTGTTGTCTTGCTTTTAGTTTGTTTCAAACGGAATCACGAACTGGAATAAACTTCTTAATCGCAGCTAATCGTTGTCGTGCTAATTTAGTCGTTAGTGCTTCATTTACCATTATAAATTAATGTACGATTTAAATTGTAAGTGAAAACTCACCCCCAAAATTCTTTTGAATTTCACACTGTGTGTTATACTTTCGCGTTGTGATTAAATCACCGAACACTATCTTAACCTGTCTATAGAATTTCAGCTCATACAAATTCGTTTTTAGGTGAGTAAGCGCATAACTGTCTATAGAATTTCTGTTCCGTACATGTATTACTCATGTATGGTTGTGGTTAGAGTGTCAATTATCAAAAACTATGTTGAGGCAATCAAGGGGGAATTTTCATTTTGGGGGAAAATCTCTTTTATTGTTTTGATTTTCGAGTTAATTGTGCGTTTGATTTCATATTGATGCCCCAATTCACTTCTGACCTATTCGACAGCAGTGAATAACGGGACGAACTTATTGATGTCGTTACAGAATGCAAGGGAATTATTTACTGCGTGTTGAATTCGTTTGATCAGTCCATACTCCCTTGGAAGTATATACCTATTATTCCGAGCGCTATCATCAATATCTTGAAATTCAGAAAGAATCTGATTACAATCTAATTTATCTGACAATTGAATTCCTTGATTCTTCAAATTTGAAATCTCCTTAATAATGACATTCATATTTTCGAAATTCTTATATGAAATATTATATATTTAATATATTTTATATTTTATTTTCAAAAAGAAAAATAAACAGTAGCTATGATGAGCGGTTATCATTCACTGGGCCCCTTGTGAATTGGCCTTTGTGTCTTTCATAGGGTTCTTTTTCTTTGAGATTTTTTCTTCTTTTTTTCTTTGAGATTTTTCTCTGAGATTTTGTCTCTCCCTATGACCGTTTCTTTTAGCCGATAGTTCATTATGAACCAACCAAGATTATTAACAACACCAACTGGTTTCTTGAGCCTGCGGTGTCTGACAATACTTTCACGAGATGCTTCATAGTCGATGATCGATGGATGTGGTTGAAATTCTTGGTTCATTTATATACTAAATACTATTTGTCTAATTAATTATTTGGTTTAATTATAACTTGAGAATCTATCAATGTAGTCTTGAGGTGTTCTTTTGAGGTGATTTTGTCATTGACGCTGTCAGAGTCATAGATGGAGTCATTGATGGAATCTTTAACTCGTTTATCATAATAGCGCTTTAGCTCTCTGTATCGCTTACCACCACAATTGAGACACAACTGCGACTTACCACGCACACCTACCCCACATCGTATGCAAGATATGGGCCCAAAACTCCCACGACGTACACTTTGTAAATGATATCCACAGAATTCATTTCTGCATGATTTGTTACAAGCGGTTACTGATCCTATCATAAGCCATTTGCAATGATTCATTATATAATAAATTTCTTATTTAAATACTTGTTTTAATTATAATATGGAGGAGTTCGAGAGATTATCGAAAATTACGCCTTGGAAAAATGTTAAATTCAATCTCGATAGAGTCTCCACTGATGTACCAAAGAGTCTAATAAGTGATAGAAACATGATAAGTAGAATCCGTGATTGTTTTAATGAATTCAAGCGCGATGGAGCATCTCACTGTTGGTCAACATTTCTAATTCATGATAGTGTTGATGCTACCATGAACGAAGTTGGCTTGATCATAGAACATTAGTACATGTGTATACAGTTTTTTCTCTGATAAGAAGGATTCGGGTCTATTCTACATCAGTTACAGTATTCAGTTGAACATAGTAAACGTATATATAGATAGATATCATCAGTTCCTAATTTCATACCTCCTCAAAATATTTTAATGAATAATATTGATTGAAGCCATGTTTTACCTTATTTGGATAAAATTTTGAGATATGGCCACTGTTTGAATAAAACTTTGCCTCACATGTTTTTCTGTTTGGGCTGTCAGAAATGTTGAATCTCACCAGATCAATGTTTAAGAGAGAGAGAGAGAGAGAGAGAGAGAGAGAGAGAGAGAGAGAGAGAGAGAGAGAGAGAGAGAGAGAGAGAGAGAGAACAGGTATACATGTCTCAGTGAGCTTTTATGTACATTTAGTTACAAATTATTGATAGATTGTTTTGTAACATCACAAACATTATGTAAAGAATGAACAGCTATTATCTAGTAGTCAACTGAAATTATGATTGAACATTAATACATGTATACAGTTTTTTCTCTGATAAGAAGGATTCCTGTCTCTTTTACATCAGTTACAGTATTCAGTTGAAATTTTCATAAAACATTAGTAAATGCATACAAGTTTTTCTCTGATAAGAAGGATTCCTGTCTCTTCTGCATCAGTTACAGTATTCAGTTGAAATTTTGATAGAACATTAGTACATGTAATCACTTTTTTCTCTGATAAGAATTCCTGTCTCTTCTGCATCAGTTACAGTATTCAACTGAAATTATGATAGTACATTAATTAGTACATGTATACAGTTTTTTCTCTGATAAGAAGGATTCCTGTCTCTTCTACATCAGTTACAGTATTCAGTTGAAATTTTCATAAAACATTTGTAAATGTATACAGTTTTTTCTCTGATAAACAGCAACGGCCTCATTTTGCTATAGACTTGTGTCAGGCCTGCGACAACCACAGGGTATATCCTTACTCTCAATTGCAGGAAAGAAACTTGCCGGAATCTTACTGAACCGCCGCACTACACATTAACTAGGAACTACTGACAGAAAGCCACTGTGGATTCCGAAAAGAATGTGGGACCATCGAGACGGTGTTGCGAGACAGCTACAAGAGAAATATCAAGAGCAAAACACCAATTGTTTCTCCATCTACGTCGACTTGACAAAGGCCTTTGGTACTGTCAGCAGAGAAGACTTGTGGGAGGTAATGGCCAAGTACGGGTGCCCATGAAATTTGATATCCATGGTGCAGCATGTCCATGGCAGCATGCAGGCACGAGTCCAGGACAATGGAGAGACATCTAAGACATTCCCAGTAACCAATGGCGTCAAGCAGGGTTATGTTCTGACACCGACACTGTTCAGTATATTGTTCTCCGTCATGCTGACTAATGCTTTCAGAGATGGTGAGGTTGGAATCGGCATCAGGTATCGTACAGATGAAAAACTATTCAATCCCAGGAGCCTTCAAGTGAAAACCAAGGTCATGACAGACACCATCAGGGATTTCTTACTTGCTGATGACAGCGCTCTCAATGCTGGCGCAGAAGCTGACCTGCAATGCAGCATGGACTAATTCTTCAGCTACTGCACAAGCTTTGGTCTCACCATCATTACAAAAAAGACCAAAGTCGTGCATCAGCCAAAACCTGAAAAGCCTTATCTTGAGACCACCATCACCATCAACGGCCAAAACCCCAACGTAGTGAACCACTTCCTCTACCTTTGCAGTACACTGTCACAGAGCATCACTATTGACGAAGAGGTGAACCTTCGCACTATTGTATGTATTTATGTTGTCAGAGAGAGAGAGAGAGAGAGAGAGAGAGAGAGAGAGAGAGAGAGAGAGAGAGAGAGAGAGAGAGAAAGAAAGAGAAAGAGAGTGTGTGTGTGTGCGTGTGTGTGTGTGAGAGAGAGAGAGAGAGAGAGAGAAGTACTGCATGTTTAGAACTGTTTGTTCAAAATGTGCAAAACATCAGCAGCAAAACTGCTTTGAGAGTAGTGTAATGATATTTATATGCGCAGAAAATATATTTGCAGGTTGGCTTTCAAACAAAAGAATGTAAATAAACATCGCATACTGCAGCGTGGAATATTTGGGTTATTTTGTACATAAAGCCAAGCAGGACTATACAAAATATTTATTGGAATCTTTACACTTTAGGAAAGAAAGCAAATCAATCACACTTTTCTGAGAAGAATAAGAAAAAAATTATAAACAAGTGAAACCATGTGCGAAATAAACATGATTTATATGCAGCTACCATACTTGTTTGAAAGAAGGCAATATTTCCTTGGAACTGATGGATCGTCAAAGGTTACTTCGAATCTCAGTTGCAATGCGAACACAAAGTGTCGCCCGTGTGCGACATTAATCATAGGCGACATGACAATGACAATGAAATGAAACACATTCCAATAACAGCACAAAATTTATTAATGAGTTTCTATCCCACTATTTTAACAAAATCCCTTCCAAGGAAAAAAGATAAATATGGAAATAGATAATATACCATGTAAGTATACTAATTATGCAACTTTACAAGACCACCGTCAGGGTATGTTACATGTACAGTGGATACATTTCAAAACGAATAATAAAACAACAGGTACTCAGTTCAATGCCTCCCAAGGAATAAGACTTCTGACACTGCATGAAGTAAAAATTGGTAGGAATGAGAACCTCAGATGATTGTGAATCATAAAGAAAAGTGATAATTCTGCAATTGGTGTATTCATAACCACAGAAACGACGGTGTATATCATAACTGAGCGTACACCTGACCCAACAATGTAACACCAAGTCAAAACGTTGAACATAACTGCAACATGTCTGTAAAGCAAATACACTGTTACATAAAAAATATTAGACAAACTGGAAAAAATAGAAAAGCGATCACGGAATAGCGATCTGCAACACACTGCCTAAATTGGCTGAATACAAAACGTAACCAATGTGTGTCGAACAGATGATTGGAAGAACAAGTGTAACTTTTCCAAAGGTACCTATAGCTCCATTTCAGCATACCAACATAAACAGATCACCTTTTCCGAAAATGTTGAAAATCTCGTTCTGGTACAATTTGATCAGTTATATTTACTACAACATTTCGCCAATGTAACCACTGGCTGTATTGTATACATTACAATTTCCCAACGACAGAATTAAACACTACAAAAAATATGCACTGCAGGTAACATATTTGATAAAATGTAACTTCTGAAACAAAATAAGAACATTAAATTCAACGAAGAAAACTAATTTGCAGACTTAGACAATATTATATGATCTCTGTTTGAACTGTTATTCTCATAATAAATCAAAAAAGAATTCCTGAAACCTTAACTATTTTTGTGCGAGAAAAAAACAAATCCTCTCTATTCACAAATACTGTTCATTATTCACATACATCCTGATATTAATTATTTACAAACGGTCATAAAAATGAAAAGGCCCTTATCACAAACATGTAATAAAATTGTATATTAACATAGACATAAAATATAAACTGTATAAAAAAAAATAAGTATTACAATCGAAAAATGTTTTTTAACAGTTTTACATGTTTTTCTGTCTTTCTTATTCTCTGAAAGTTCTGACACTAAGCAAAAACATCTGAACGTTTCTTAAGCAGGTATAACTGCAACATGCTTTCAGTTCCCATTGGAATACAAATTGTAGGGAATCATCACAATTATAGTACATTTAGAGTCTATGTATTGCAGAATACACTAATATTTAGTTGACTGGACTTTTCTATCAGTTTTCTTTAAAGCTTTCTTTCTTTCTCATGAAATGCAGTTACCTGAATGAGATCGGTCTTATTTTCCTTCCTCTACAGTCGAATATTCTTCAGTTTTTATTTTAGAGTGCATCTGCGATATACAATGTGACGATTATGTGCTAAAACTCCTAATACATATTTTTTTAAATATTTAATCTAAAATAGACTCTTATAAATGTGTATTTGTCCAATACATCCGTCATATTCTAAAAATCAATCTAAAAGTAAATCCAATGTATCAAAAACGAGGCTCTATCCTATTTCGGATAAACGCAATAGTGTTTCGTAAAAACGCAATAGTATTACGTAAAAACACAATGCTTTCTCGTTGAACCTCAATATTATGACGTTAAAAAAAGTTTTATTTTTTCACTTGGCGCTAATGAGCAAAGTATGAATGTATGAATCATTAAAGCACTAAAAACAACTGCCATCCGAAATATCCTGTGGGCAAGTGGAATTCAAGAATTTATTAAGTCACTGAATTCATGCTTTTGAAAAAAAATTGAATTGTAATGGACCTGTTAGGATAAAAAGAAACATTCAAAGACTTTCAGGCAAAAAACAGGGCACACATTCTAACAGGGTTGTCGGAGGAGACGAAAGACCTCGACATGTCAGTATTGGTAAAACATTATTCCACCTCGTTAAAGAAATGGCACGCACCTGCAACACAAATCACGAGAAAATAAACATAGGAATGTAGATTTAGTTTCTTATGGAATTGAGTACCCTTGATATGTAATTGGTCAATAATTAATTGCTAATCAGGTGACTTTAAAACATGCCTGAAAATTCATGTCAGCATTGAGTGTTTCTTGCTCAAATGCCTAGGATTTACGAAATGTTTTATTACAATGAAAAATAATGATTAGCAAAATATAAAACGTCTCTTGGATGTCCTTTTAATATGGAGGATGTAGGTAGATGCCATATCTGTTTCTAATCGGAGTGCTGCAAATGGGACAGCTGACAAGTGGCTCTGAGCAGCTCCAACAGGTTAGATGTCCACATTGAAGAACACACCTGATGCGGTTTTGTTGACATATCCTACAGGACAAGAGAATTCGCAACTGCTTGTTTTCTGCTGTAAAATAAAGAATACGTGTACTGAGTATTGCTTTATAACATACGGTTATCGATAACACACTAAACTATATATTGTAAGTACATTTCGCATAGATTTCCAAGACGTATACGTCTTTCCAGTGCTGACTGAAATCTAAATAGAAAATGATTATCAGTCACACTAACAAGTAAGTAGGAAAATGGTTATATTTACGGAGATTGATCCATTTCATCATCTGTGTATTTTACGGGGAGTCATGAATGCCAATTTAGTCGAAAAATCTATTATAAGACATAGCTTACCCAACCAAACAAACCTATGATGACTGCTTAAACACTTAGGCTGCAGCAAAGGAGATCCATTGATCATCGATCACAATCTTGAATGCTTCGCTTAATCATCAATTATATGCTATCAATATTATGTTTCCCAGTTTATTGAAGTTAGATCTGAATACATATAAAGGTGATCTTCCTTAAATATCTACCTCGTAACCAGCACACACCAGAAAAATCATATTTTGTGTATGTCATTGCTATAACAGAATTAATCGAAAATTAAAATTGACTGACACCTCTCAAGACCAAAACATCATCAAATACAAATTCCACGTAAACTGAATCATAGTTCCGGTCACGAAGTTATTGTTCTTTAATTAGAACACACTCTAAACTCAATAAACAGTAATCCCTTTACTCCGAATACAAAAAAAGTATTTTCGTGTGGTCTTATTTCGTTTTGTAATATATGTGTTTCTTGTGACTTTTTATTTCAATAATAAACTGACCTCCTCAAATCGAAGTTTAATCAGTCGGTGAAGACATACAACAGACTTTGAACAACCTACAGCGATGCAGAATAACTCTTTAATATTATTGTATGATAAATTTAATATTATTATATATTAAATGAATAAATTTAATTTAATTAATTTAAAATTCATGAAAAAAACCACAGCAGCATATACAAAGTTGTATCATGTTGAGGTAAGTAATTTGCCCTGCTTGATGGCATGCAATGAATATAATTTATGTAAAATAATACATCATTATCAATATAAAATTGTTCAAGTAGTTGCATAGAAAGAAATTCTAACATAACTCCACTCAAACTTACGTCTGGAGATCGTTCCACCCACAAACGTTGTTTGGTGGTTATTTTAGCTCCATCCCCCAGGTTTGAGGGTTGGTTGGGCGGCTGCTAAGTCACTTTGTTGAAGGAATCAATTTTGTGAATGGAATTTTGTTTCTCAGAGATGGCATTTTAGTCTTATATCTTTGGCAAATGAAATATGTCATCTATCTGCTTGCGTCAATTCCGACATGAAAAATATCAAGAGATTGACTGCAAATATTGTTTTACATGATGCAGTCGGAAAATATTATACTGAACTGAATAACGTCACATTCACCTCCTCGTTGAATAGATAGGGCCCAAATCAATGGAAGTCCACATAAGCGGTTTGCCATATAAAGTAGATACAGAGCAGTTAAATGACAAACTGCACACTAGATTTGGAATCCATATCATAACTCACAAATTAGCCCACGTATGGGGATGGAACAGAATAACGTCTGGAGCGGGAATAATCAATATATCTAGAGAAGACGCGAAGAAAATACCCCCGCCTTTTTTTTTTACTGTATGGGATTTAAACTATGAGCCTGGTATAGGGATTGGGAGGTGTACAGGAAGTGCCCAAAATGTGGGGATTATGGGCACGGGCCTTGGGATTGTGGGGACAAAAACAGCTCACATCCACGCCCAATGGCGAGAGAACGTACGCTAAAATAACTGCAGGAATGCCAACCCCAAACATAGGCAAAACACAGGAAGAAATGGAGAAACTAATAAACGAAGTGAGGGAGAAAGGGAACAAGGAACCAGAGAAAAAACAGCAGATGGGCAAAATAAGTGGATAGAAATCTTGACCTCGAATAGAACTGGCTATACTAAAAATCGATGAGGAGGAGAAAGAAAGCTTCGGACTACCAGGGGAGAACCTATCCCCCTGACCACCTCCACCCCTAACCCAAAAGGGAGTAGAACAAATAAAAAAGGAAAGCGATAAAATTATCTATATCAATAGAGGAGACAAGCTCAATACTAGGTAAAAAGATAAGAAGGAAATCCTATCGATAACGCTGGATGGAGGGACACCAAAGAGAAACCAAGATAATGGAAACGCCAACGAAATGGACAAACCAGAAATGGACAAGAGACCGGAAGAGGAAACAATGGAGAGTGAACGAATACAAACCATAAGCGACATTGTCTCTGAGGATCCAACAAATCATGATGTTTTTAGAGAGATCCTTTTCACGTTACAGGTCACTAGTGACTTTGAAATATCAGATATAAATAACCATTCATACTGTTCTAAAAAGCGGCAACCCGGTGAAAAACACAAATGGAGGAACAAAACCTTCGTTTGCTGTTGTTAAATAAATGAAATAGATAAAGAGAAAACACATAAACTGACACAAATAGGAGACTATGAGATACTTGTTTGTACATGAAACACATAACAAACTGACAGACGAAATTAAAGAACAATTAGAACGTGACACGGATATCATAATTATACCTAATAACTCTACGGGAAGAAATACGAAGGGAGGGGTAGCAAACATTATTAAAAATAAAGAAGGGTGCAAATGGGAGAGGGTAGAAGAAGGGGCGCCTTTTAAGGGAAGATTAATTCATATAAAAAAGGGAGTGGTTCATTTTTTGAATGTGTACATACCAGCAAATATTTACAAGAGACAAGAATTCTTAGAGGAACTAGCAAAATACCTAGAAAACTATATTACGGGCAATTGGATTAGAGGAGGGATTTTAATTGGGTAGGGGATGACACAGACAAGACGGGAGGAATGTTAAAAGAGGACAAACAGCAAAAAGAATCAATGGATCACATTATGAGACCACAGACAGCTACATATACTAAGGGTGGACTACACGTTTGAATATAAGGAAAATAAGGGAAGTAGGATAGACAAATTTTGGATCACACAATTATGGACAAAAAAGTACATAAAGGCAGGGATAATAGAATACAAACTTTCGGACCTTAAGTTAATTTTTGTAGACATAGGGAAAAATAAAACAAATAAATGGGGGAGGGGCAATGGAAGTTAAATAATAAAATACTAGAAAATGAAGAATTTGGGAGGGAAATCAAAAGGGAAATAGAAAAATTTTAAAATCAAGGGAATTTAGATATAATACCGGAATGGGTTAAACTAAAAGGGATTTTCAAACATATAGCGATTTTTCATTCCATATTAAGGGTTAGGAGGATTAAATTAGAAATAGTAGCTTTGGAAAATCATATAAAAACAATAATCATACAGGGCACAAAAAACATTAGAAGAAAAATTAATAAAATTAAAGAATGGAAAACATAAGGGAAGGGAAATAAAAGCCGGAAAATTTACACAATTATATAAAAATGCAAAAGGCTTATATAAAAGTGAGGAGTTAAGAAGAGGGGGAGGGGAACACTAGAATCACTTAACATGGGGAGGGAAAGAACGACAGACAAAACTAAAATACTTAATTATATACAAAATTACTACAAGGACCTATATACTTCACAGAACATAGAAGACGAAGATATAGAAACGTACCTACGAGAGACTATTTGCGAGAAAATAACCTCAGAACATAGAAGCCTATGTGATGATTTTATATCGCAAGACGAAATAATAGATAGGGTAACTATAAAAAATATATCACCAGGAAGAGATGGAATCTCCGCAGACTTCTATCAAAAATTATGCGGGGAATTGTCGCCAGTATTAGAATGGTGGTAAACATATCAAACACTCCGATAATCATTACAGAAAACAATTTACCTTGTAATCGTTGCAGGGTACCACCCGATGATTCCAACTCCTGTTCAGCAATTGGAATGGTAGAACCAAAATGGATGTCTTCGTCCATTGCTGCAACTGAAATCAATTCAATCTCACTTCGTTACTGCATCATACGAACTTTCAAAAGTAATTCACGAAATTTCAATATGAATAAACTTACACGTAAACAGACATCTAGTTACACGAATGTCTTATTATAAGATGATAAAACCAATTAAATTGCATTCTGCAACTTATTTTAACGAGCAATAAAAAGTGCCAGAAACATGAATAAATTAAATGATAAAGCGTCTTGGTAATTTTGATATAATATTTTATCCGATAAATCTAAATTTCGTATACTATATGTCATATTCGCTGATAGATACGTGTTCAATGTGCCCATGTGCTGATAATCACACTCACTACAAATTTAGTTCACGAGACCGAGATATAAAAGGCTGTTTGTGACTCTTTCTTTTTCTCTGAGTTTCTACCTTCAAGTAACATACAGTAGAAATAAATTGTGATTTATAGCTGTTACAACGATTTACTTGAAAATTTCCGTATATTTACAACATGCATCCATTCAGTCGCATGTGACATGTAACATTTTTATATGTTGGAAACGTATATATTTTGAAATCTACTAGTAAGATCCTGCATGACCCTTAAATACTTGTTGTCCACACACTATCCAGTGGTAAACATATCAGACACTCCGATATTCATTACACAAAACAGTTTACCTTGTAATCGTTGCAGGGTACCACCTGATGATACCAACTCTTGTTCAGCGATGGGAATGGTAGACCCAATATGGATATTTTCTTCCATTGCTGTAACTGAAATCAATGCAATGTCACTTCGTTACTGCACAATCCGAACTTTCCAAAAGTAATGCTCTCTAGCAACTCTTTTGATAATTCACGAAATTTCTTAATGAATAAACTTAAACGTGAAAAGACATCTAGTTACACGAATGTCTAATTAGAAGATGATAAAACCCATTTAAATTGCATTCTGCATTCTAACAAAGTGCCTGAAACATAAATAAATTAAAAGTTAAAGCGTTTTGGTAATTTTGATTTAATATTTGATCCGAAAAATCTTAAGTTCGTATACTATATGTCATATTCGCTGATAGATACATGTTCAATGTGCCCATATGCTGATAATCACACTCACTACAAATTTTGTTCACGAGACCGAAATATAAAAGGATGTTTGTGACACTTTGTTTTTCTCTGAGTCTCTACCTTCAAGTAACATACAGTGGAAATAAATTGTGATTTATAGCTGTTACAACGAAAATTTGCGTATATTTACAACATGCATTCATTCAGTCGCATGTGGCATATATTTTAATATGATGGAAACGTATATATTTTGAAATCTACTAGTAAGACCCTGCATGGCCCTCAATAACTTATTGTCCACAAACTGTTCAGTGGTAAACATATCAGACACTCCGATATTCATTATCACCGATCTAACTCTGTTATGTTTCGCAGTTATGAAGGCAAATGGTATAATAAGATATAAATCCTTAAATTGATAAATCGATACATATCTTAGCAATTCGCACGCTTTAATGCAGATAGTTGACAGTTCAACTATCCGTACACAAATAAATAATTTGGAGTCCAGTTACTAAATTTACACAATAGCTTTTGTAGTCATACATTGTGGATAACATCAGCTACTAAAAGATCATTCGTTTTGACAATTGACAAGGATTCGAATTACAATTTCTTAAAAAGTCCAAACGCTCTTAGTTGACAATCATTAAAAATGAAATGTACACTCAGCCATTACTAATGTTGTATTATGGTAAAATTGCTCCAAATATAATAGTCAAACTGACTTATGCTGCATTAAAGGAACATATATAACGTATATTTGTGAGTCTGTGTACGAGTATGTTTTGGATGTTTAACGTCACTCTTTTTTAAAATTCAGTATTATCACTACGATTTCTATCTACATTGTGCTAGTTTTTAGCGATGTCTAGCATTGGGGCATCATGCCGCAGATATGCAGCATCATGTCCCACACAGTCACATTATCATGACACCATGCCTACCTAAACCCTTAACGCTGACCGCCTAGCGAGGCAGCTGTTAGTAACATTTTTTGCTTTGCTATGACTCGGCCAGTGTTCTAACCTGAGACCTCCATCATCCGAGGCGGACGCTCAAACATCTAGGCCAGCGGAGTGGTCATTTAAATTTGTGAGCAAGAGAAAATTAATGGAAACGTTTAAAGTGTCTAAAAATACGTGGTATTGTCGAGAATACAACGCGTACTTTAAAAGAAACGTGTTTTGGTAATAAACAAACACAGTTATATTGTAAAATGTTATTTTTGGTGATATTTTAAACATACATAGATGGATTCAAATAATACAGCTGGTAACTAATATTCTATATTTGTCTTTTGTTCGTATCTTTCTTTAATATAGGTGATTGTGCGTATCATAATCAGTGGAGAAAAGGTTTGAGAAAGTCCAATTGTGAAAAACTAAGTATACCTGCTAGTAGTGTGCGTCAATATCAGAATAGAAGAGAACGTGATGAAGTCATGCATTCAGTTGTGATGTAGAATAACGTTAGAAATATCAGAATGTAGATACTATTTACGTTCCACATCCAAAAGAGAAGCGACAATATTCTGAAATACAACATTCAAGAGATAAAATCTAGTTTGTCATAGTACGACTACTCAAGTTAAACGTGTTTATAGTTTCATGCAAGTAAATATTCATCCAAATATGACAGACAACTTTTATTGATAAGGTGACAGATTAGAATATTGAGAAAATATGGATCAAATACCGTTGTATAATGGAAATGGCTTTTCAAAGAATTGTGTAATTTTGTCTATGCTAATATGCTAATATCAAAAATGTTTTCACTGAACTACTTTACCTTCAATTTCATCTTGATGCATTATTATCATTGATATACTATGAAAAAGAAGCTTCTTTTTTCTGGCGCACGGAGTATTAATGGAAATAGATCAATACACAAGAAATTTGAGTTCCGCAGCGTAGAAATGTTACAATAGAAGCGGCGAAATATTAAACTTCAGCCATGTAATACTGTTCGACTTCATGCTTTAGGGTATGTGAGCAAATAATATTGTGTTGAATATTGTGCAATTGAATCCTCGCGCGAGTTCTTGAGAATCTGAGCACATTTATACGTGTTCTAACCTCGCTTTGACTTGTTATTACTGAAGTGAAATTGATCTGTACATATTTAATTGTTGATGTACGGACCTTGTATATGTTTGTGTTAAAATTGACTCAATAAATCCTAGCAACACATTCTATTGCATGGTTCAATATCTCAAAGTTTTCAATGATTTGGATTCCCTTTTCTCTCTTCTATCATTGTAGATGCAATTGTATAATCAATATTAAAAACGCCTATATGCCGCCAATTAGAAAACTCAGCCATATCCTAGTCTTGTTTCGGAACCAAGATTATTATACCTTGATTTTGTGAGCTTGAAAGTACGCCTTTATGAATAGTAAAATTGATAACTTCAATTAAAATGTCTAAAATCTTGTCAGAATATCTTATAAAGCTGGCAGACAGGAGAATGGCCCACCACATGTACTAAAGTATTGGTCATCGTGCTCCCCAAGAAAGCAGACCTATAGCCATGCCAAAACGACAGAACCATCAGTCTGATCAGTCACCAGAGCAAAGTCAAGCGGAAGATAAATCTCAACATACCAAATTCTCAAGCAGAGATAATTATCGCTGACGAGCAGGCAGGCTTCGAGCAGGCAGGAGCACCACAATACACAACTGCAATCTCAGACCCTTTGCGAGAAATACTTAAGCATCAGCAGAATCTATATCACGGCCCGAATTTAAAGTTCACGTAAAATATTGTTTTCTTGTGCTTTGTGCATATTTCCATTAGCATTCATGATTCTTTTGTGATGTATTCAGAAATTACTTTAATTAAATCCCGACAAATATATTTCACAGAGGACATACATACATACATACATACATACATACATACATACATACATACATACATACATACATACATACATACATACATACATACATACATACATACATACATACATACGCGAACTATAAGAAAGCGAAGAAACTGTTTGGAAAAGAGTTACTGAGAGCAAAAGAAATGTGTGATAGAGAACAGTTCAGTGAGCTTGAAAAGGCTGCAGAGCTCGATATTTCCACTTTCTATAAGTTTATACGGAATAAAAGACATAAACGTGATTACATATACGAAATTGAATCTAACGGAAAAAATGTACGCGACCACGACTCTATAAGAGACTTATGCGCAAATCATACCTATCTGTACGATGAGAATCATTACCAGATGGTCTTAGCAGAGGTTAAAAAACAGAGTATAGAAACTCATTCCCACTTTGATGAAGTTGTTGACAAAATTCCCAATAGAGAAGAAATCAGTAGTGCAATTAGTTATCTCAATACAAATAAGGCATGTGGTCATGACGGTATTGTTGCCGAGCATTTACTGTTTGCTGACACTCAAAGCAGTGTAGAGTTACTTGAAACTGTCTTCAAAAAAGTGTACGAGGCCGAGGAGTACCCATGCCATTTTAAACAAGGTTTAGTAATACCAATATTTAAAGGAGGGGGAAAAAGCAAATTAGATATGAGTAATTACCGTGATATAACTATAGTTCCAGTGCTTCAGAAAATCCTAGAGCAAATTATATATAATAGACTACTTATATTTTCTAAGCACATTTATTTTCCAAATCCATTGCAACAAGGTTTTAGGAATAATTGTGGTAGTATCACTGCAGCGTTTTGTATCAAAGAATCTATATGCTACTATATGGATAAAGATACTCCTGTCTATGCAACATTTCTTGATAATGCTAAGGCATTCAATACAATTAATCTGGCACAATGGGTTATTTTACAAGCTGTACAAACTTGGCATAAAAGGGAAGACGTGGCGCATAATGAAAGACTCGTTTAAGGGAGTGACCAGTTTTGTTTTACTTGCGGGCAAATTGTCCAAATATTTCAATATTAAACAGGATGTAGGGCAGGGTCGTATCTTGTCCGCTTGGTTCTTTCTCGTTATAATAGACGATTTGATCACTGATTTAGATCACACTTTGCGAGGCCTAAAACTTGTCGATCTCCACCTGCCGTGTGTCTTATTAGCGGATGACACAACTGTAATGGCTAATTCGCATCATTCGATGCAGCATCTGCTCGATACAATCTCTAATTATGCAAAAAAGTGGAGATTGAAATATAACGCAGATAAAAGTTGCAGCATCCTCTTTACAAACAAAAGAAGAACTGATATCACTTCTTTTCTATTTGACAAGCCGCCAATTCCAGTAGTCAAAAGTAAGAAATATGCCGGCATACTTTTAAAGTACAACTTTAAACCAAACGACGCGATAAAAGAAGCATTAAGAACACTTATTAAACTCTTTTTATTTTATTGGTATCAGAGACGTGGGAATGAACCCTCTAACAAGTATGAAAATCTGGAAAAGAATCATTCTACCCTCAGTCCCATATGGATGTGAATTATGGTCGAATATGACAAACACCAATATAGAAGAACTTGAGCTATGTCCGAGATATGCAGCGCGACATATGCAAGCTTTCGATAAATATTCGCCCACAGAGGCAACGCGTAGTACCTTAGGACTCTGGTCAATGGAAGCATACATAGATAAGATGAAATTGTGCTTTTTCAACCGGCTGTGTAGGGGCGATTGGACTCTTATCTGGAAAAAGATTTTCATTTTGCGCTTATGTCAGTACTTGACCAACCCACTAACACAGACGGGGTTTATAGCAGATATTGACAAAATATTCAAGAAATATGGTATGGGAAGTGTTCTCTTAGACTATGCAGTAAGAGTACAAACCGGAGGTAAACTTGTTTGGAATCGGAATATTATTGATAATATTCAAAACATCGAAGAATCTACCTGGAATACAAATATTGAACTAAGGAGCGATTTAATTCACTTCAGAAACATTAATTTGGACTTAAAACCAAGCCATCTATGGTTTCTATGTTATGGCCTCTCTCTGAAATAGTGAAACTATATATCATGCCTGTTGGAAAAGTTATGATATGCAAACTCTGTGTAAAAGAGACTGACGACAGAGCGAAACATCTTATCTTAGGTTGTGAAATGCTACTTAAAGAACGAAACGTCTTCTTTGAGAGGGTGATTGACACTTTAGAGGTGAGAGACGGGGTTAATTTATTCAATCAAGAAGACGATATACTATTGGAGACACTTCTTGGAAGCAGAGTAGATTGCTTGTCGTCTATCGACGATGATATATGGGATAAGATCATGTTGGTAACGGCAAAAAGCATAACCTCATTTTACAATAAAATGCATGCCCTACTCTCAACCAACATGTCATAACATAACAGCAATAATAAGTAGTCAAGCTAAATAAATAAATTAATTAACTTAAAAAAACAAGCAAAAACAAAAGGCCATCCTGTTGTTGTCAAATTCCGCAATTTTGTTGTACGACAGATCACGGAGATATAATGCTCTCTGGCTCATATAATATAAGTGTCACCTTTTGCTATCTTTTTTCATTTGAGAATGGTTTCATGTTGTTCCACATATATATGTATAGATGTGTGTATGTGTGTATATATGTGTATGTGTATATATGTCTTTGTTTGTGTATATATATATGTATGTGTATGTGTGTACATTTATATATATATATGTATGTATGTATGTATGTATGTATGTATGTATGTATGTATGTATGTATGTATGTATGTATGTATGTATGTATGTATGTATGTATGTATGTATGTATGTATGTATGTATGTATGTATGTATAAGGACATATGTCATGTAGAAAGAACTACATTGATAATTACACTGTTTTTTTATTTTATCTTTTTTAAATACTCTTTTCTGTTGTATTTCATGATTTTGTATTATCCTGAATTTGATTAATCTGATGTAATCTCTATTGAAGAGGAAATAAAGTCAGTCAGTCAGTCAGTCAGTCATACATACATACATACATACATACATACATACATACATACATACATACATACATACATTTTTCCGCTATCGTCCTCCACCCGTTACACAGGCAATCTTGAATAGCCTATAATGCGCTGAAAAATGGCAATACACTTATAACAACAATAATTTCATTATTGACGCGAAAACACACATTATACGTCTGTGCGTGATATTCATTTTTAAGGGGAACTAACTCGTGGATACCTGAAGCGTATGCCAATTACTGTGCACATGGCGATAATATTTTTCTCAAGATGTACATTAATCGCATTAGTCGGAACAATTTTCTGAAAATAAAATATTCCAATTTGTTACTATCATGAATATTATACTTATCAAGATGTCTCAAGCCGAGATTATTCACTGAAAAGATAATTGGTAGCATTAAATTAGAGGATGTGCTGGCGGGGAAGAAAGACAATTATTTAGACTTATTACCAGATGTCTCGTCTGTAAGTTTTAAAAATAAAGAAAAAATATTTTTTATTTTATTTTAAATTAACAAGAGTTTACAGAATTTTAATAGCATTACCTTTTGTTTTCTCTTTTTGAACATCATGTTTACATTTGTTTGGAAATATTTATATTCCGAAATTTTTCTGCAGTTTATTTACACAATTTCGTACTCTACCCGTTAGGTACCACCGTGTGCTCACAGTTGTGATGAGGTGCCGTAAAATGCCAATAAAAAAGACATGTCCGTCGTCAGGTATGTCTTTTGTAAAATACGAAACGCAAATAGCATGCAGTGTATACGATTATGAAACATAGTATGAGTGTGTATTCGACAGCACCAAATAAAATGCGCAATTCCAGCAATTTTGGAAATCAAAAGCAGCATTATCAAGTAGACGATTCATATCAATCTTGTGTATCTATTATCTATACAAAATTATTCAGTATATTAATTTAGACAATAGCAGCGTTTGTTCATTTATATTTGGCTATTTTGTTCACCTCGATGATCCCTTTTTGTTCTTTATTTTAAAGGCCCGCTGTATTTCTTCAAACAATTCGTAAGCCATGTACTGATGTCATTCTTTATAATGCAGTGCTTCTTGGGATGGACGTAATAGTCAAGTATAGTAATATATTATATTTGTTAACCTTAGAATATCAAACAAACCTGGACTGTTTTACTGAATATATAAAATCGAAGAAACCACGAGAGGTATCCTAATCAGTCATGTCTAGTACTTTCTTACCAATCTAACCATTTAAATCGATAAGTATGGACAAGTAGGTGTCATTTCTTTAATAAGATACTTCTCTTCCTTCCTTCACATTTGTAATTTCTAGTAATCCTGTGTCAATGTCTTAATTGATGTTACTTTTATCTACACGTTTTCCCCATTTCTACCACAACACTACATTTTATGAGCATTTTAACGTAAGTTTGGAGATTGTTGTCTGTGTTGGATTACGATTTTTAACGTAGTTTTAACAAAAAAATTTCAGTCATATTGCTATGATATGTACTGATGTTTGGCACTGTCACATTATCCTGACAACAAGAAGCCAACAAGTTCTTAACATCAACTAATATGGTTCCTTGCTTAGTATGATCCTTGCGTTTGTACTACGCTATATAGTCTGGTTCCCATTCTTAGTATGCTCCTTTTGCTATATAGCGGAGTGCAAACGCGTGGAGCATACTAAGCAGCGAACCAGACTAAACCTCCAACCTCATAATGCAGAGCGCCAAGCGAGGCTGTTCTAAGTATTTTTGTACGTCTTTTGGTATGACTCGGCCGGGGATCGAACCAACGACGTCCCGTATCCGCGGAGGACACTCTAACCACTAGGCCACCAGAGTGGTAGTGGTGGAGATGTATTTATTTATTCTAAGCATTCAACATACTGTCTGAAGTTTTAGTGTAGAGTTTTATTTTTGAATATAGCTATATTTTGAGTGGATGAAAAGAGTTAAAGTTAATGAACATATTAATGTCCAATTATTTTAAATTTAAAAAGATATAGACGATTAATTATTATTCATTACATGTACGTATTCGATTTACTCAGGTCTTACCGTTCTTCGTTAAAATCCCCAATGCAACTAATCTAACCTTATCTCAAAATTATTATTGGTTAGTTAGACGTTTCACATCATCGTTTGCTTCAACAATTCTTGTTGGAATATCGAATTTCTCCAAACTAGCATCCAAAGAAAACTTATATACTTCTAAAATAGGAAACAGGTTTGTGAATTATAAAAGTCAAACAACCCCACTGTATCCTTCACGTCTTAGACAAAGACGTTTGTTAAGGACTGAATGCGAACAATGATCGATTTCAACAGTTTTCCAAACCGTGTATCAGAGGTCAAATTTTCAAAACTAAGCCACAACCACACCCGCCACCATACCTTAAAAATGTAAAAAAAAAAAAAAAAAAAAAAAAAAACAAAGATTTTTAAATTTATGCGATACTGAGATTGTGATTTAAGACCATATCTTCGGGATGAAAATACGTGTAACTGGTTAAAAAAATGTGTAATTAACGATGACTGGACTCAGCACATTCATTTCAAAAATGTAATAAATCACAGTCTCTTTATTTTGTTACACAACATTTCCAAAGTGTCTATCAAGTCATGCTGACCCTATCAATCAAACTCATCGTCAAAAAGTCTTTTGAAACTGAACAAAAAGTAAATATACTACCAACATTAACATTAGTTTCAGTTCTTTGAACAAATGTACTTTGAACTGATATTGACATGCATAAGTTTATAATTCTTTCTTATATTTTAATACATATTGTTTCATGGCACACCGTTTCCTCGATGCAAGAAGAAAGATTAAAATATGTAATTAATTTCAATCTTAATCGAAGCAAAAATCTTCTTTTATATATCATGAATGGACAAGATAGCAATGAACAAGTCACCTATTTATGTGCAGCAAGGTAAATCGATCGGATCGTTGCTCGATTAGAAATAAAAACAAACAAGAAAAAGCCTCAGAAGTAGTTGTAGGAATATAAATAAATGTTAAGTTTGAAGAAGTTGTAGGAATATAAATTTTATGTTTGCCGCCTCTTCTCTGGTTGAATGGAGGACATATTTTCAGACTTTGCGACTTTATCTTCTTCCGCCACACTATCGTATCATGTGAACAAAGGTAGGACCAAATATTGTTCTTCAATGCGTCGAATCAAATCAGAGATTTCCTGCTAGACTTGACGGAAAAGGCCGAGATGATCCCCATTGCGAAGTGAACCTTTAGTCTGGTTCCCTGCTTAGTATGTTACCATGCGTTGCACTCCGCTATAATATATATAGAATAGCGGAATACAACGCATGGGAGCATACTAAGCAGGGAACAAGACTAGTGGACCTTTAGCACTGTTGAATGTGCTGTTGGTTACAATCGTTTACTTTCATTTTCAAATTTGATATTAGTGTAAATCGTATATACCAGTGGAACTTCATGGAATATGTGTTTTCAACCTAGATTCTATGTTAGGTTCTGCAGTATCAGGAAAATCAAATGTCAGGATTTGTTCAAATATGTCGATCGTATCTCTGACCTACTTATGCTTCAGCCAGGTATGTAGTATAGTCATTGGATAAATTCAAGTGTCGCTATGAGAGGATAGACTAGAAAAATAATTTTCGCATGTGTGAATATAGTTCAATAAAAGACTATAGAACACACACCCCACTCGCCCTTTGCATAGGAAGGAAAGACAAAAATGGAGTATCCGCTTAAAATATTCGTGTACGTAGAGATGTTATTCAACACATATCGGATATCTCTAAATCAACAATCTCCCACCAACAATGTAGGCAGACAAAGTTTGAAGTTCAAGATAAGTTTAGCTTGATTTGATTGAAATAAAACTGGTAATTAATGACAGCTAGATATGCATTGTTTCCTATATAATAACGCAAACTGAATTGTCTATTAAAATTTTCACAGTATTTCCTATCATCGATGGAACTGACAAATTGCGAGAGTAGACGGGGACTGCCGGGACTGATTAAAAAAGTTGATATTGCTACTGGTAGCCAACCAGAAGAAGTTAAAGAGTGTAAAATCTGACGGGATGTGTCACTTATTAATATTTAAATTTGAGAATGTACCGGGCAAAAACGTCTAGAATCAATATGCCGAATTTATTGAACGAAATGCCCCATGTTTTGGTTTTTATCGTATTCAATGCACATGCATTGAAATGTATTGAGTAATGTCCCATGCGAGGAAATATGGTGTGCGATGTTATATACATACATATATATATATATATATATATATATATATATATATATATATATATATATATATATATATATATATATATATCAATTTAATTCGATTTTGCACAAGTCAACCGTGCGATTTACATTCCTGATTGCAGAAGATTGTGATTGATAGCAGATTTGTTATTGTCGATTGTCGTGATTAACAGTCAAAACATAAATAATTAAATAGATGTAATGGTTCATTGGGATCTTTTCGCGATTATCAGTAGCAGCGTCTAGAAGATTGTTGCGGATCGAGGTACATCGTGGTTGATTGTGTTGTGCATGGTGAAAGGTTTTGGTTGATTGGTGTAGATCGTGGTTCATTGTTGTGGATCGTATCAGATGGTGGTTGATCGTTCTAGAGTGAGGTTGATTGTATTGGATTGCGGTTGATCGTGGTTGATTAATGATTATCGTGGTAGATTATGGTTGATTGTAGTGGATTATAACCGATTGCTGTATATATATATATATATATATATATATATATATATATATATATATATATATATATATATATATATATACTGGTCGAATGTGGTACTTTTACGCTTAAACGTAGAAGATTGTGGTCGATTGATGTTTTTTCCAAGTCCATTGTTTTCGATTGTAGTGGATTCTGGTCAATTATATTCTGTTGTGGTAAACTAGTAGATTGCAACATAATGTGCTCAATTGTCGTATATTGTGGTAAATAGTGTTGCAGTGTAGTGTAATTTATCATGGTGCATGTTTATGACAGTGCAACTGATTTAATTAACAGTCGGTGTTATGAATCATATATAATCGATCAAACAGTAATTCGGCTAATTTCAAACAGTTTATTCCAGTCATTCGAATTACTAAACTAGTTTAGTTTATACATATTTGAATACTTGGGAGATTAAATATAGTAAGATGACAAAGGGGGATTGAGAATGATATTCAGCACCACATCATCATCTCATCTCCGCCTGTGGCCCCGTTTGGGACATAGGCCGCCAACCAGCTCCCTCCAGGCGTCTCGGTTCTGGGCGAGTCTCTCCAGCTGTCCCCACGTCTTGCCCATCTTCTTTGCGTCTGCATCCAAATCACGGCGCCAGGTGTTTCTGGGTCTTCCTCTCTTCCTCTTTTCTTGAGGGTTCCATGTGAGGGCTTGCCTGGTGATGTTGGGAGCAGGTTTGCGGAGGGTGTGGCCAATCCATCGCCAGCGTCTTTGAAGGATGTCATCCTCAACGGGCTGTTGCTTCGTTCTCTGCCACAGTTCGTCGTTGCTGATTCTTTCTGGCCAGCGGATCTTGAGGATCTTCCTGAGGCAGGTGTTGATGAAGACCTGGATTTTCTTCATGGTGGTAGCGGTGGTTCTCCAGGTCTCTGCTCCGTACAGCAATATCGGCTTCACGATGGTGTTGAAGACCCTGATCTTGGTGGTGATGTTAAGCTGCCTTGATATCCATATGTTCTTCAGCTGATGGAAAGCTGCCCTTGCTTTGCCGATGCGTGTCTTAACGTCTGCATCCGTTCCTCCCTGCTTGTCCAGGATGCTGCCAAGATAGGTGAAGCTATCCACCTCCTCCAGCGCATCGCCTTCCACTGTGATGGGTGTATTGCTGGATGCATTTGTCTTGAAAACCTTGCTCTTTCCTCTGTTGATGTGGAGGCCCAGGCTGGCTGAGTTGTCCGCAACAATGCTGGTCTTTTCCTGCATCTGTTGTTGGGTATGCGAGAGGAGAGCCAGGTCATCAGCGAAATCTAGGTCGTCCAGCTGTTTCCACAGCGTCCACTGGATGCCGTTTCTTGTTTGGTCTGTCGATGTCTTCATGACCCAGTCGATGGCCAGCAGGAAGAGGAATGGTGATAGAAGGCATCCTTGTCTCACCCCTGTATTTACTTCAAAGGCATCAGTGAATTGCCGGCCGTGGACGATCCTACAAGTCATTCTTTCATAGGACTTCCTGATGATGTTGGTGATCTTTTCCGGGACTCCATAGTGCCTCAGTATTTTCCAGAGGGTCTGCCTGTCAACGCTGTCGAACGCTTTCTCATAGTCGAGAAAATTCACGTAGAGTGGCGAATTCCACTCCAGAGACTGTTCCAAGATGATGCGCAGTGTCGCTATCTGGTCCGTGCACGACCTTTCCTTTCGTAAGCCAGCTTGTTGGTCACGGAGATGCGGGTCAACTGCCTCTTTCATCCTGTTCAGTAAGATGCGGTTAAACACGTTCCCCGGGATGGACAACAGCGTAATCCCCCTGTAGTTGGAGCAGTCATTGAGGTCACCTTTCTTAGGTAGTTTGACGAGGTAGCCCTCTCTCCAGTCTGCTGGTACTTCTTTGTCTTCCCATATCATGCAGAAGAGCGGGTAGAGGAGCTCCACACTGGTTTCCACGTCCGCCTTCAGCGCCTCTGCCGGAATGCTGTCGGGTCCTGCAGACTTGCCGCTCTTCAATTGCTTGATGGCGCTGCGAATCTCCTCCTTTGTCGGTGCACCGCACTCTATTTGCAAGTCACTTTCCGCTGGCGGTACGTCTGGTGGGTTTGCAGGCGCTGGTCTGTTTAGCAGTTCCTGGAAATGATCAGCCCATCTGGTCTTCTGTCCTTCCTCGTCTGGGATCGCTCTTCCATTCCTGTCCTTTACTGGTTTTTCTGGCTTGGCAAACTTTCCTGAAAGTTTCTTGATGGTGGCATACAGGTCTCTGGTGTTGCCATGGTGAGCTGCTTCTTCTGCTTCTGTTGCCAGCATCTCTACGTAGTTCTTCTTATCTTTCTTGATGCTGCGCTTGACGCTTCTGTTGGCTTCCGCGTACTCGTCGTTTGCTTTTGCTTCTGCCGTTCTTGTCCTACTGTTGTTTACAGCAGTCTTCTTCTCTCTTCTTTCTTGAATCTTCCTCAGCGTCTCTGTTGAAATCCATTCTTTGTGCGTGTATGTTTTGGGGCCCAGTACTTCTTGGCATGTTGATGTGAGTGCCTCTTTCACTCTTTTCCATCTGTCTTCTATGGTCTCTTCTTCTCGCAGCTCTTCTAGAACCTGGAACTTATAGGAGAGGATGATCTTGAATTTCTCCTGTTTGTTGTTATCTCTCAGCGCCGTGGTGTTGTAACGACGGCGTTGATTGGAGCCTCCTGTTCAGTTTCTCTTGAGCTTCAGCTTCATCCAGGCAACGAGTAGATGATGGTCTGAGGCAACGTCTGCTCCTCGCTTAACGCGGACATCCCGAAGGGAGCGGCGAAACGTCCTCCCGATGCACACGTGGTCTATTTGGTTTTCCGTCCGCAGGTCTGGTGACACCCAAGTTGCCTTGTGTATCCTTCTGTGGTTGAAAACACTTCCTCCGATGACCAGGTTGCTTGTGGCACACAGGTCGGCAAATCTCTCTCCGTTGTCATTCATCTCTCCAATCCCATGCTGCCCCATGATCTCCTCGTAGCCTCGGTTGTCGCTGCCGATCTTAGCGTTGAAGTCACCCATGACGATGATGATGTTTCTCTGTGGTCGGTCTTGGATGATGGTTAGCAGCCTGTCGTAGAAATCATCCTTCTCTTCTTCCTCACTGTCGTTTGTCGGGGCGTAGCACTGGATAATGTCTATGTTGATCCTCTTCTTTTTGGTACTAAAGGAGGCTGTCATTATCCTTGGGCCGTGTGCTTCCCATCCAAGGAGTGCTCCCTGAGCTGACTTAGACAGCATCAGTGCCACGCCTTGGGTGTGTGCAGCGTCGTCCTGCTCGTGTCCCGAGTACAGCAGTAACTCGCCGGAAGCCAGTCGTTTCTGCCCGGAACCAGTCCATCTTGCCTCGCTGATTCCCAGGATGGTGAGATTGTATCTTCTCATCTCTGCGGCAACTTGCGCTGACTTTCCGGTCTCGTACATGGTACGCACGTTCCATGTACCGATGGTAGTGGTGGTCCTGGTGGAGACGATGGTCGTCGGCCTGACGGCTTCCAGATGACTCTGGTTTTCACCATCCGGCGTCATACATCTTCCAGCTGGAGATCCATCTTCTCCCAGGACCGTTGTTCCTGTTGGTTTACTTTTGGCGTTTCTGTAGCAAGTTGTTTTTTTCCGGGGTGGGGTTGCTAGCCCCACGCCCAACCTTCCTCCTTTTGCAGCCGGGCTTAGGACCGTCCTAGGCGGAGTTCAGCACCACAAGTTCAATCTATTTGATTTTCACTTCAACCCTTATGTATATTGAGGTATAAAAAAATCTAAATTGTTACTTCTAGTCACATGCAACGCAGGAATAATCGTAATATTTTTAAAAAAAATTAATACAATAATTACTGGAACATTGACATAATAAACAGACGTATAGTACGCTTCACCATGGTAACATTACTATCCTAAGAATATGATCATCGTCATTATATAATAGTGTTACATGGCTCTGGTAATTACAATGTTGATAAGAAAACTATACACGAGCAAAGTAGGATAATGGGTTTATTTTTACATTGTTTTGTTAGTGCCAGTTTGCAGTTATGTTAACAATTAACTATATAAAACATATTTATTCTAGTTTTGTAGCGTACGCGTAATACCCAAACAATTCATTCTGACGAAAACAATGAATCCACAAATAGGTTCATTTCACGCCATATATCTGTGTATGAAAGCTATAAAATAATTTTATAATTATTTTTACTGGTTGAACAGCACTTTTGATACAATTGTGATACACAGTTCGGAGGAAATGGGAACTAAGTACCATTCGGTAAGACGCCAAGGTCGTCGACATGGACCTGTCTGGGCGAGAATCAAACCTGCTACTCTTTGATTACAAACCGAATATTGCGGCAACATTTTTGAAAGATAAGCCCATTGAAAAAAAACATTGCATTAAAATATGGTCACGTGGATCGGCAGCCTCATCATACCCTGTTGGGTAGTCGGGATACACTCTGAATGTTTTACAAAATTCTAAAACTTCCATCTCTGTATACATCTATGGAGTCATACAGCATAAAAGGGAGAAACCATCCAATAATTGCCGATAGGTTACGTTTTAGAGTCCTCTAACAACATATAACAATGTCGAAAATATTATGAATACGTATATGTCATTATTAGCACTAGATCATTAGAAAGAAGTTCTCTACAGATTGAAATAAGAACGAAGGAACTTGTCAGCCACGAATAAGTTATCCAAGTCGACTGGCAGTAATGAATGCTATCTTCATTTTTGTCCCATAGACGCCAAAAGGACATTTTTTGAGGAGAAACCTTAAGTGGCGGATTGAATGTTTATGGACCGAGAAAGCAAACCAAAATAGTTTGCTACTTTTAAGCATTATTTAGGTTGAGTTGTACAACTTCTGGGTACATAGTATACTGCTCATTGGAAGCGATTAGATTTTACTTGTGTTAATTCTCCTCTCACGAGATTATAAAGAAATTCATAATAGAAACGTGCAATATATTATATGAGTGCAATCCTAACGTGATGCACGATGGATTTGACAAGTGTTGAAGGACCCCAAAAATGACATTTTGACATATAAAAAAGGATATGTAACGGTAGATGCTCGACGTTAATGAAACTATTCAAAATTCACTTCAGACAACACAAATTAAACAATGCGTTTTGAATCCGACCAAATTAACAAGATTTTACTTTAAACGTGAATATATCATTTTTAAGAGAGAAAAACATCTTATTTTTACCTTTGTTTTAAAACAAGGTATATACTTCCAGCAGTTTTCAAAGATCACGTATCCAATAAATGAATTATATATTGATGAAATTTTTACTATTTAAAGTTATCTAAAAACTTACTCACCTGCTTCAAGTCCTTTCCACTGGCTTATAGTATTTCTCCTATAAATCTGGTCTGGTTCCCTTTTTACATATTATATTACTCTAATTTATTCTATTAAGCACAAACAGCAAACCAGTCGGCTAAAATTGCTTCAAGTCCTTTCCACTGGCTTATAGTATTTCTCCTATAAATCTGGTCTGGTTCCCTTTTTACATATTATATTACTCTAATTTATTCTATTAAGCACAAACAGCAAACCAGTCGGCTAAAATTAACTCATCAATAACTCCCCAATGGCCTCTCCCGATAATTTCAAAATGGCCTCTCCCGATAATGGTAAGCTATACTGTTACACTTTCGACTACCAGTGAGCTTAACTTTAACTCATGAAACTAGTGGGCTAAAATTAACTCATCAATAAGCTCTCCTAGTAATCTGTCGTATACTCTTACACTTCTGACCTAACAATAACATACTTTTATTTGTCAATCTGCCAAGTCCATACATTGCATTCACAAATAAACAACAATAGCTAGGATTGGTGGATTATGTAGGAATTGTACTTTGTGTTAGGCTTTAAATAAAATAAAAAAAAATTGAAAAAAAAAAAACATTTAAAAAAAAAAAAATTTAAAAAAAAAAAGTAAAAAAAAATTTTTTTAACAAATTTTAAAAGAATTAAAAACAAAAATTTAAAAAAAATTAAAAAAAAAAAATTTACAAAAAAAATTTAAAAAAAATTTTTTTAAAATTTTTTTTAAAAAAACCTTTGCAACATGTCATTTTATAGATCTTATTTTTTATGATTTTTTAAAATGTTATACACATGAATGAAATTAGGGATGTTGTGACTAGATAACTCATACCCCTGTTTAGTTCCAGCAGAGTTTTCTCTCTTAAATCCAATGGAGTACCTGGTTTTGTCATCAAATTGACAATCTAACATAGGAATTGTACTTTCTGTTAGGCTTAAAAAAAAAAAAAAAAAATAAAAAAACAAAATCAAATCAACAAATTTAAAAAATAAAAAAAATCAAACAAATAAAAAAAATAGAAATTAATAATAATAATAATAATAATAATAATAATAATAATAATAATAATAATACCTCTTGGCAACATGTGAATTTATAGATCATATTTTGTATTTTTAATGATTTTTTTTAAAATGTGATACACATGACTGAAATTAGGGATGTTGTGACTAGATAACTCATACCCCTTTCTAGTTCCATCAGACTTATCTCTCTGAAATGCAATGGAGTACCTGGTTTTGTCATCATCAAATTGACAATCTAACACTGTTCTCTAAACAGTGTGTGAGATGCACACTAAATTAGGATAGAAAATATATTTATCTCTCCAAATATTAGCATTGAGGTCTATGGAAAAACAATTGGTACCGTGATACCTAAAAGGTAATACCAGTTTCACAGTGTATCCATAGCACCGAGTATACAGTCACCATTTATATACTGTCATAGTGTCATTTGGTTAAACAATGGATATTGAGAAGTTTTTGTCTAATATTGACAGACTTTTACATAGAAAATTTATAAAATCTTCAGAAAATAAGACACATTAGCTTTGGAATGGGGCTTTTGTAACTATACCCATAACATATATAGACTGATGGCTTTGTGCCTGTGTAATCAACTTCAAGATTAGCATACAAGCAAAAAAAAATAAGTTATGTAAAGTTAATTTAGTTAATTTTAGCCAAATATTGACTATTTTATGCGCAAAAGATGAAAAATCATGGATAAAAAAGAACTCTCTTGTTCTTCTAAAGCATGTCATAGACCACGATAAAGGACAGTCCTGGTCCTCTTGTAGATAGTTCACTTGTATCATAAAGAATATTCTGGTATGAGTATTTTATAGGGTATTCCTTCCTATTTTGATTTTAATTGTCCTGCTCTAATTGTCTTTTTTTTTGTTATAAACTTTTGTGCCTTTAAAAATGAACATGCGATTCCTTAGTTAGATAATCATTCTTGAGGTCTCTACTACATATAGAAGCCTGGATTTTAGGTTCTCACTTTATCAGTAATGCATTTTTGGATAATTTAATTGCATTGAAGTTAATACATGTGTTCTTGAACTCATCTACATCTAGTGCGTGTGTATGAAAATAAAGAGACGATTTGTGAAGTATCATATTAGCCCTTGGTTTTGATGCAAATTGAACTAGAAGTACTTTAATAATTTCTCCCAGTAAAGTTTACAAGTTTGAAAACTGATAAAACATGCTTTGTTTGGTTTTGGTATTTTTTCTGTCCTACAGAAGCCCATTATTGTTAATTTCTTATTTAGAAGAAATATAACTTATATGCATCTATATTATCTACATTATTCACCCTTTTATATTAGCTAGGAATGAACACCATGTCACCTGATATTTGGTGCCTGTAAGGGATGTTATAGCACAGGTGCCTCTGAATTGTATTTGCACCTATGGTCGACTTCCGCTCTATATTTTCTAAGATAATGTTATCAAGCTCTCACTTCTCATTTTTCTCATTGCTGCTTTTGTCTTCTTTAATTCCATTATCATAAGCTACATCTCCCATTTAGATACACACTTTCCTCCTGTTTTTAAATCCATTGGACTCACTATACTCATTATAAAACTTTAGCCTTTTTCTGTATTTTAGTCCCCAATTTTCACCCCCAAATCCAACATAACCACTTAGAAAGCTGTTATCTACTTTATTTGGTGTCAGATTGGCTTATTGCATCAATTGTATTCACTACACAAATGAGGGAAGCTTTCTATTTGTATGACAAAGCGGCTGGGTAGCTTGACCTTTGTGTGAGGACTAGGGGTTAATGACCTCATTTATATGCAGACAGTGTAAAGTGTTCAAAACTTATACTTAATAATTAGATTCGGTCATGTCCACCTGTCCCTGTTGTTACTTTCTGTATTTATGAAACAAATATAAATCCTTTATTTTAGATCAAAATGTCTCTTTAAGAGTAGAACTGGTACATGCTAACTAGTGCATTGACCTTTGACCTTACTATTACATAATATGACATAATGTGATTTATCCCATATCACCAAAAGTGAAGTATGATAAATGATAATATGAATAAGACACAACTCATAGTTAAAAGAATTCATTTTATTTCAAAAGATGAGTTTGCTAGTGAAGCAAAGGTATGAAAACAAGAGTTCAAACAGCTCAATAACATTTCTATACACAATCATATAGAACATAGCTTAGTACTTCATAAAATTGTTTTTGACAATTTTAACTAAGTACATTTGTTAGTTATATAGTCCCGAGCTTAAATTTCACAGATTATTGGAAAAATCAAGGTTTGCTATAGGTATAACGGTACCAATTGCGCAAGTTCATGTGGGTGGAGCTTAAGGTATAGGGTCCATACCATTCAGAAATAAATAACAACACAAGCTATGATTGGTGGATTATGTAAGAATTGTACTTTCTGTTAGGCTTAAAAAAAACATTTAGCCTGTTGGCAACATGTGAATTTATGCTAATTCCTATATATATCATATTTTGTATTTTTTACGATTTTTTGAAAATATGATACACATGACTGAAATTAGGGATGTTGTGACTAGATAACTCATACCCCTGTCTAGTTCCAGCAGAGTTGTCTCTCTTAAATGCAGTGGAGTACCTGGTTTTGTCATCATCAAATTGACAATCTAACATTGTTCTCTATAACAGTGTGTGAGATGCACACTAAATTAGGATAGAAAATATATTTATCTCTCCAAATATTAGCATTGAGGTCTATGGAAAAACGATTGGTACCGTGATACCTGAACAGAATCTGCGTCTATAACTTGAAATATATTGTATATTTTCACTTAACCTCTTGTCTTGATTTATGCTACTACAGCAATATAAATAAAGAATTTTGGAGTCGTTATTTAACAACTGTTCTGAAATATCAAAACAGTCTAATCTAGACTAATTTTGGTAAACATGGTAACAACTGCTATGGAAATGGACGACCGATTGAACAACATTAAAACACAATGCAATTAGACACAAATATTTCGGACATGCCACAGCATATAAAAGAAATCTTAGAAAACATTTACACATAAAATATTTAAATAAAATGCATGTTTAGATATTTAATATTATATGTTTTCTTTTTTCTTTTAGTAAGTATAAAACTTTTCAAAATTCCACGATAAAATTTTATATAGTTGAAACTCTGTAATATGATTTAAATAGTGCCATACAAAAACACCTTACAACAAACAAAGTAAAAATACAAAATACACACATAATGGACAAATGACTCTGGCAAAGTCAACTGGGTAATAATGTATAAATCTTATAACAATAAAGGAGAGGAAATTGACCCTGGAACTTAATAGTTCTATGGGAAAAGAGTATGATTCTAAGTTCAGGAATCAGATTGTAAAGAAATCAATATTCTCCTTAGCTCTAGTGGTGAATATATATCACAAGATAGCTCTAACTTGTGATAGAGAGTATTATTAGTCTGAAATCCTTAGTGGGTTAATAAAAACTTAATATATTTGATGAACAAAACAAAGATTAACCGTCATCAAAATTCTATTCTTGAAATAAATAAAATAACACAAATATATACACTATTTCTACACTCATGGGTGGACAGGGATTACAAACAAATGGTGTTCCTCAATCAGCTCGAACCAGCTATATATGCTGGGGAGAGTAACGAGGATCAACACCACCCCCCAGCTTCCCTGTTTACTATAAAGCAGACTACTTTGCTACAGAATTTTACTGTTTGCTTTTGTATTCATTTCTTTATTTGCTTCATTGAATAGTTGGATTGTGTTGGCATTTTTCGTCATATTAATATTAAATTATTCTTTAAACAGTGTAAAATAGCAATAAAATCTCAGACCAAATGAAGATGTTTATGCAGGTGTTATGAATGCTACAAAATCCTGAGCTGTGGGTAACCTTAAACACTTCCAAAGTTTCTTTTAAATTATTACAGGGTGGGTGTCTTTTTTTCAAACAGAGACAATCACGTCTCATCTGTCAAGATACAATTATAAATTGTGTCTTAATCTTTTTTACTACCACATTAGTTTCATATCTAAAAGCATCAAGCAGAAAATATACTATTTTGTATCAGTACTAATAAAAACAAACTGCTGGTTACGATAAGCAATAGTAATGTTTATATTCATTGAGTGTATAGTTGCTACCGAAAGAGTCTGATGTTTTGTCAGTAAAGTACCTTACAATAAATCACCTTAATGTACTATAAAATAAATATATAAAAACATATATGTAAATTTTTTATACTGATAAGGTGGTATTGTGTTATCACAGATTTTGTTGCACTTTATTGATGAAATGTCAGACTGGCTGCTACCTCTACCAGTTGCTCAAGGGAAAGAACTGACACATTTCCGGTTAAAGATGAGACAGAGGGTATGTTATAATACAACCATATTCCCACAAAACAAAAACAAATTCCACAATATTCTTGGCATATTTTAAATTTAGATGTATAAATAAAACCTGGCCCGCATGAAACCCTCTATGATTTGCACATTTTTTTGATATTTCATGAAATATTCTCTGAGCTGTATCACATTCTTACCAATAACGTATAGTATAAAAGAAAAGCTAAATGGTTTCCTTTGCACAAATTATCACATAAAATGCTCAGGCTATTTGTGTAATTCATGTAAGTATCCAATCAAAGTTAAAAGAATTGGAGCCTCATAAAAATAGTAAGATTGTGGCATTCTGCCTGACTGAAGCACCCTCTAGATATGTATTTATCGCTTCAATGTAAGTCATAGCACATGTTTTTGATTTAGTTACCATCACCCCAAAAAATTTTTAAAAACGTTTAAATGACTGTTATTCACTATATTTTGGATCTTGTTACAACAATTTTCCTTTGAAACAACATTTTTTAACACATTGTAATTTCAATGTTGAAATTCGTGAACATATTTGGAAAAAATCAAACTAAAGGTGTAATCAATATTTATCAGAATCGGATGTCACGTGCTTTGATGATGCAATGAAATGCATCTCGATGAACAAATACATGCTACCCTATATTGTGATGATTTGACTTGACATTATCTTTTCTTGTACCAGTTTGATCGACATAAAGTTCATAGTGACTGTTTTCTTAAGACAGTTAAAGTGCAGAATATTACATAATCAGGATTTAATGGGTTTTTGTTTAAAGAAAATTAGTATTAAATTTTTAGTACAAGAATTTATGTATAATTTAAGATGATAAAATGCACATACATAACCTGTATGACTTGTATTAAAAGACAGTACCATTGGCTTTATAATTAGAAAGCATTTGAAACCTTTGAGCAGTGCCAATTCAAGACTATTGATAAAAAGTAGTTATTTGTGTTAGACCATGCTTTCAGTTAGGCAGAAAGCAGTTTTCCATTTTACCAGGTCGTCTACTATGAGGTAAGAGAATAAGTTGACATTCAATGGACAAACCTCCAATTTTTGGTTTTGCATTTTTTAAAAGAATCATGTTCATACTTCTATTTTAATATGACATCTGACCATTCGTATCAGTGTAATTAAAATTTAATCTGCTATATAAAATATTTACTTCATAGAAATCCAAGCCATTTGATTTATTTAATAAGGTTGCAAGAATTACATGGCAAACAGCAAAGTTTCCTTTACTGCCTGTAAATGTTACATTAGTAACAATGTATGGACAAACATATATCCGTTTCACATTGCACTTGTTTCAAGATTAAGGTACTGGTAGGTAGGTCTTTTTCTTTTGTCAATATTATATATATATATATATATATATATATATATATATATATATATATATATATATATATATATATATATATATATATATATATATATATATATATATATATATATATATATATATAATGTTATGTTTTGTAATTTATTTATTTTTACCATGGAGAGTGAAAGTGCTAGGTGATCGACTTACCGGAAACACCTGTCTTTCGTTTTGCATTGTATATTCTGGACACATCGTTCTGGTTTTTTTTTTTAAGTTGTAAGTTGCAGTCAAACTTAAAGATATTTTTTAAAGATATTAAACTGTGTACTCAAAATAAAACTCTTTAATCCACTGCATCCCAATCCTTCCCATGCACACATTTTGTGTAAATATGATCAAAGTACACTGGAGTTTCATTCACGTTTTCATTACATTGTCAGCAAAACCAGTTTTTTCTCTTCTTGCCTTCATGAACTAATCAAATGGTTTTATATTATCCAAATCTATTTACATTATGGGTGCATAAGCTTCATAACCTGAGTTCCTGGACATAGTTTGTTTTAAGAAATCATTGATGGATAATACATTTTCACAGTACAAGGGAAGTTTCTTTCATATTTTTTTTTAATCGAATAAGCATATTGTGCATCTATTTTATTGTTACATCCAGTGGTTGGGGCAGGCACAAATTGAACACAAATTTATTTTGTTTCTTAAATCATGGGATATATGACCTAGTCGAAAAAAAGTTTCACCATAAGTACTTTGACAGAACAAAAATAAAGAATTTATTTTATCATGTTCCAAGATATATGGTAAATATATTAGCAAAGAAGTAATTTTGGACCATTTATCTTAAGCTTTTTTGGCATAGAGTCTCGAAAGCATTTTGTGTGTGTGTGTGATTTAGATTTTTAACATACATGTAGCTTTAACATTTTCCCAATCATATCGCAATGATGTCTGCAGTTAAGTGATGTTTAGCACTGGGGCATCATACTGCCGACATGTAGCATGAAGCATGAAATCCCACCCAGTCACATTATCCTGACATCAGAACAACCAGTCCTAATACTAACCTATTAATACTGAATGCAAAGTGAGGCTGCTAGTACCATTTTTAGAAGTGTTTTATATGACTCGGTTGGGTGGGGGTTGAACAAAAGACCGCCTCCATTTGAGGCGGACACTCTAACTAATACTAGGCTACTGGAGCGGTCTAAGAGCATTTTGTTGACTTTACATACTTCATTGTAGGCATTTCAGGAGATGAATGTTAATAATAAATGATGCCAGTCAAATTGAAATAAGAAATGCTTTTATCATATCTCATATTTTTTTTTTATTACCTAGGCTGATGCATGGTTCAAAGAATGTGAACAGCCACCAAATTTTGTTATGATGGTTTTAAGAGGAGATAGAGTGGAATGGAAAGGTGATTTTATTTTATACATTTCATAGTCATCCCTACTGAAGCCATTTTTGTCAACAATTTCACTATTAATAAACACCATCTATAAAACTTTCTAATTATGCTTTTTGGCCTTTCTTAAGTGAATTGCTTTCGTGCCCCATGAGTTGTTGTTTTAACCAGGATGTGTCCTTGCATGGTTTACATAAAGTTGACACCCAAGAAATGTTATTGAGTCATTTAATGAGAAAAGCTAGCATAAACTAATGAATAATGTGTTTTATTACCTTAAGTCTTAAATATAAGTGCAGAAAGCAGTCATTTAATATCCATATGCTCAGTTGTTTTTAAGGGTACCATTTCTTGCTTTTTTAACAATCTAACTATAACTGTTGAGTTTGCAAATCATTTATAAAAAGTTCATTAAAAAAAATGTTTAAATAATAAATTGTCAAAATTTTTTTTTATATAAAGCAGTCCTGACAACCCTACTGAAAATTTTGGGAAATCCAGATTTATGAATGTGTATCCTGATTCTCTGATTTTTAAGAAAAAGTCAAAATGTTTCAGCTCCCAGAGTAAAACATACTGTATTTTTTGGGGGGTATACAAAAACATCAATTTCCATTTCCTTGTTTCTTTTTTTTGGGGGGAGGGGGATTTCTGTTTGGTATGTTTATTATTATTTTACCATGTCTGGCTTGCTTTTGGTTTTCATCTGCCAATATAAATGGATTGTCTCACAGTGTGGTTCTCTTTATCCAACCTCATTATTAAATCCAAGCATCATAATGAATAAGTTTCTCTGCAAGAAGCGATAAAAACATAGGTAAAGAAAGTAACTGATGACATTTTACCACCCAAGAAAAAGAAATAATAAAATATACAGGAGCAATGGAGAGAAGCAGTATGGTTTCATTGTCCATTGACTTGTGGGGCCTGTCATGCATTCTGCCACTGATGATTGGCTCTTTCCACATTCAAATCTGTGTCAGAATTGTTGATTTGGGACAGCTGAAACTATGCAGATCATCAGTGTTATTTCCTTCCATTCGGTTGAAGAAAAAGTCCAGGTCCTTAAAATGATACTTCAGATTGTTTAGACAACATTGCAATGCTTGCATGAATAAGTAAGTCATCCTTCAGTGGGTTGCAATCAGGATGAAAAAAAGAATGGATCTGGCCAACTGTTGTTTCAAACCATTTGGAGAGTAATGCTTTCAGTACTTTCAACACTGCACAGAAACAGTAATGGTGAGGGAGCATTCTCAATGGTGAGAAGAAAATAAACAACTAGTCTTAAGAGCCAGCCTGTCAGTATTGACTCTGGAAACTATTCTTGTTAGAAAATTTGGCACTCAGGGACAAATAAATCATGAACTTTTTCAGAAATACCAATCGGCAACATACAAGAGACTGAAATAACACAAGTAAACATGTTTATCATGAAATGTACACCTCACTCTTGTACCCCCCTGATTTTTTACCATACCTCCTGATTTTTAATGGTAATGTGGGTGCCAATTCCTGATTTTGATTTTTGCAATGTTGACAGGTCTGATAAAGGACAATAAATTTTATTAAGCTTTGATTTAAAATACAAGGTGTGAGTCATTGCTTTCAAGTCAGAAAATTACTTTAATACAAAATATAGATTGAGATTTATATAATCATTATTTTTCTTTAAAAATTTATGATAAATTTTATTTCAGCACCTGACCACATGAATGCTTTTGTTACTAGTCCAACTGTGGTGGACAAATTCAAGCAGGTTTCTTTAGCTCGGCTGTACATGCCCAGTCAAGGAAAAGGTAAGTTATCATAAATATTTTTACCATGCACAGTTACTTTATAGATTTGAGGAAATCGTGAAAATGATGTTTGAAATGCTGGTTGTTATTTAGTTTTCTTCGTACAAATTTTAGAAACTTTATTGCTCAGCACTAGGCATGACTAACATTTTGTCTATCAACGAGATATAACTATTTTTTTAATCAGTTTGGTTGAGAGTTTCATATGTTTTGGGTGATGGGTGCAGATGTTTATTGCTAGTCTCAGATTTAGCCAACAATCTGATCTGACCAATATCTTCCTTTGTGTTAGTGATTCTTCTCAGAATTCTTAGTAGCTTCTCTTTTCCCACCAGATATACTGGCTGTCATATATAGGATATCATATGCAGTATTGAAAGTGTATTTATATTTTCTATTATAGAGATGTACGGGTCTCCTTCGCAATACAATATCAGGTTAAATTTGATAGCATGAATGATTTCATGTTTATTACAGTGAAATATGATTGCATGTGCATGACAAAACTTACTAATTTTCATTCGATTGGTATATATGTTCATACCTTGTTGTGTTGTTCAGTGGACATATCCCGAAGTCTAATTAAGAGAACCTAGCAAGACATATTCCTCCAGTTTGCTAATGGATTAATAATTATGTAGGAAAATAATAGATACATCATATTTGATGTTTCCAAGCCAGAAATCTGTACAAGATTCATAGAAATGATATTTATTTTCGTTGAAATGTGTCTATAAGGCATGATCAGTTAGACTTCTCATATGGTCAGTTGCAGTATGAAGGCTATAGCAGTATTTAATTGCTAACCTTGCATATGATTATTTGTTTCAATTAATTTTAAGAGTTGCCTCATATTCAGAATATCAAAGTCTTTGAGTGTATTTTTTGCATTTACCATTAATACTTGCATGAACAAGTTTGTTTCAAAGTACTGTTCGAATGTTGGCATGCTAATGTTTCACTTCCTAGATTCACTAATGCATTGCAGCATGTTTTAATAGTTCAGATGTAATAGTTCAGATGATAAACAATACAAATAATTAAGATGTTGACAGTATAAAATATAATATACAGCAGAGTACAAAGTTCAAGAAAGAAAGTCAGTTAAAGCCAGCATCAAAATAATTTTTTAATAAAGAATTTGTAATTAAAAGTTTGGTGTGATATGCTGGTATTAATATTATAGGAGCAGCTGAATATATATGACATAATTTCCTGTATATTATTTGTCTGTATCATAAAAAGAATTATATATAATAGTGGTAGGTAACAAGTTTTCCCATGTAATTTATCAGAACAGGTATTTGCGTATGTTATGAATTTACCTCAAGCTTAAAGTTCCTTCACATTTATATTACTGATGCCACCATTAGGAAAAATAGAATGACCACTACAATACTTTATCAGAATATAGTTGTGTTCATAAAATATTCAATCAAAAGCATTAAACAAAAGTATATATTGAAATCATAGAATTGCAACTTGTTGCTTGTTACTATGGTAATATGAGACTGGTCAGTAATGAACAGTTTGCTTTAGCCATTTTTTTCTCAAGTTTACAACATAATTAAATTCCATGTTGGGTGTCAGACCTTCCAACCCTTAAGATTTTGCTGTACGTCTTACAAAATTTACCCTTAAAATACAAACTTGGGACATAAAAGCAAAAACTACAGAAAAATGAGCAATGCTGAAAAATCCAGAATATTTGTTGATCTGTTTTTGATTTTGATCCATGTTTTATGTTAGAATTAGTTAAATTACTCAGGGAACCAGACTAATTTTACAGATGGTTTAAACTGTATCTGTTGGTTCATGTGAATCTTCGCCATGATCAGACTGTTGATTTTATAATTTTGTTTAAAAATGGCATCTAGCAAGAGATATATGTTTAAAAATAAGCCTCTTGAAAAAAAATGTTAATAATCTACACTGAAGAACTAAAAGGATTATTCAAATTCTTGTGAAGTGACACAATTACGTTTATTGGACATCACATGCCAATTTGAGTATGTCTTGTGGCAAGAGATATGATTGCAGTCATCTTGTGAAATTGAAAACGATAGTAATTTGGTCAAAGTGAGAGATGCCCACAAGACATTGAGCTACATAGGGTTTGGAACATGAGTTTGTGTAACTGTACTCTAGTGGCAAATAAAGTCTTATGTTTACTTTACAAACATTTCAGTTGAACATAATGTTTATTTTCACTGCATGTTTTGAATACCAAACTTTTAATTACATTTTTGAGCTTTACAAATTTAGTTTGGGATATATTCTTTACACTGTATTTATAACTGGTCAAACTTATGCAAAAAATTAACTGCCTTATTGAGCCAGACTCGTGGGGGTTGGCAGGTCTGTGGTATTTTCTTTCTTTTATGCTATAGTAATCCATAACTACTTCCAGTGATTGCTCATAAGTTGACAAAGTCTAAAAATGTATTATTTTGTTTAAATAGTATATTGACAAGCAGCTATGTTTGTATTTATAGTGTTACTGAAGAAGATAGTGAGGTTGCCACATGTCAGGGTCACATGGTGGAAGAGGTGGGAAAGGTTGAACAGGTACAACAAATGTCTGCTGGCCATCTAGAAGATGAAGTTGGCCAGTATGGTCCCTCTTGTTGGGATTCCCACGAAGAAGAGGAGATGAAGCAGCCAAATCCTTCCTTGACTGACTCGCAAATGGAAAAGCAGCATGTCCCTTCTGGTCCCGACCCACAGGATTTAATTACAGAAAAATTGAAAATTGTTCAGTGTACGTCAAATCACCAATCAATTAAAATGAATTTATATTTAATGTTATATTTAATGTAAAAAAAACATACACAATTTCTGATCACTCTGAATTCAAGCACAGTAATTTTATGTATTGATGAAGGCCTGTTCCACACAACACACAACCATTCCACACCACATGCTGTTCATTTTAGAAGGATGGCCTTTAAGCATATAAACAATTTTTACAGTTTTAACTAATTGCCTGCAAATACTGTTTTCATGATGTGTGTATGCTAGTGTGTGTTTACTTTGTACATTAGTTGAAATGTTATACATGTTACATTCAGTTCGTATCTTCATACACAGCCTGTGATATAATACATATAAATACATGTGTATTTCAGATTGCAGACAGACCTAGACCTATAACGTTTGATGTAAGATACACTTGTGATTTAGAGTTCATTTATATATTTAAATATGCATCTTACCATATATAGAAATAGGCTTTTTTGGGAGAATGAATAGTTTATCACCTAAATTTCTTATCCTTAGTTATCATTGTTGTTACAGTTGCTCTGGATGTATGGCAGAAACATTTCAAACAGAACATTTTGGTCTTCTCTTGTGAAAAGGTTAAAATTTTCACCAAAACCATATCATTCACAAAAGACCAAGTTCCTGATGAGGCATGTTTGCACAGACTTTATTTTTTATTAAATTAATTTGCGATATTCAATTGTGTATGACAGATCTTGAAATTATGATTCTATTCCGGATCCATGTGGTCACCATAATAGTTTTTTTGTTATCATGCCTAAATTTCACTGCTATGTGCATTTTCATATTTCTCTCATGTCTTGTAACATAAAGTGTAGAACATTACATTCTTTTTGGGATCATTTTTAAGTTGGTGATTGCTTTTAAACTGCCATTGTAAAGCCTCTGCTGAATATATATATATACATACATACATACATACATACATACATACATACATACATACATACATACATACATACATACATACATATCAAAGATCTTAGAAAAGGTTGTTCTAACCCAACTTGTATCTCATTTGATTTCAAACGGTCGTTTTAGAAATGTACAGTCTGCATATCGCCCTTGCCACAGTATGGAAACTACTCTTCTGAAAGTATGTATTGACATTCGCTCTGCTTTGGATAATGGAAAGATTACAGTCCTTACCCTCCTGGATTTGTCTGCAGCATTTGACACAATAGACCATGAGATATTACTTCACCGTCTCCAGCATGTATTTGGCATTCAGAATATAGCCTTACAGTGGTTCAAGTCCTACTTAGTTAACAGGACACAAATTATATCTGCAAATGGAATACATTCCAGCCCAGTTGATGTATGTTGTGGTGTTTCACAGGGGTATGTTCTTCGACCTGTTCTCTTCATTCAATACTCAGCCGCTCTCAAGTGTCATAGATCATCACCCAGTGTCTCACCAATTGTGTGCTGATGACAACCAAATATACAAGTCTAGCCACCCAACTGAAGTTTATGCTACCATCCCTGGAGTAGAGAGGTGCATTTCTGATGTGAAATCATGGTTGACATGTAACAAGCAGCAGATGATGATAAAACTGACGCCATTCTGATCAAAACCCAAAGACTTTCTCATTCACATCCTTTACCTCAGACAATAAATATCAGCAACACCAACATTAAATTCTCACAGTCAGTACAAAACCTTGGTGTTACTCTAGACAGTACTCTCACATTGCACCAACATGTCATGAACATGTGCAAGGTTGCATATCTTGAACTGAGATGATCGGTTAAAACACACCTTTTTCTACTGCATGCACAAACTTAGATCTAATAATGTTTTGTATCTGATATTTTTTCATCATGTTTTTATGTTTTCCAATTTCATTGTTTTCATTATAGATGGTGTAAGCGATTAAAGCTTCTAAAGAATCGGCGCTATATAAAGTCCTCATTATTATTATTATTATTACTATTATTATTATTATTATTATTATTATTATTATATTAGTTAATGTTTCAGTGGGTTTTTTTAATTAACTATTTAGTTGATTCTTCATTTATTGTAAATAAAGCATTACATGCCACTACAAGTAATGAAATTTAAACAATTAACAAGTAGTATCTTGAATGTCCTGAATCTTTAGTCTTATGTTTCAAATATTTATTTGGGTTTATTAACATTTTATATAAGTTTGAAATTTGAGGATTTATTTGAAACTTAAGCATGATACCATGTCCTGGTATCTGACAATGGAATTTTCAAATTTCAGTAACTGTGTACATAATTCAGGATGTTTAATGAGAATAAGTCAGTTACATAAACTAATATCGATATCAATTTTCATTTTTACTGGACCTTGTCTAATGCACATTTGCTTTGCTTTTTCCTTTATAAAACTAACAATTTTCGAGCAATAGTAGACTTTAAGATGTTTTCAATATTTGTAGACTGAATGTTATGAATATTGAGGTGTACGAGTTAGTTGGTAATTTATCTTAATTTGTATATCTAGAGGTGTACGAGTTAGTTGGTAATTTGTCTTAATTGTATATCTTTTCAGATTGGTTGTGATGAGTGTGGAAAATTCTGGTTTCATTACCAGTGCATGAATACCAATGAATCTTACAAAGCTGTTTGTGAAAGCAGATGTTTGTGTATTTTGTGAAATTTAATTTATCAATCTTAAACTTTCATTTTTTATTTCAGAGTGAATTGTGGTATAAGCTGTTAGTGGCAACATAACCTAACAAACAATGTCCAGATGTTCTAGAGTAACCTGTGTGGTTTAGCAGCTGACGGTTTTTATGCCACTGAAAATTTAAAAACTGCTTCATGCTTTTAGGCTAGTTTCTTCATCAGTTTAATACAAGCAATAAAGCACTGTTATTGACTGCAAAGTAAGATTTAATTTCATTGTGTGCACACAAAAAATTCCCTCCAAATTATTTATAATATTTGATAAACCAAATGTTATGTTTTACTTTCAAAACTGATCAATGCACTTACTATAAAAAGCATTGCTTGCTTACTGACTTCATTCTTCACATAATCGACTAGATTATAATGTACATAGTGTTAGATTTCATAACATGATATGGGGTGATCTGAATTTGTCACATCAAATAATTCATTCTTAGCCTGAGGAGTTATTTTTATTAAAACAAGTATTAGTCTTTATTATATCAATTGGAATGTTTATATCATTGTTTTAATTGAGTATGTAGGCTCAGTGGAAGAAATTTGAACTGTAATATTATAGTAATAAAGATGTAGTCAACGCATGTTTCAATAATAGCTACCAGTGTGATTTTTTATTTAGCCACATTACAAACAGGATTTACATTTATATAGAAAAAAAACGTATTTTTTTTAAGTATGACATTTGCAACAGTTGTAGTTATATGCTTCATAAGTATTATAGTTTTAAAGAAGTGCGGTGCTTAAAAATGTTCACAATATTTTATCTATTTTTCTATATAGTATAATATCTAAAAGCCTACTTGAAGACTTGATTCAAATAAACTTTGGTTGGAAATCTGTTTTCATCATCTGTTTTATGTTTTGTTATTTCTTCAAGAAAAGAAAATATGATATATAAAAAAATGCAGTAAAGGCATATTTATTTCCTTTTAGTTTTTTCTCTGCCACAAATGTGGAAGGTGCACACATTACTGAATTCCATCTTTCAATCCATTACACACAGCTAAGTGGTATATTTTAGGACAGACCGTTTTTTGAGTCATGCCGCTTTGTATGCTATTATCATCATGGGGAAAATTGATTTGTATATGTATAGAAATCTTGCTTCAATCAAATGTTCTTCATTGGCATCTTGACTCTGCTTCAGCAACTACTATTCTGATGCATGCACCATTATGAGCATCTTACAACTGGAAAAGTAGATATGGGAATACTTTTCATTCTTAAGTAAACAATCTTTGCATCTACACTTTTACACTTTGCATTGATAATCAAGAAAACTAATTCTAGCCTTGATTTTGCTTGCTGTTTAACCAAACATCACCAATGATGCATCTTAAGTACATAGTAACACTGACCCAACACAGTAGGCACATAAATCATATGAGTGTTGACAGCTTTGAAGCAAAAATATAAAATTTAGTTGTATGCCCAAAATGTTCCAGGTGTCTATCTGTTATCATGACCATGTAAATTTACTGCTTTAATGAAGCAAAATATAACATTCTATCAGGCAATCTTTAATAGTTGTTACGTATATTTGATATAAGTCATTTATATTTATTTTTATTGTTTGTTAGATTTAAATTTGGCATTTTAAGTTTTAAGATTCGTTCATTGAAAGGGGGGGGGGGGATGACATGTACTTTACAGAGTAAACACCAGGTGTTGACCTCATTCATGCCGCTTTGTATGCTATTATCATCATGGGGAAAATCGATTTGTATATGTATAGAAATCTGACTTCAATCAAATGTTCTTCATTGGCATCTTGACTTGGCTTCAGCAACTACTATTCTGATGCATGCACCATTATGAGCATCTTACAACTGGAAAAGTAGATATGGGAATACTTTTCATTCTTAAGTAAACAATTTTTGCATCTACACTTTTTCACTTTGCATTGATAATCAAGAAAACTAATTCTAGCCTTGATTTTGCTTGCTGTTTAACCAAACACCACCAATGATGCATCTTAAGTACATAGTAACACTGACCCAACACAGTAGGCACATAAATCATATGAGTGTTGACAGCTTTGAAGCAAAAATATAAAATTTAGTTGTATGCCCAAAATCTGTTATCATGACCATGTAAATTTACTGCTTTAATGAAGCAAAATATAACATTCTATCAGGCAATCTTTAATAGTTGTTACGTATATTTGATATAAGTCATTTATATTTATTTTTATTGTTTGTTAGATTTAAATTTGGCATTTTAAGTTTTAAGATTCGTTCATTGAAAGGGGGGGGATGACATGTACTTTACAGAGTAAACACCAGGTGTTGACCTCATTTCTGACCTGGCTTCAGAGTTGTAAACAAGCTTTTAAAATGATTGAATGGTTCCAAGGACATTATGGAGTTTTGTATAAACATCTTTCTATTTTAGTTGGGTCATACGGTATTTATGTGATTTCTTGAACGTAAATTTGTTCTGAGAGATTCTAGAAGATCGTGACCCCTTTCTTGTTTACGTGAAAACAGGTATATAAACTATGTTTTGGAGCGAGCTATTCAGTAGAAGAATTTGGGCTGTTAAAATACTAAGTTGTGTGTCGTTTGGAGTTAATTTAAATTACCTTGTAATGGAAATTATGTTAATTTGTTTGGATCAAGAGGAATTATTTTGTTATTTATCTGGAAAAGAATTGTGCTCATAGATTTTTATTAACAAGAACTGACTTCATCAAGTGACATTGTCTTCCATATTGGATACTTCGCTGGAATTCGAACTTAGAATTATTTGGACATTTTATTACCAGGACTTTTGCAACTTCTTTAGTGGATAATATTTTGGATTAATTTTGGAATTGATTTTTAAAACCGTAAGTTTATTTTTTGGAAAATATTTGAGCTCAATAAATTGTTTATTAAGTTTTACAAGCTTGTTATTTTCACTCTTTCTATGTTACTGTTTATTCGAGCCTAAGCACGTAACATAGTGAAGTTCCTGTTTACTCACTACCATAATTTTTTTCGCTGCAACGCATTGTTCCGTAATGACGACAACCAGTTTCAAGAAGGTATGTCTCGTAATTCATTGTAAAAGGCGATTACCGAATAATGTGATAAAATCCCGTAAATACAACCCAAACAAACCAAAACAAAAAAAAAACAACCAATTTGTTTAATTAAAACCATAAGAAAACGAAATATACAAATTCTTAACATTAATACGTTTTCTATTCTTAAATTCATACATAATTGTACTCAATAGCTAGGCAGTACACACATATACACAAACCACGAGGGATTGAAAACGTTTGAAAACCATACCGACTGTTATTAACTTAAATTATATCTTACATTTGTAAGGTTTATTTAACTAAAAGAAACAATAACTTCTGCGGATAAATGCATATCAATCAAAGAAAATATCAAGAATAACCTCTTAATTCTGGGGAATACATCTTTTGTGACAAAGCTGCGTCAAACAGCTCCTTCATTATATATATTAGCTAAATCATACCCTGTTTTAGGCATTTTAATTTTACATGATCTATTGCGCTTGCTGATATTTTATATTTTTTTAAGTACATGTAGTTCTTGTATTATTTGACATTTGTGATAGCAGTAGACCAATTTATATGTCTATCTATTCAATAAACAAATTAGCGGAACACTATCCTTTGGATAGTCCTGCTGTTTCGCGCACTCAACTAGATCTAAAAAGTGTTATGGGTTTCAATCCAAATGGAATGAATAATATACAGTTGTTCCGAGTGAAATCGTTATTTTTCTGACTAGAAAATACTGGTATATTTTATGTCAAGTGTCTTTTCGTACAAACAGATGCTCAATTTACTATATCAAAAGAAAGATTGTCAAGCAAACAGATCTTCAATTCACTAAGCAAGAACTCTTCTATTATGACAACTTTTGTCCACATATGATTTCCCAATCAATAAGAAGCAAATGTTTCATGAAGTCTGATTTTATCCAAAATACATTTAAAGTTTATTTGGGAATATGGGAATCTTGTTTGTCAAATAAAGATTTCCAAATGAATAAGCATTAAATGTTCCATGAAGACATATTTTGTCCACATAACACATAACAGGCAAAGACTAATTTTGTCCATAAAACAGATCTACCATCTACTGTTCTATGAAGACAAATTTTGTCCATCAAGACAGATCGATAATTCCTGGAACCAGGCTGTTCAATGAAGACAAATTTTATCATTAGAAAAGATACACAATTCAATAAGCAGAGACTGATTTGTGAAAACAACTGTTGTTCATAAAATAGGTCTTCAATTATTAATTAGACGGAACTGTTCCATGAAGACATATTTTGTCCACATAACAGGCAACGTTATTTGGTGAATTAGGAATGAGTACTGTTCTATCAAAACAAATTTTGTCCATCAAAAGAGATCGATAATTCATGGAACCAGGCTATTCAATGAAGTCAAATTTTATCAGGCCTTGGTGATGATCCGGAAATGAAATCTGTGTTCTGTGTACATGCTGTTCTGTTTACAGTGCAGCCGCTCAAAAAAATGACGGTGAACCCCTGACAAGAACTTCACCGTGAAGTCACCTTTGGATGTATTTTAGATTAACATATGATTTGTATTGATTGTCACACAGCTGAAAGGTCAGTGCTGAGAAATATATGTAGAGAACATATAGTAAAATTAATTGTGTTGTATGGCCAGGTATATTATTATGGGAAGGTACTTGTAACTTTCTATTGCGCATGCGCTTGGAATTGTAAACTTCCTTTGTCTGCCGATGTAAAAGTAATGGGAAAGAAACACAAGAAACATCATAAATCGGAGAAGAAAGCGATTGATTCATATGATGGTAGATTATAATGTTTAAGCGTTTTAAACTTTTATATGTCAGTACTGGAACGAACAGTTAATTATACAATCGCGGTATGCTCAAGTTGAAAACTCGGTGTCACCATTTTTCGTGATTCAGTGACATGTATTATAGTAATATATCATACTATATTTATACACTCCTGGTCATACTGTGTGAAAGATTCATCCCGACATTTGTAATGGGAAAGGGGCGACATTATGTGTTGCTCTGTAGCATGTTGCGATGTCAATACATTTCGCTAAAATTAGAAAAACAACCGGATATATTGTTTCCACTACTGCTAAAACACTAGCAAAGTATCTTTTTGAGTCTTTCATAGTTTTTTTAAAATCTGTAGTTAACATCTTTTTTTACAGGTAACAAACAGAAAAATCACTTCTATTTCCTTTAATCACCAGCTGCTGTGACGACATCCATTATTGTCATTTAAATCCAGTGCTCAAAGAAAAAATATTTTGGATTGGGCCCAGGACTCTGGACTGGTGACTATAAAAAAAATCACAAGCCTGACTCAGATTCCACAAGCCCAGAATTAAACGCCTCTGTCATTTATGGGTGGTAATGATTTGTCAACACAAATCCCTGAAAAAGGAATTTTTCTTGATGGCTTTAATTCATTGACCCACAAAAAAAGAATTTGTCAGTTAATGCAAATAATTTGCTAGACTGGCATAAGTCAGAAACTCCACCAATGTATTTGTCAGTGGAATTGACAATTTTTGGATTCTCATGGAAGAAGTTGTAATTCCAGTGAATCTCTTTTCAAGCTGATGGTAGTACTATGACTTTCATATCAAACAAGAAACTGTAAATATAGTAATATTATAATAATATTGAGAGCTTTGTATGGTGCCTAACATATTTAAAGGTCACTGGCATACTCTGACATTTACAGTGGGACCCTACTATAACACACCCCGTTATAATACGAATTCGGATATAACACGGTCGTGGCATGGCTCCCGAAATTTCAGGTAATTTATTACAGGTATTTTTCTCAAAGACAAAAAAAAAATCTTTTAAGCATGAAAAATAAAATATGTCAAGAGTTTAATTATCATCATTAGCATTTTGGGGAGGAAATCACACAAAATCGAATATAAAATAATCGTTGTATGGCTCCTAAAATTTTAAAAATTAACAAATTTCTTCTAGTCTTGTGCCAGATTAAACATCGGAAATACGAACCAATTGCTGTGCCTACTGAGAACTTATATCTTTGTTTGTTGTTGAAAAATGACAGCTCATAAGTGTCAATATTATTACTGATCCCTGAGCAATGAAGCCATCGTGTCTACTTTGTGTTTGTCTTGAATGCATTCTGAATGCAATCGTTACTCTAATAATCTCCGATATATGTTCTCTTAATTTCATACACAACTAAGCAACAGCCAGTGCGTGGTTGATAAAAGATTCTCACCAGAATGTATAAATCAATTTAAGTACATTGTTTATCATCAAAGTGAACTGCCGAGCTAAACTTGTTCAAATCAGGGGAAACGATTTATACAGCATCAAAGAAACAAGCCGCCAACATGTGTGCATGGCTTGGCGGTGTTGTTTTATGCAATCTGTTGACTAGTAAATTCGAATTCTGCAACTGAGAACTATAATTGACTTTGCAAGAGCAAACGTGACATTAGCAAAAAGCAGCTAAAAATCAGAGTTTTTCAAAAAATAATAACTATTGACAGATGAGAAATGTAATAGTATAAAATGTATACGACACAGAGGTCTCAGAAACGCTTAATTATGCGTATTTGAATGCAAATATTTGATCTGTGACACATAAATCACTCCATGCAGGAGTCCTCTGTATGCATGCAAATAGCTGGGAGACAAAGTTAGTGTTGATTACTTTATCATTTTAGCTGTGCTGATATTTACAGTGACATAATTCAGTGGTTAAAATACAGCCAGTTCTGCCTGCTGTATTTATTAGAGTACATCAAAAGAACATGACGCAATAGCTGGGCGGCAAGTTCAAAGGACTCTGACTAGCAGCTTGGGTAGGAAAATGTGCTGAAATTTACAATGACTGAATTCAGAGACAGAAAGATCCTGAGATGTATATGTAGTTACCCGCTTATGTCGAGCGTTTTGGTCCGGTCCCGAAAAAATTCTTCTTTGTTATGCTTTTTTTTACCCGCTTATCTCGACCTCTGTTAAGTCGATAACCCGGTTATGTCGGGCATAAGTTTCGGTCCGAAGTAACATGTGAACCCGCTTAATTCAACGAAATGCAACTTTTTAACGTCAATCTCACAGAAATTGTACAAGAAATAGTCATCAAAAGCGATCGATTTTCAGGCACAATTTTGGTAGGTTACGGCAGTAGTCACATGTTTATTTCATATTCTTTCTATTTTTGGTTCGTAAGAGTAGCTTAATCGATTAGTTTATTAAGAATATATCATGTTCACTACATAAAATATTCAAGGATTCACAAAGACAAGAGTGTGCACAAACTACAATGTAACTTTATTTTACGAAAACGCAGAATCTTAGATGTCAGCTACATGTGTATTTTATCATTTCCCTTTTATTTCTTAAGGTACATTTCAGATATGAATTATGTTCCGAAGTACATGTATACAAGAAACAACAATCAAGGAGATACAAGTAATGCTCAAGGACATTTTTAAAATTACCGGTTTTTATGAACCCGGATATCTCGGGACCCGGTTATGTCGACGATTTCTTTACACCCCCGATGTAATCGAGATAACTGGGTTTGACTGTATTATAAGAATACACTTTAGCTTCCATTATTTAATCTACGGACATGTACTATTTCATCATTCATTACGTACACCCATTACGTAATTTTTGTTATTTTCTTTTCATTGAATTCAGTCACATAATGATCTGTGACAAAATTATTGAATATTTTACATCCGTGTGTGGATATTTTCGATGGAAATATTTGCATTATGGATTCAATGTATGTTACAAGATTCGCTGGTGAGTACACGGTGTTGATACTCTTTTCATGCAATAGATTATACATGTATATATAAATTAGACACGTGTATGCACCAATGCATGGTTCTCTGAATAAAGTAATATATTATATCTGCAATTTCTGTTACCACAGCAAATGGTTTTCTCATTTAATATATATTGATCAAAAAGGGTAATTGTGCCATGCAATTTCGCACCCGTCTTTATGTAACCCCCCACCACCACAATTAAATCCAAAAATGTGTTGGTATTGTACATGGTTGCTTATAACACGGTTCGGTTCATAACACGGTCGGATTCTATGGCTCCCAACTACCGTGTTATAGCGGGGTCCCACTGTATATGTATATATCATATTTGCATTACGTGAATAAAAGTAGTCATACTCGCACAATTTTTTAAAAAAAAATGTAAAGCGTAAAGATGATATAATAATTTAATTACTCGAAAATTAAGTATAGAATGCTTTTGCCTCCCCTTAGATAAGATTTCCCACCTATTGAGGACGCCAACTTGAAATGACGTACATTTATCCCCAGAAGAGAAAGTACATGCTGCTTGTTGATAAATTATTACCTGGAGCATTGTAAATTGTGCTTCACTGCTCTGGTGGCCTAGTGGTTATAGTGTCCATTTCGGAAGTAGGAGGTTGTGGGATCGAGCCCTGGAAGAGTCGTACCAAATGTTTACAAAAAATAGTACTAACAGCTAATTCGCTTGACATTCAGCATTAAGAGGTTAGTGTTAGGACTGGTCGGCCTGGTGTCAGGATAATGCAGTCGGATGTGACATCATGTTACATGTCTGTGGTATTATGCCCCAGTGTTAGACATTATTATTATTATTATTATTATTATTATTATTATTATTATTATTATTATTATTATTATTCACATATAGGTCAATATTTGTCATTTGTGTATAAAATAATACAATAAAAACGTAAGTGTCATTAATTTTTTTTAATTTAAATTGCTTACGTATATGTGGTCTTTAGTACATAGAATATAATATAACTTTAGCGGCTTGTCCTGGTTGTACTTGATGTTTTGGTTGTATACTGAGAATTGAAATATGGCGGCATGACACCTTTCATAATGCTAACTTAGCTGGCTATCATCAAGTGTTCCGTAGTGTGGTATCTCTTTGTCACATGTATCGGTAACGTGCGTATTATTAAGCATTATTTATGCTAAAATTAGTCGAAATATTACTTGATAGATTTAACCAGATATAATTTTCAGACATATATGAAACATGATTACATTTCCGAAGGGTTTATTAAATCCAATGATTTTTATTTCATATTATTAGGACCAAGTAACTTGTTACCCATGTTAAATATGATATGCATCAACAATAACCAATTATTTGGTTGTATTATTTATAGTAAAATGTACAAGTCAATTTTGAGCGCCTTTTATACTCACAAAACCCCTTGATTTACCAACAACAAAAAAATGCCGTGCATAAATAGTGTTACCTATTTAGCATGACCTTTTTGGAATGATAGACGTATATTGATAAAACAAAATCGTATGCATTAAGAAAAGAAACGTAAATAATGTGTTAACGTGTCAGCGACATTGATTTGTGCCTCATTAGTGAATTTGCGTCATGTACGCGTAATCATGGTGTTATTATATATTAATAAATAACGTAATCTTGTTTATTTTGCATCGGTAATTTAGAAGTGAAATATTTTTAAAACTTTTCTTTTAACTTGAAATAGTTATTATTGAGAAATAATAAAATTACGAACACTGACAAAAAAAGAAGAAATAAACTAAATGATGTAGTACGACTGATCTTTCAGAAACCGTCAGAATTCTGCGCAATAGCCATGATAGCGACCGCATTTCTTGAATGTTTTTCTTTATTGTGTTCAAGTATCATTTGTTAATTGTTATCAAATCTCAGTGAAAAATCAGATTAAATTGTTTAGTTAGAGAGATAATAACATAACACTTTGGCTTATTTACATTAAATGCCAATTCAGTTGATTTCGGGTTATAAAAGTCACTGTCATAACGTCATCTCAGGATGACTTAGGATATTATGTTGGAACCATTTTATATCTAAAACCGCAGACATCCCATCATGCTTGCATCCTCTCTTACTTTTCCAAATAAAATGCACCTAATGATTTGAAGAGCAGAGCGAAAGGGACAGATTACACTTATTTTTCGTTAAATACAGAATATGATCAAATGAAAAAGTTGAATTTTTTAAATAGATTTAAAAAGTTACTAAGTTGAAGAAAAACAACAATAAATACAGCCTTGACAACCATGTGGCGAAATCTCAGAATTATTATATATTATACTTGGGGTGACTTCTCGAGGTAAAATGGGGCGACTTCTCCGACCATATGGGGCGACTTCTTCTGACACCTGAGATGAGTACTTCCATGGCGAGTTATCTCAGGGCGAGTTCTCCGCTATTCCAACTTTACCATCCCTTACTCTATTGGACCCAACAGCTTCAATCCACTTTTTACTGTAATTATGGTCTTTCGGAAAAAGAAAGAACCCCTTTGTCCCATTATTGCTCTTTAGGTTACATCCATAAGCAATACAGTGCACCATATTTGTTTTAGAAAATTACGATCGTCAAGCTGTATCACATAGTTACGAGGAAAATTCAAGACAAGAATGGCTTGATTGAACCGAAGGGATAAATGTACGTCATATCCGTCTTTGGCACGCGGAAATTACTGATTGTGGACGGAGATTGCAGAGTAAATTTTTTCATTAAAACAATGGAATTTTTAGTCTAAACATTTGTATGGTGTACATATATGGGAAATGCATTTATTTTATGACTATAATGATATTGGACTTTTGTACAATATAGGTGGCCAGTGACCTTTAAGTTAGAAAACATTAATAAATCTTAACAGTTTGTTCATGCATTCAAGAAAGGTAAGTTCTAAGAGCACTCTTGAAAGGGATAACTGTATTTGTGTCTAATTTAAATGGCCAATTTGTTCCACATGGCTGGGCCCAGGTATGCAAAAGAACATTGTCCATATGACTTAGCTTTCACAGTGGAAACAATGAGTATACGATTATCAGAAGAGCATCAGTATCTTACTGGTGTGTACACATGGGTGAGGCCGAATATGTATGTTGGACTGGAGTCCATCAGTGAAACATAACACAGAGAACAAATTTTCTGTTTGATTCTGGAACAAATGGATAGCCAGTTTAGGGTACAGAGCAGCGGGGAGCTGTGCTCTGATATATCTTGACAATAGACTTGAAAATTAAAGTTCTTTGAATAAATAAATATGTACATTATTTTTTTTGTCTTTTCTGTAAAGTTTATACATCTCATAAAATCTAGGCAAGTGATCTGGCATTTGAAATTTGTAAAAATGAGTGGAAAATATGGTTGGGACAAGTGAATTTTCTTTAACAATTTATCCCGGACATGTGGCTGGGAAATGTTTGGACAAGCCCTGAGGTCTGGACAATGCAGACCAATGACAGACCAGCTCAAGACAAGTCAGCCTTGGTTTTGGAAGAACTCATGGACCCAGCTAAGATTAAGCATTTATGAAAGACAACAGGACCCAAGTGTTAAGTAGGGCCATTTGTTTATTATCATCATAAGGGGTCCTTAAATTTGATTGCTTAGTGGACATTCTTGGAATAAGGACAACAGGTCTTTATCTTGACCAAAAATTAGCTGGATATCCTTTGTTAGCTCTTGGACCCTAATGGTTTTGGATATATTGTATCATCTTTTATTTTGTATGCCTTTTAACGAATTTAACATGGTGGCCTTTTATCTTTATATCTTTTCATGTTTATATATAGTTGTTTGCATATATTTGGAAGGATTTATCTTCCTTAGAGTTGTTTTTCAATTCTTTATATTTCTTATATTAGATATTAACTTTTAATCTTTTGCCCATATAGTCAGTATTGTGTTCACATGCTGTTAAAACCTAATACATACATGTTTGTTAGTATATGGCTTTGGTTTGTGCACTCTCATCTGAATGTGTTGAGTAATGTATAACATAGATGAACAATGGCAATGGGTCCAAGCTTTATCTTAATTGGGTATTGCTATTGTTTTGTCTTTAACCATTGGTCCTACTTGTCATTTGAGGTTGAGACTGAATTGTCCCATGCTGTACCAGAGATTTTTTTTTTTTTTTTATATATCCATGAAAAGTTTAACAATTTGTGGCAGAATATCAACTTAGAAATGTGTGGTAGGTGCATATTCATGGCATGGGGACGTGAACTTTCCTGACACTTTGAAGGTGACTATTCTATTTCAACCACATCAACTGGCAATATGATCCCTTATATTGATGTTGACAATCTTCTTATCCATGTTCATTTTGTCCAGTCACATTTTACCTACCTCATCCATTTACATTTCACACTTTTTAGATGAGAGGCCAGAGAAAGAACCCTTGAAACTTGTACTGAAAGTAGGGGCTCCAGACCCCTCTCCAGATCCATACCGGCAGTCCCCAGCTTATGAAGAAAAACGACACAAGCACAAGAAGAAGAAAAAGAAAAAGTCCAGTGACAAGGATAAAGAAAGACACAAGCATGATGAGGTTTATAAATTCTTGAAGAATAAATGTCCATAATCGGTAGAATAATTTTTGTATTAGATGTTACTGAAGGAAACAGATTATAACATATATTGTAGATTTTTTAAGCATATGTAAGACATCCAGCCAAGCACCTGCCCTAACAATTACCTTTTTATAGTAGTTACCTAAACTCATTGGCAATTCCAGTTTCCATTCATGAAATATCCTCTATATAAATTGTGAATTAAATACCAGCTTTCTGAAGTGTGAGGCCAGGTATTTCCCATGCAAATAGTGGTTTCTTATTTCATTAAGCACTCACTCTAGTGTATCAACCATGGAAATGGAGTAGTTGCTTTCCCATGAATGGCTTTGTTCATATAAAGACAGGTCATGTGACCAAACCATATCATACCTATACTCATTGTACTTTAGTCAAACTGTAAGTGTAACTTTAAATTAACTCATTTTTTCATTGCCTCATTATTATTTTTTTAAAGAATTTAAATAAAACCATTACTTAGAAATTTTGGGGTCCAGAGTAAATACCTACAGTAAATTTTCATTCTGATATGTGTTGGGGAAATGTGCTGATTACGAAATATAATCAGGATTAGGATTAACACAGAACTTATTTTAGCCAGACTTTGCTTTATGTTATCAAATTTTACCTGTTAAACAATTCCTTTGTCTTTACCGCATGATCATTGTTTGGAGATCGAGATCATGGTGAGTGCCTCCAAAATATTTCTTATAATGAAAATAAACAAATTTAGCTGATTTCTGCAGTTAAATTAGTATAACAGTGTGAACAAGTATATAAATATGTCGTCCAAGAAAAACAGTACAGTATACAGATGAGAATTTTCTTTGATTTACATCCATGTTTAGATGAATATGTTAACAGGCATTTAGTCATTAAGTTACTCTTTTCAATTTGAGAATAGATCATGCATCAACACTGTATACTTCAATTCATATACGATATTACAGTGGTTTGGAATGTTCATGGAATGATATGCTGAATTCTTCAGAAGCAATATAGAGGATGAAAACTGCACATTTAGTAGCAAACATATGATGGGAATATTATTTTAATCTTAAAGTCATCGCAAGTCTTTAAACACAAATGACATCCGTTATTGGGTTGACACTTTCCATAATTGTACAAAGTCTGTTACTTCTCAAACAGCTGGCTCCAAATGCTCTATACAAGCAGCTGGGCTAGCTGTCTCCATACCAGATATATAAGCAAACATGTACTTCATGAGAAAATAAAGGCAGGAAAAGCTTGAAGAAATCTATTAATGAAACACTTTTCAAGGATAAAATAATAATAATACAAATGGTATATTTGTTCCAGAACCATGTTAGAATGGTGAACTTTCATTAGTAGGTAGCTTATGTACACAGATTTTGTCCATGGATAGCTGACAGGTTTGACTATCATTGACTGATAGAATGGAACTTTGTATGAATCTGATTCCTACCATGTTATGGTACATTTTTTGTTTTTTCAAATGGAGTTATGGTCAATGTTCCCTTTAAGCTGCGCGCTTGCGTGCGTGCAGCTGCTCAGGCATCCCCACGCAGCTGAATTCTCAATTTTGTTCATTCCAAAGTTAAATTTGGCTCGTCTCCGTAATGCTTGCACAGTGCAACGAGCACTGCGTGCACATCTACCATTCACTTAGAGGGAACATTGGTTATGGTCCATTAATGTTTGATGGATCCCATTTGCCCTCCAGAGCAAATTGTTGCAAAGGTCCTTTGCAACAAATCAGACATAAATAGTTTTTGTAAAAACTTGTCTAACATTGCTGATTATATCTTTAGTGAAGTAAAGAGAACTTTTTAATCGTCTGTTTATTAGGGTCCCACTTGACAAAGTTTGTAGAGCCCTTGAGTAATTAATGTGTCCATTCAGCAGTCTGCCTGTTACAAATTTGATTCCTGCAAGATAACTTTACTGGATTTAAATAGTTGTGGCCCCTATCTGCTTATCATCCAAACTTTTCTTTCAGCAACTTAACTTAATTTTGTTTTTTATGAATTTGAAGTATAATTTTGTTAAAGTGCTCCACATAAAATGCAATCATAACACTTAGGGCTGTAAGGGGTCATGTTTTCTAACTCATAATAGTAAGTTACCGCAGTGCAGATTTTGATTACCACTTTGAGCAAACCGCTCCGGTGGCCTTGTGGTTAGAGCGTCTTCCACGGGAGCAGGATGTCGTGGGTTTGATCCCTGGCCAAGTCATACAAAAGACTTACAAAAATGGTACTAACAGCTGCCTCGCTTGATGCTCAGCATTAAGAGGTCAGTGTTAGGACTGGTTGGTCTGATGTCAGGATAATGTGACTGGGTGGGACATCATGCTACATGTCTGTGGCATGATGCCCCAGTGCTAGATATCACTGTAAACTGCCTCAATGCAGACATCATAATGCTATGACTGAAAAATTAATATTTTCCTGAGTTACATGAGCACACAAAATAATGTGTATTACATTAATGTTATGTGTCCTTGATAGTACAGTACAGATGGTATTGTTGAGGTTGCATAACTGTCAAAGCAAATGTAAAGGTATTATTGGATTACATACTGATTGTCTCCTTTGTCCCCATTAAAATCTTAAATGCTGCGTGTCCATTGCCTTTGAGATCCAGAATTCAACACTGTGTGTTAAGGTGAGAGAGGCATATCCTGGGGGATGTTTTAACAAGTTTGTCATAACAGTACACAAAAATAAAACAGAACTGGTATTTACTGATATTAAATCACATTATAATGGTTATGGTTATTATGGTTATAACAAAATAGGCAATTCAACCCCATAAATGGAAACCATGCCTATAAAAATTATAGTCATAAATGCTTTCTACGGGTCTTTATTGAGCCGGATCACTGCTTATTAACACTACCAAACCAATTGCACCATTATTTAGGAAAAAAGACGAAAGAGGGACCGTGATTATTTGGATGATGTGAGCATTAGTCAGGAAGATGAGGCAGAAGAAGAGGAAGCAGATGAACCTTCCAGCAAGAGGGCATTACTAGATCTTGATGATGACACAACCAGGGATAGTGAGGAAATCCCACACAGAGAGCATCGTTCCATTGCTGTTAAAGAAGATGAGCATGGAATCCTTAAGCAGTGCCTTCTTTACATTCAGAAAAATCTACAGAAGTATGATTACATTTTATCTATTTTTCTAGTGGTTAAAACCCTTGATATACAGGTTGAACATTAAATGCTCCTCTGTTACATTTTTTATTTAGCATATATTCTCTTCAGCGTGAGAAGCATACACAGTATGTTTGCTGTAACAAAAAGCCAGTTTGCTCGAGCAAAGGCATTGAAAGCAAAACTGTCAGTTTCACAAATCACCATGTCGATTGATGATCTCCATTTATATATGGCAGTTCCTTAAAAAACATTAAATCAAAACCATAAGTTTCACAAATCTAAAATGTCAGTTGATGATTTTTTATATGTGGCAGTTGCTTAAATAAATATATGATAGTGCAATGATTGTTCAGTTTTTCTGATGTAGATATGATAATTTCTGTTAATGTTTATATAAATTCATACTATAAATATAAAGATAAGCCTATGGATTTAAAATAAATTTGTTCTTAGCAGCTCCATTGTGAGCCCTAGTAATTTAGTTATTTCTTTTCTACCTGACTTGAATTATTGATTTTTGTTTTGTAAATATGTTTATCTCAGTCTGAGTTCAAAACTGGAAATTCCCCATTTAATGCTGGGTCTATATGTTATTTAAAAATTATATTTGTTAAAATAGACCTTCAAATTATAACTAAGGTTTTATTTTGTAAACATTTGGGTCCTTCAAGAATGAAATTCTCTGATGTGTAATTGTTTTATATAGAAAATGTTAATTGTGACATGAGATCAAGTAGAGGACTACATAATCTTTATTTTCTAGAATTTATTCATCACACTTTAAGATATTTAGTCTGAGCCAGTGTTGTGTCCAATATTTCATTTGAGCTGGAATTTATTCAAATTATTTAATAAAAGTGATTCTTCTCAGGAAATAATAATATTGTTGGAAATAGAGAAATTCAAATTAGGATATATTCTTGAGTTGTATTGTTGTGATTCAGCAAAGGGCTGTTGGCACATCACTACAACACAGGCCAACACTGGCACATCAACACTTCCAATGTTTTATATTTTTGTGGAATATTACTAAAGTTTATTCAGAACTTTAAATATTAGGACTTGTGTAATTAATTCTTGGATCATTTGGGATTTAATTTGCAATGCCATAAGTTCTTTTTACATTTCACTTTGTATTCTAATAAATTATTTGTTAAATTTTACAAAACTTGTTGATTTTGCTCTTTTCTGTTACTTTGTATAAGACCATAGAGTAATAATATAATGAAGAGGAGTAAAGTTTTATGACTGGTTAACTGCAGTGGCTATGGCATCATCATTGTAAATGTTATTTATTAGAGCCTATCTATTTAAGTTTTATTTAAGCCTTATATTGGTAAAGAAACATTATTGCAACAACAAAAATGATGAGACTCTAAATTATGCAGAATATTTGTGAATTTACTTTGTAGAAAAGATGTAAATGGTTTTTTTGCCTACCCTGTAAATGATGTGATAGCTCCTGGCTACTCCAGCATCATCCAGCATCCCATGGACTTCAGCACAATGCTCAGTAAGATTGAGAATGATGAGTACAGAAGTGTTTTGGAGTACAAAGTGAGTATCGACTACTCAGTATGTTACCTATACTAACATTATTGTTGTGCATACTATTTTGCATGGACGATAAAATATCCATTTATATTGGCTCATGTCTCTTTGGTTTGTGGATGTTAAATAGGTCCCATGAGTCCTTCTGGATGTTGAGGTTCCTATTGGAGGCAACATTTTTAATATTGCCCTGAATGTATCCTATGATGATAACCCAGTCTAGAAGGTCTTGGACATTTAAATTACTTATGATTATATAAAATATTTAACTGGATTTTTTTTAAAAATCAATTTTGCCTTCATCTTTGTCATTTTGGGGATTTTTAAACTTGCTTGGTACTATATAACCATGATTGTGCCAATGTGCAATCCAACCAATATATAAACATTTAGTATTACTTGACATTATGAGACCTAAAACTCAAAGGTCAAAGTTATTGAGACCTAATGGTCAATCATTTGCCTAGTCAATAATTTCCCTATTAGTGCCTACTGTAAGGACAGTTCAACACAGGGTAAAAGTTCAATGTGCAATTGATGCATTGTGCTAATTTTCTCTTATACTGTTGTATGTACAACTTGATGGCTGTATTTATTGTGGAGTATACTGCTTTTATTATTGGAATTTGGATTATTCAGTATTCAAAGAGAACAGAGTTTTGACATGTGTATCATTTTCTGGTTTGACACTGATAATATTTCCAGTTAAAGAGCTTTCATTAAGACAGACAGATTGCTAGATAAAGCAGCTTTTTTTTAATGTATTTTACATCTTTTTCTCCATATCCTTATCATTGTACAGCTTGGGCAGTACATGTATTTTAGGAAAAATTCACTTCCACCTCTTGGGGTCCAAAATGAGGAATTATGAACTCGAATCTAGACATGTGTTAGTTCAGAAAATATTTCCTATTTGAACTTATATGTTAACTATGTTTATTGTTGTTGTAGGGTTTAGCACCATTTTTCAGCACATCATAGGATATACATAGTGGCCAGTATTAATGGTGGATCACTGCCATCTCACCTCTGTTTGCATGGGTTCGAGTCTCAGATTCAGCCAATAAGGGTATGTGAAACAGCTTGCCAGTAGCTTCTCAAGGGACAGTGGTTGTTTCCTGTGTTTCTCCTTTGAATACGTTCCCCGATCACATTACTTTAGGGATATTAGCCTGCTACCTCGCGAATCCAGCCCTACCAAAAGACGAAAATTCGTCTTTCCTGTCTATGTCATATAGACAAAGGGCAATAACTCTTGCCCCTTACCTCCCCTTGCTACCCGCTAGGTGTCGCTTCTTTAGTTTTTTAGCTTTGCTTGTAGTGTGCAAACACGTACAATTAGACCTCCAATGAATCCAAGCCATCTTAGTGTAAATTCTGACCATCCGAAGTTAAATTTGGAATTACTGTGTTGGATAATCATTCCTCGACAGGTTGTATACATTATTTTACAATATTTTCCAATTTTAGTGACTTTGTCACCTTTTCTAGACTTCGGACCAGGTTGCAACGTGGTCAAGCACGCTTATGGCGGTACTAGCATGTAATGCATGTAGCACTCAATAATTTCGTTTATTCCGTATGTAACGTTTACGATATTAGCGATTTAATAACGTGCTGCATTGATAATTTGTGCTTTATTTACCTGCTTTGTCGTTTCAGTAGACTTCAAAAAAGTCTTTGAATGACCAAGTTGCGACTATTTAATGGCGGACTTCGTGTTGTAGTCACGATTTCACGCGACACTTAATCATTTCGCTTCCTCCGTTAGTTACGGTTATGGAATAGCGACTTAATAGCGTGCTGATTGTTAATTTGTGCTTTGTTTATCTTCTTTTTCGTTTCAGTAGACTTAGTCTCTGAACGACCAGTTGCGACTATTTAATGGCGGAATTCGTGTTGTAGTCACGAGTTCACACGACACTAAATCATTTCGCTTCCTCCGTTAGTTACGGTTATGGTAATAGCGACTTAATAGTCGTGCTGAATTGCTAATTGTGCTTTGTTTATCATCTTTTTCGTTTCAGTAGACTTCGTCTTGAACGAACCATTGCAACACGCTCACGGCGATAACTAGTGTTGTCATTAAGAGTTAACATGGCATGGAATAATTTGACTACTCCGTTAGTAACGGTTATAGTATTATCGAATTAATAATATGCTGAATTTTTTAATGTATGCTTTGTTCTCTTCTTTTGTCGTTTCAGTAGCAAAGTCGACAACGAAGGCATTAATGGCAAAATGGGTGTTGGCAATGTGGAAATGGAGGAAATTATGTTGACATGGTTTAGGCTGCCCAGTGGGTGTAAATTTCACCGCAGGTCCGTGCATGACTTTCGGGCCTGTAAGTCCGGACGCATGGAGTCTATGCTGGATCAATTGGATCCATTTTAATATGCACTTTCGCCGGCCGTCCAGCCGACACCGTCAGTTCAGCCGGCACTTCAGCAGGCACCAACCAGCATTAGCCGTCCATCCGGCACCGTCCGTTCAGCCCAAATGGCACCGGACGGCCAGCCGACCTTCCAGCTTGCATCAACAGGCACCGGCCGTTCAGCCCAAATGGCACCGGCCGGCCAGCCGACCTTCCAGCCTGCGTCAACAGGCACCGGCCGTCCACCCGGCAACGACCGTTCAGTCCAAATGGCACCGGTCGTCCAGCCGGCATCAACCGGCACCGGCCATCCAGCCGGCAACGACCGTTCAGCCCAAATGGCACCGGTCGTCCAGCCGACCTTCCAGCCGGCATCAACCTGCACCGGCCGTCCAGCCGGCAACGACCGTTTAGCCCAAATGGCACCGGTCGTCCAGCCGACCTTCCAGCCGGCATCAACCGGCCGTCCACCCGGCAACGACCGTTCAGCCCAAATGGCACCGGTCGTCCAGCCGACCTTCCAGCCGGCATCAACCGGCACCGGCCGTCCAGCCGGCAACGACCGTTCAGCCCAAATGGCACCGGTCGTCCAGCCAACCTTCCAGCCAGCATCAACCGGCACCGGCCGTCCACCCGGCAACGACCGTTCAGCCCAAATGGCACCGGTCGTCCAGCCAACCTTCCAGCCGGCATCAACCTGCACCGGCCGTCCATCCGGCTACGACCGTTCAGCCCAAATGGCACCGGTCGTCCAGCAGGCATCAACCGGCACCGGCCAACCATCCGACAATGACCGTTAAGCCCAAATGGCACCGGTCTTCCAGCCGGCATCAACCTGCACCGGCTGTACATCGGATTTACGGAGATTATAGTGATGTACCCGTCAGTCAATCTACACTACTGGTTACATATCACTACCATGAGAGAAATGTTATAGATGAACCTCCGTCCAATCAGACCATTCGAGAGGCAGGTGCCGGTCATAGCCGGACCTTCGCCGACATTCCGGCCGACCATATACCAGACAAATCAGTCGGTATTGCCGGTGTACACCTCCCGTCACGTCAAATACGTGACGGTGTGATTTTAAAACAAGGGAGAATTAGTGACATTATCAGAGGTGACGGAATTGAGTTATCTATGCCACTTGGTATGCGCTACCCAGATATGGCAGCTTTACCAGAACTGGACTTTCAGGCCGACCATTCGCTAGTTCAATCAGCCGGCAGTGCCGGCCGTCCATATGTTCACGGCTTCTCCACAAGGGAGACTTAGTGAAAGTGTCAATTATGACAGAATTGCGTCATCTAGGTCACCTGGTATGCTGTACAGATATGCAAGCTGTACCAGAACCAACATTCCCTCTGAGCGAATGGTAGATGGGCGCGCAGTGCTGGCCGCACTACATAAACATTATGTAATTATTATTACCTTACAGCCGGCACCAACCAGCACCGGGCGTCCATCCGGCAATGACCGTTCAGCCCATATGGCACCGGTCATCCACCCGACCTTCCAGCCAGCACTAACCGGCACCGGGCGTCGATCCGGCAATGACCGTTCAGCCCAAATGGCACCGGTCGTCCAGCCAAGCTTCCAGCCGACACTTGCCGGCACTGACCGTCCATCTGGCTCCGGCCGTCCAGCCCAACAGGCACCGGTCGTCCAACCGTATGGAGATTTTAGTCATATACCAGTCCGTCCGACTGTACCGCTGTACCAGCACGGGGACTTTTATCATACCGCAATCCGCACAAATCGGATTGACGAAGATTCTAGTGATGTTTCCGTCTGTCAATCCGTACTACCGGTTACATATCACTACCATGACACAGATGTTGGCGATGAATCTCTCGATCCAACCAGACCATTCGAGCGGTCGGTGCCCGTCATAGCCGGCCCGTCGCAGTCATTCAGGCCGAACATATGCCAATCAATTCATTCAGCATTGCCGGCCGGCCATAGGCTAACAGCTCATCCACAAGGGAGAGTGAATGCCTTTATCAGAGATGACGGAATAGAGTCATCTATGCCACCTGGTATGCATTACCCCGATATGGATGCTTTACCAGAGCAAGATTATGCACATAGTGAGTGCGATGAATCGCAGGCAAATCAGCTGTATACAGATCCAACTATGGAACGGACTGAGTTCAGCTTCAAAGCCGCAGTGGAGGAAATTTATAGGGTGTTGGCCCCTTCAGAAAGCCCTCCACCTCCTGCTGCCATTACCGACTATAAGGTTAGAGCGTCGGTCGATCTGGATGAGGGGGAAGAGACTCTATCCTTCCGCCTCCTTCCCCAGTCAACAAAAATTAAGGAAATTATGACCGTCTGTCGACACGTATAGGGGATCCAGGAAATGCTAAGGCGTTCTTTTCTGAAGCCAAGTACCAGCGTCGTTTTCAGGTCGATGGTACAAAACTCACTCCGATGCGTTCAGTACTGAGGTCCCGGCTCTGGATAAAAACATGGCAGCAGTCCATATGTCTGCTTCATTGTCTTATAAAGTGGACAAAACTGTGTTCAATGCCAAGTCCAAGCTGGTTCGAAATGTAGTCGCTACGTCTTCACTGTTAGACCTAGCCTCCCTAGCCATTTTCAGGATCGCTGAAAAATCTGGCAATGAACATGCTTGGGAATCGACGGCCCGGTTAGCTAGGGTTCTTAACAGGGCAGCTCACCATTCCATGGCCAATGCGCTGACTGCTTCTGCCAACCTAGACCTGATACGTCGTGACGCATGTCTGAAGGGCATGTCGCTTAAACCCCATCATAAGCTGGCTAGATATGACCGACGCACATTTCACGTCCCTATCCCACGAGTAGCGGACATTTCTCCGTTGTGCTTATCGGGACTCGGTTTATCAGTTCCATGTCATACCTTTTGGCCTCAATTTAAGCCCTTGGGTTAGTACCAAGGTTATGGATTACGTCGTCACCCTGTTCCGCTCGACTTCATCTATTGCGTCGGCAGTATATTTGGACGACATCCTCCAGAAACATCTGTCAAGTTCTACTCGGCTCAAAGGCAGAAACGATCTTATATCACTTTACATCATATAGGCTTTCTCGTGAACTGGATAAAGTCTGATCTCTGTCCAATCCGGATTTTTGGTCCATCTGGGTGTGGAGTTTCTCCCGATCTGAATCTGGTAAGGCTTCCTCGAGTTTGGGATCATCTAGATATTTGCACTCGTAGAGTCCGTTTCCGACAGGATGCGCATTTTAGCGAGAGAGTTGCAGATCCTCGGATTATTCAATGCGGCAGCAGACTTGATCCCGCTCAGCCGTCCTTTTATGCGCCCTTTACAAAGGACGTTGCTAGCGTAATTGCGCCCTTTTCAAGTCCCTTCGATCCCAGAAAACAGTCATGCTCACGCCAGAGATACGATCATTCTTGAGTCAATGGCACAACCCCTGTGGGCTGTCCACAGGGATTACTCTGGAGATACCCCAAGCGGGGATAACGGTATGTTCCGCCACTAGTACCTACGGTTGGGGTGCACACCTGTTGCCGGACTTCGATACTGTCAGCGGCACGTGGGTGCCAGGGGCGAGCCCCTTTCCACATCAACCTTTCAGAAATAATGGCTGTCATCAATGCCTTTCATTTCGGGCAGGATCAACTCTTATTACAAACTGCCCTCATTATGTCAGACAACATTGTGGTGGTGCCTTGCCTCAAAACAAGGGGACACCAATCACCAGACCTGTGCAATTTGAGCTGGCAGTTTCTACATTGGTTCGACAATCTCCACCTCAATGTACAATTCAGACACATTCTTGGCAGACTCAATGTCTTGGCTGACACTCTATCTAGTCATTCACACAGAATGGTCACTCCATCAATCGGACTTTCTTCCAATTGACACACTTTGGGGACGTCCGATGATTGATCTTTTGCAACAAGGTGGAATCGCAAGTTGTCCACGTTTCATCTCACAGGTTCCAGACCCAGAAGCTTGGGTCTTGGATGCTCAATCAATCAGCTGGGATGGGTTGTGGTCATTCTCCTACCCTCCCACGGTCTTGGTACTGAAATTAATCCAGAAGTTAAGGGGTCAGAACTGTCAGATGGTTCTGATTGCCCCTCTCAGATGGAACAACTCCTGGGTCTCCGATCTACTCAATCTAGGCGATAGATCTACCCAGGAAGATTACAGTCAGCACATGTATTCGCAAGCAACCGCGGCCAGGGGTGTTCCACCCCTGTCCAGACCGTCTTTATGTTCAAGCTTGACTCTTGTCCAGACAGCCGTGCAAGACAAACAATTTAAATATTTGATTGCGGAGAGAATCTCGAGAGCAAGAAGGCCCTCTACTCTGAAGGTTTACGAGGGCAAGTGGCATGTTTTCAGGGACTGGTACCATATCATTCACATTGTTCCTCTGAGTGTCACAATCCCTCAACTGGCCAACGTTTCTCTGGCTTTTCGAGGAGAAACAGCTGGCTCCAGTTATTATCAAATGCTACCGCTCCATGATATCAGACACATTCCGCCATTCTGGTTCATGTGCTATCAGCCATGACAAAGATTTGTCAGATCTTTTAGACACTTTTAAAAATTCAATCGACTTATATCCCTCACCCTGTTTCCAAATGGAATCTGTCCTGGGTTTTAACATGACTCAATTCAGACAGTATTGAGTCTTTAACCCACGATTAGTTAAAGCTACTATCATACAAATTGGATTTCTTGATAGTCTTAGCTTCAGCATGCAGGGTGAGCGAGTTACACGTCCTTTCTAGTGACCCGAACTCTCTTCCGTTCCGATAAGAGGGTTTGATGGTCCTCTTGACGCAGCCAGGCTTCGTAGCCCAAAATAGATTACCATACATTGGCGATCAACGAGTCGTCATTAGCTCGCTTTCTTTATAGATAAGTCAGGATCAACAGTCATGTAAGATCCTGTTTGTGCACTCTAGCACCATTTCAATGCATAGAGGTGAGTCAGGTCACATACAAGCACCTCTTTCTTCTGGTGATAGCTGGGACATAAGATATCACCATTCAAGCCCTTGCTTCATGGCTGTAATGGGTTATACGCTCGGCGTACTCTGAGAATTCGCAAATCAGTCACTTTATAGAAGCTGTTGGCTGACATGCAGAGTCAACCTTCTACAGTTTTATCTTCAAGTTTGTACTCGCAGAGGCAAACATTGATTCTAGTAGGTCTGGTGATGGCAGCCCAGACGCTCACCAGACCCATGTGCAACAATCAGCACAGCCTATTAGCTTTGCTGGATTCGCCAGATAAATTTTCGTAGGTAAGAAGATTTCAATAACTATCTTCTTAACCGTATAAAGGGGTCACATATCACGTGACCCTGGGCTGTGTTGCTGATTGAAAATTAGGAGACCGGGTTATCATTCACATGGGGAATCCAGCCATCATTCCCTAGAGGATACCCGGGGTGGAGGTCGGATGTTCCGCATTCCCTCCTCCTATTACTTATTCTCCTAAAGTAATGTGATCGGGGAACGTATTCAAAGGAGAAAGCAAATTTTTTAGTAAATTATGTTTCTCCGAGAATACTTACCCGATCACATTACTAAGAAACCCTCCCAACCACCCCGCCATGCGAGCATCCTCGTGTTTTATATACCGCTCAGCTTAAAAAACTAAAGAAGCGACACCTAGCGGGTAGCAAGGGGGGGTAAGGGGCAAGAGTTATTGCCCTTTGTCTATATGACATAGACAGGAAAGACGAATTTTCGTCTTTTGGTAGGGCTGGATTCGCGAGGTAGCAGGCTAATATCCCTAAAGTAATGTGATCGGGTAAGTATTCTCGGAGAAACATAATTTACTACAAAATTTGCTTTTCCCAGGTTTCTCCTCCATTAATACTGGTTGCCATGTATAGCCTGTCGTGTGTTGAAAAATGGCATTAAACAACAACAATAACAAATAAAGCAACATGATTGTTGTTAACCACACTGGTCTCAGAATGCAGGTAATGGAGTAGTCGTGCATTATCACACAATGAGTACATATAGAATTTACTCCATTATTTCTTGTATTTCAGCTGGGAAGAGCATGCCCAATTTTATCCCTGGCAATTAAAAAGAACAAGGTCAATTAATTCATCAAGAAGTTTTGTTGCTTGAGCTCTTTTGTACAGATGTGCCTAAAAGTCTTGAAATATTTGATACAAGAAAATGAAAATGGGGATTAATGTTTTTTCATCATGTTTAGATAGATTAATTTTTTTTTTATCACCTTATCATGGCAGATGTATCTGTTTTCAAGCAATATTGGTAGTGGCATTTTGATAAAATGCTTAGATCTTGTGTAAGCATTTTCTTTAAATTTACATTATAAACATGACTGCAATATTCAGACACATTCAATAATATCTTTTTTTAAAATGTCTGCGACTAAAGGCATTTAAGTTTATGTAAACTCTATTTTTATGTTTGCAGAAAGACTTTGTATTGATGTGTAACAATGCCATGACATACAACAGACCCGAAACCATTTATTATAAGGAGGCCAAGAAGCTACTGCATAGTGGCATGAAACTGCTTAGTAAGGTGAGAATACCATTATGTCCTCACTTTTGAAACAACTCCAGCCACAAACAACATAGACCTTTATATGCAATTGCATGCTGCACCTGAATATAAATGCCTAAATTATTTGTTATACTGTTTATTCCTAACAAACTGCATAGACCCAGATATGCCAGCATGCGATGGCACTTGGATCTGACTATAACTTTGTGTATATGGCATGTCGACTGTTGTAAAGGTAGATTTCATATTTTCCCATCTTTATTTTTCTTTTCTTAATTTCAAAATGAACCCTAGAATGTCACTTTTGCCTCATGTGAGTATTATATTGGCAGATTTGCATGTATCACTTATCACTTTTGACCCACCTGCAAAATGGCAATATGTCTGTATCATTTCTTCCTGAGAGTAGATAGTAGTATTGTCATCAACAATTAGAGAGCTGCCATAATTCAGTTGACAGAACATCAGATTAATAGTTGAAGTGTTGATGCCCTCTCAATCTAGCCATGGCTAACCACTTCTATCCTTTGGAAGTGCACATGGCTACCATTTCTGTAGCATGAATTATCCAGTGATGTGATTGAAATGCTTTTAAGAATTTAGACTAGATCATTTCATTATCACTTAAAAAACAATAATGTAATGTTAAAGTCTACATTAGTTTGTAAAAGTCATGACTTCATTAGTTCCTCAAATTTTGGTGTAACATTCTATAAACCAGAGTCTTGTTCACTGCTTCCTTATTTTAGCATAGACAGGCAATTCACATTCCATCTTAAAATATGATTATAGGTGTGGATCCAATTTTTCATATAAAAAAATACGCAACAAAAGTTGTATTTGAAACTGGTAAATTAGAGCTGGATACAATATGTCAGAATTGTGTTCACACGCACTATAAAGATACAGATATTTGGAAACATAACATAAGAGGTAAGTAATAAACTAAAAACTGCATGCATGTATTGATCCTATTCAAGCGAATTAATTTGTTTAATATTGCATGTGAATATGTTTTGGCTTCACATCCACAATATATTGCAATGCCATATGAATGTTGCTCTTCCACTGACTCAAAATAAAGAAACATTACAGATAATTTATGTGTATGGATACATTTTCTCTGTTAGGTCATGTGTTTTTAATTTCCCAAATAAATGTCTGATGTATATTACAAAGGCTTTGTTAAAGTATTTATAGCATTTGGCTTGTGTGGTGAGCCTGAAAAAAAATGAGTTCAGTTTTAATATTTTTATCATCAGACATGCTGAAGCCAGCAAAAAGATGGTGGTTGTTTAAATAGCATAAGCATAACAATAAAGGCATCAGGTACTAAAAGCATGATAAATACACGTCTTTCGTAATCAGTAAATGACAAAAGGCCTAACAAAGACACCAAGGAACACAGGTGTAATAATTGCACATCATTCATTATTAGCAGTTTAAGCATGAAAAGAAAATGTTTCTGTTTTTGTACTTTTTTTAACTACCAGTAAATGATTGTAACTATATTTTAGCCAATTTTCTGTACGTGAATATTAACTATAATTGAGTATGGCTTGAAGTATATTGTTCTTGTGTTCATTGTGAAAATGTCTGAAATTTTGCCAGTCAGAACAAAAGAAAAAAAGAAAGAAATATAAGGAACAAAAATAAATGTAGCAATATGTTCTAATTCAAAGATACGTAGTGAGTTGTGAGTTTGGACCCAAAATAACATGACTGTGAAATAAATGCATTGTCTTAAATCAATATAATTAAAACGGAATAGTGTGATGTCTCAATATTTTGTGTTGCACACTGTTTTGTTAAGACAGGGTATAGAAATCAAACGTATATCATTACCAATGATAGTAATGATGAGGAGGAGGATTTTCCCCGTGCTATTGTGCATGATGCCTAGTTTAGTCTGGTAACAAGAATGTTTTTTCTTAGATTAGGTACATTCTTATAATGACATGATGATAACACTGCTATCAGTTATTGAAATATATATTTGTTGTACCTTGAGGATATTGTTTGTAAAATAGGGGATAGCCATAGCAATGTGAAAGAAACCAGATTGTATGGATATTTTAAAAGCAATTAGAGTCTAATTGATACATATATATTATAATTTACTTTCATTCCCCCATCACGTTCCATCCATCTGTCTGCCACTGACATGTTTTTGTTCACTCTATCATATTTATCCTAAAATTCCTATATAAAATATCAGATCCTTTAAAAGTTCTTTATTTTATACAGTTGTTCAAATAAAGTTCAAGATGCTTTCAGCTTTATTATCTATGTCAATTTCCTATTAATTTCTGTTTAACCTGTCAAATTTTGAATCTCTAGATATCAGTCAGATATAACTTATCTATATAATAAAATGTGTATTTCATCCTTTTGATTACAACTCATACATTTGAAGGGAAATTGTCTTTTTTTTTGGTTCTGTGTTGTGCATGTTTTTCTGTTCACATTGGAAATATAGTCAGCTTGTGTTCTAACATTATTCTGTATTTTATGTGTTCTTTATTTATCCTATATTTTATGTAAATGTTATACTTTTTATATTTAAGGTAAGAAGTTTCTGATCTTTTTTTATTTAAAATAATAAAAATTGAAGATATGTTCAGCTGTATGATTGATTTTAGGATAAGCTGTTGAATATGAAGAGAAACCTCGTCTTCACAATGGAGGAACTGGGGATAGATGAACCAGATGACACCAATGCTGTCATGGAAGCTATTGCTGAGGAGGAGAGGCGACTCAAGAGAAAAGGAAAGAAGTAATGGCATTTGAACCCACTTCCATAAAACTTAACATTTTGCTGTTATTAAATCTTCAGTTTCAATCAATATTTCGCATTTTATTAAATTGTCAATACTAAAAGTGTGTTATGCATGTTTCGATTATCTGATTAGATTGTGATGTCTTTCAAGCAAATTATTTTATACTACTAGTGTGGAATATTATAGTTTACCATCATCTGTTCAGAAAAGCAAGCATCCATTTTGGTTTCCAGGTGACAGTTCTGTATGATGCATTTCTAATACCTCTTGGTACATGTGTTTACCAAGGAATGGTAGGGGGTAGTAGCTGTATTCCAAAATCACTGTTCAATTTTTCCTTGTAATTTGTGTCTGGACAATAACTTAACCTATCATTGATCTTGAGCAACTTTGGAACATATCATTTGCCTGGAAACCCCATCATGGATATCAGAGTTGCTAGCTTGAAGATCAAGGTCACTATTACTACAGATATAGTTTGACTCATTGCATTTCATTTCTGAGTAAGGATAGTGCTTGTGTTCTCCTTAGTTGGCAGAGCACTGTGTTATTTATTGCACTCTTGATATATATTTTTAGTTTATTGTATCCCATAACCATCATTGGCTTAAAGGGGATGAATAGATTTTGATTTTAACAGGGATTATTAGCAAGACTGCAACAACCACTGAATGCACATGAATTTTAGGTTTTGTCGTATATAAACATTTGCATGTATATGACCCAGTTAGATTTTGCAGGCCATAACAGCAAATTTAAAGGTCTCTATACACACGTAAAGCACAAATGGCTATCAACAATTGCTATTATAAACTTCTCAATAACCACTGGACAGGTTTAGACTAAATTTGGCACAGAGCAACCTGGCCTGAAGTTGTTTCAATTGTGTTTTTTAGAGGGTGTGGTATCTCCTGTTTTGTAATACATGGATATCTCTATCACTATGGCCATCTCACTTGAATTCAATAAACATGTTGTTTCTCGAATATAACTCTGAAGCCATTCAGGATATTTCAACCAAACTTGGAACACATTTCAAGCATACTGTGTAGATAAATCTTTAAATATTTAAAATTTTTCAACATTTAATTTTGTATGTTACTAAGGAAATCAATTGCAACATAAGTAGTATATAAATTGAAAGTGACGAACCATTTTTGTGCACTTTCATAAGTAGTATACTAATTGAGAGTTACTGTCCATAGTTTACTGTCATAAGTAGTATAATAATTGAGAGTTACTGTCCATAGTGTACTGTCATAAGTAGTATACTAATTGAGAGTGATCTACCATAGGGTATTTCTGTAAGTAGTATACTAATTGAGAGTGATCTACCATTGGGTATTTTTATAAGTAGTATACTAGTTGGTAGGGACAGACCATTGTATACTTTTATAAGTAGTACATAAATTGAGAATGATCTACAATAGTTTACTGTCAGATGTATACTAATTGAGGGTGATGTACCATTGGGTACTGTCAGATGCAGTATACTAAATGAGAGGGATGTATCATTCAGTACTGTCATACGTAGTATGCTAATTGAGGGTGGTGTACCATCGGGTACTGTCAGATGTAGTATACCATTGGAGAGTTACAGGCCATTGTATACTTTCATAAATAGTAAACTAATTGAGAGTTATGGACCATAGTTTACTTTCATTGGGGGTCTTTACATTTGTGTGGGACTGTCCAGATATATGTTGTCTCTTGATGGCTGTGATGTTTATATTTTCAGCTTAGGCAGGTTTGAGGCATTCCAGACAATAGTTCTGCATAGGAGATTTTAGCTCAGGCCCAGGCAGCTGTAAAAGATGCAGCAGACATGCTCACCCTTCGCAAACCCCAGAATATTATTTATATCTTCTAAAATTTTAGTTAAATTTAAAGAAAATTGAACTGCTTATGGCAGACCAGTTTTATTAAATATAAGGTATGTGAAATGGATAATGACTCCATTACTTTTCTACCATGACACTGTCCCAATGCATGGGCTGTTGCCATATTTGTAAACTCAACATCTGTCAGAACAGTTATTACATACATGTGAGGGTATATGCTCCTTTTCATCTGTCATAACAGTCATTACAATACATGTGATGTTATGTACTCCATTTCATCTGTCAGAACAGGAATTACATGAGATGTTATATAATCCATTTCATCTGTCACAACAGATATTACAATACATGTGATATCATCTACTCCATTTCATCTGTCAGAACAGTCATTACAATACATGTGATGTTCACTCCATTCTAATTTTGTGTTAGGATGACATTCAGTTAAAAATGATTCAGAATTTTGACAGTTGTTAGAAAGATTGCATTTAATTTGCTTATAATTTTATTTCATACGAAAAAAGTTTATATCTTCAAATGAGCTTGGAATGTTTGGATATAATTTGGAGTTTACCTAATGAATTATTTATAGTTCAAAAAGAAAGTTGCACAAATTTGACAGCCTTATAAATTGGCTCTTTGTGTGTTTTCATCATCTTTATTTACTGTATAGTTTAATAGCAGTATTCTGTGTCATTCTGGTTGAACAGTGTATCTGGGATAGATCAAAATCATCCTTATCTTTAAAAATGTTCGATGGGCTGCATTAAACATGTATTTCATACTTCAGTGGACCGCATTTTACGTGTATTTCATACTTCAGTGGACCGCATTTTACATGTACTTCATACTTAAGGTGAATTGCATACTTAAGGTGAATTGCATTAAACATGTATTTCATACTTCAGTGGGCTGCTTTAAACATGTATTTCATTCTTAAGGTGGATTGCATTAAACATGTATTTCATACTTCAGTGGACTGCATTAAATATGTATTTCATACTTCAGTGGACTGCATTAAACATGTATTTCATAATTCAGTGGACTGCATTAAACATGTATTTCATACTTCAGTGGACTGCATTAAACATGTATTTCATACTAAAGTGGACTGCATTAAACATGTATTTTATACTTTCATTCAGTTGATATATTTATTCAGAGCACATATGATCATTTTCTTTCACTTCTCTTTCTTTTAATGTCCACCTTACACTAAATTCTCACAGTTTCCTTATCAATCATCTCTTGTCAGTGGAGAATGTTTTTTGAGACAGAGCAAAACTGAACAGTTGTAAATAAAAAAAGTAATTTTGTCAATGCATAAGTGACAATTTATCAGTACACCTTTAAGACCATGATGATGAATGCAGTAGCAGTTCAGAGTAGATAAATTTTCATTGTTATCTTGCTTCTGGATTGCAGAAAGTGCAAAGGAGTACAGTAAACTAGTAATATTCCTGAAATATTTATCATTTTGTTTTGGTGGATAAATAACACATATGGAATTAAAACCATTATAAACAGTTTTTGTTCAGATGGGTATTATTATAAAAACCCTGAAACATGTAAATTTACCACGTTAGCACTTTGTTTCATTTGTATTCCATTCACATTTGCATTTGATCTTTCATCTCATCATCTTTCTTAATCTTAAAATGTATGCATTTATCACTTCCATCCACATTTTCTTTTCAATTTTGCTCATTTGATACTAAATGGGAATGCATTTACGAAGGCTGAGTTTTCCATTTTCAGGTGTTAAATGAAGAGAACTATAAAGCTTTTAAGTTTTGTCGTATGAAAAGTTTGTTTTAATGAAATATAAAATGAAAAGGACAATATTTAATTTGTACAAACTTAAAATATAATTGCAACTGCAGTAATTGTAAAAAATATATTTCTAGAGTATTTGTTAGCAACTTTTTGTTTTTACTTTCATTATTTCTGCCTTGAAAGGAATAATGGCACTATTTGTAAAAGCTGTCTGATGTGGTAAAGAAACATCCAGATTAATCAACTAACCATGGAAATTTAGCATCACCCTAAAATTTTCCATTTCAAATCTTTTAATAAATGGAATTTTGTTTATCATTTATTGTCCTGTTGTTTTGCATTAGGGCTCTGTTTTCTTCATAATGATTGTAGAATTTCCCTTTCATTTATTCTGTGTTCAGTTTGCATTCATTCTCTGCTATGTTTTTGTTGCATGCATACAAGTTATGCATTTGAAATTCCATAAAATGTGTGGCCCTGCAAAATTTTACTTTAAATAAATCATCCATTTTCTCCCACACTGAAATTTTATTCGCATCAAATTCCATTTTGTTGTTTTGTTTCAATTTATCTCATATCTGAATAACATAGGAAAAGACAACGTGTAAAGGTCACATATCATCTCTCCAACATAAATATGTGCTCATCATTTCTTGAATGGCAGTATCCACACATATCATTAATGAATGTCAATAGACTCTCTAGAGAGAAAGGACATCAAAGGTTATAAGTCTTGCATGGATCAGAAAAATGAAAGCATAAGAATACTTTAAAATAGGTAAACTGTATATTTTGAAAACTTTATTGGAAAAGGCTGGTTACTCTCTAGCTTGAGAAGCCCAGTACAATGTTTTCTTTCCTGTGCATTTTTTCTGACTTTGTATAGTCAACCTTTAATGCATTTTATTATATTTGTCTCTAAGTTATTCTACATAGTATGATGTGCTGTGTTTATAGCAGTGATTTGAAAAACATGCAGTATTTATGATTTATTTATTTCAGTTAAGTTTTCTGAGGAGGAGGGAGGATGGTACAACAACACTGACTATTTTAAATCCAGATAATGAAGGCATTAGTGAGCTTATCTTTTGCTTTTAATCTTATTTAATTCTCTCTCATCCTGTGTATTGTCTAATATGTGTAATATGCCTGATGAGTACCCATATGAGATAATTCATTTAGGCAGACGTCATTGTGGTTGAGTGGTTATCACACTGGACCTGAGCAAAAGGGTGTGGGTTCGAATCCTACCATTGGGTTATTTCAGGTCGGCTAGCATGGCGCATCCTTGAGCAGAGCAATTTACTCCTATTGCCTCAGCACTGTATAACATAAGCGTCTTGCTGTGCCATAAAACACCAAGCAAACCAAACCTATTTTTCTGATTGTAAGTCTCAACACATTGATTTATAACAATGTTGAGATTCCCTCTACCCTTTCTGTTTTTTTTTTGTACTTTAAATGAAGCCTAGTATGGAATGATATTTACTAATTATATCTGCTCTCACTGATGGAAATAAAACTTCACTTTTAGTTGTTGCTTTAGATAACGTTTTCTGTTCTTTTTCATCTAATATTTTTATAATCGCTATTGTTTTTGAAATAATAATATGCCTTGCTGATGTGCATTCTACTTGGATAGATGTGTATGTTTATGGCTATTTATGAATAAAGGGAGATAACTTACTTTAAGGGTAGCTTGAATTATCAGATCATCAAAGAATCTGGATGGGTTTCTTTAAAAGACAAGGAAAGAAAAAACAAGGATAAAGAAAAAGATTCAGTACAGATATTTAATTTTATTATTTCTTTACTTTATTTTATAGCTATTTACAAAATATTGAAATGTCTTATTGAAAATGATGACTTGGATGTTTTTATCATTTCAATGGTTCATGTAAGATTTAGTTTTTAGCTTCTGGTTCTGTTGTTACTAGGATAGATAAATAAGATATATCTTTATAATTTGAATCAGTTCTATGAATGTTCTGTGTATTGTTTTCAAATAACAGTGTGGTTATTCTCACAAGTAAACCTAATCATAGCTGTGTGTGTCTGTCTGAGAATTTAAGCATACCAGAAAAACAGACACATGCATTGCTTTTGGTTCTTGTGGAAGAATGGAAATAGTTAAATCTGTCAATAATTTGCTGTTTGTTTGACACTCAGATTATAAATTTGTAACTATTTTACTATATTAGTTTTGTAATCTTTATTTTATTTTATATAAAACAGATTTGAAATATATGCATGCTCTACCTGAAAAGATACATGTCATTTAATATCCAGACAGTACATACTAAAATAAGCAGATCTTACTGTGATTTGAAGAGTAATGTAAATTTAAAGTTATATTTAAAAGTCTAAGTAGTTTCTGACAAAATAATTTCTTTTTATTAGAGCCTTCAAACATTTGTTCATTTTCTATTTTTGTTTGATAAAAGTTCATATATTGTACGATCAACCTTTTGGTGTAAATGCCAGCATTAAACACTTAGCACCTGTCAGTCCATTGCTGATAATTTTCTGGCCAGGAAAAATTATTTAAGTGGCTGTGCCTTGCTGCAAGCTCAACATTTTACAAGGTAATGAATGCAAATGAACCAGTAAATGTTCTAGAGGACCATGAACCATTTAAAGTTGCTCATTTTTCAGGCCAGGTCAACATTTAAGAAAAGTGAGAACACTTAAAATGCTCACCAAAATCACCAAAGGATATTAAAATTTTCAGCTGAGTAGTCATTTCAATTCAAACAGCAAAATTGGCAACAGAAACATTTGAGACTTGCCATGTTGTTATCTTGTGTTTGCTGTTATAAACCACTTTGACCTGTACTGTAACATTTTTGAGATAGTGCTAATAAAAACGGGATTTATTTTCTTATTAAAAAAAACCCTTAAAACCTGCATAATTTGGCATTACAGAAAATGTTTGTTTTAATAGACAAATTTTAGGGGGGAGAATGGAAATATAGAAAACACTAGTAGTTTATGGGCAAAGAGAAGACCAATATCTTGAAGGGAAAATTCCATTGTGTAACACATTTTTAGTATTCCAAATAGTCAAACATTCTAGGGCAACATTTGGAAACTACTTTTGGGAATTCTAGTGCCAACATATTAGTGTGATTTATGGATTAACTAGGAATTCAGATTAACAGGTATGGTGTACAATAAATACATAAGGAAATATTTGTGAGACTTATTCCCATCCCAATCTACTTTACTGTAGTGAAAATAAAGTGTAAATGCATGGTATGCCTTGTTCTCATTTAAGCAATGAAAAACACATAAGTTGAATTTTAAAAATCAATCAGGATTTTACCTTCTTTTACATTTTTGCTTTTGTACCAGCTTTATGAAGTAGATATGCATAACAATCATTGCCTTCTTCAGTGAGTGAGAACGAGAAGGTGGTCAGCCTTGGTTCACTGGTTGGAAAACTCACCACAGGAACAAGATGTATTACTGGATTTAAAGAAGACAAAAGGAATAAAGTGTCTGCAGGTATGTATGGTAATATATATCTAGTAAATACTAGAGTGTGGTTGTGACATCTCTCATTGGAATTATTCTTTATTGTTTTCTCTACTTCTCCACATGTTTCTTACCATCAAAGAATAAGTGGGATAGAGGAGTCACTTTTTTGATAGTCTTGTTGTTGTTAGTGTTATTATTCCAGGCACATGGTGTTCCTATACTGTACCTCTTTTCTGTTTATTCTTAAAATACATGTCAGTGTAGTTATGTAAGCACATTTAATCAAATAAAATTCCATATTAGCTGTTCTAAAATTCAATACATGTATTGTATAACTAAAGTCTGTTCAGATAAGATTGTTGATTGCTCTGCACCTTAAATGTCATCCCTACACTCACAGTCAAAAATTATGGATTGCAGTGGACGTTTACAAAATGGTGTCCATTTACTAAACTGGGTCAAGAAAAGAGGATGTCAGGTCTATCAAAACTAATAACAGAATAGTACACATTTTTTTCAACACACACTGCTTTCATCCAATATCACAGAGGCAACATTCAGTCTGGTTTGTAATGGATCTCACTATAGATTGAAATCATCAAAAAACATCTGCACACTTTAGATTTTCCCATATGTACTTCTAGGGTTATATATATATATATATATATATATATATATATATATATATATATATATATATATATATATATATATATATAAAATGACCTTCCAAAAGCAATATTTTTGTACAAGGACCCAAATAAAGTGAATAATCACCATTTAAAATTATTTGGAACAAAGTTTTTATTGTTTTTAAACACCTACTACTGTAAGTGTTGGTTTCGAACACATACAAGAATGTATAATTTGTACTGTAAACAATATAACAATGGCTAACCCAACTTAATTGCTTGTATGCAAGAAATCCAACTATTTTCATTCTCAACACACAAATTGGTTGTGGTCCTCTTCATTATTGTTTAATATTATTTTGCTTTATTTAATTTAACATGTTGCTCTTCATAGAAAAATATTATATTAGGCAGAATCCTAAGGAAACAAGTATGTTTTTTAATTCCAGTGAATTACCTAAATTATGGACCCTTAAGTAAAACAAAGTCATTCCCCGATGTATGACACTTCCTTTGCCAATGAAACCAAGGAGGAGTCTGACTTGCTGTACTCAATATATGAAGATAAGTCTGGTGTGCAGTATGCCAAAAGGTAATTCTGCACTGAAGAATTTTTTCAGTGGATTGGGTCAGATGTGTGTGTATTATATATATATATATATATATATATATATATATATATATATATATATATATATATATATATAGCTTGCAGCTAGCCAAATATTTGATTGATGGATTTTGTTTGGAATCAGGGTATCACCACTCTTTAGGGCCATGAATTGATGAGTCCTAAAGTATTTACCTTTTCCATCCATTTCTTAGTTGAACTTGTTGTAACCACTAAATTTCCACAACCATGCATATAAAATTTAATTACAGTTGGAAGGTTAATTACTTGTTACATGTATTTGTGCCTTATAAATGGTTTTAGACAGAACCATATAACCAGCATACCAGAGGAACCATTCAACATATTCTGGTGCGATTTCAATTATACTTTATCTGATGCCAGTATGGATTGTGTCTTGTCATCTTAATTTTGAATATAATTATTCAGTATATTATATTTTATTAAATATATTATATTGGCATGAATATTGTCAGATAGACTGTTATGTGCCTCTTCTACTTTAGAAGAGGTATAACCAACCTCCACCACCACCACTTTTACAATTTCTTGCCCTTCTGACTTTGGTTTTCCCAGAAGAACTTAAGTTCTTTTTACAGCTTTCAGTGATATTATTGACAGGTATTATGACCTCCAGGCTGTTGCCATTTAGGCTTTTGTTTCCATGGCATAACCGTACTAAGCTTTGTTGAATTTCAACAAGTACAGCTTTGTATCTTGGAGAGCCCTTGAAAATTAAAGTGAGGTGGATGGATTTCCAGCATCACAAAGAGAAGTCATTGGCACTGATCATCCATCCACCTTACTTTAATTTACACAGTATAACTCTCTGAGCTATGTTGGATTTCAACCAGTTTTGGTATACTGCTTATAGTGTTGAGACTTTATGTGAGTTTGATATCCATCATTGTATGACATTTACAAGAGTTATGGCCCATGATAAACTGTCCTCCAGAATTTTGTTCCCAAAACAAAAACTTTACAAAGCTCTGTTAGGTTTCAACTAAGTTTTAGATGCAGCTATATATTGATAATACCTTAAATTATTTTTATTTCAGGCATTCTACAATATTTACAGCAATTGTGCTATTTAATTGCCTGTCTTGCTAACTTTGTTTTAAAAATGAATGTTTTATTTCATCCAAACATTCATGCACCTCTATGTTGATGAGATTTTGAATGAGTTTGATTTTGGCATCCATGTGTTCAAGTGTTATGGCCCCTTGAAGTTTTATTTTCTCCAAACATGGATTTTCCAGCAAATCGTAGTGTACAGCAACCATTGCTTTGCACCCATCACTAATATGCTAATTCACATTTTCATTTTACTAAGCATGATGCACGTCTGCCATGAATTTTTTTTAAAGTGTAAAAATATCAGTAAAATTCAATACTTGGACATTTCATTTGCATTCATCGTTTATAACTAACAAGTTATGTTCCTGCTTTGTTGTTACTAGTTAGCATGTCTATTTTAGCAGTATTCCATCATCCATGTTTTTATGCACAAGTTTGTTGTTGCTACTCCTCAGGTACTACCATGAGGTTTGCTATGAAACTTTACACATTCATCCCAAGGTCTGGTTGATCCTAGATGAAAATGGTAGTGTCCTGACACCCAGTATTGAGTGGATTGTCATAGTAATAAAAGATTCTCATTAAAAGCCATCTTGTACTGTCTAGTTTGGTGTTTTGAAAATGGTACAAATATGACACCCAAAATGGCCACTCTTGCTGTAGGTACTGCTTCAGAACATAGAGTCATATTGAACTTAATATGATGTCTACTTGGTCCAGATCTGGTATTGCCACAATCCAACCCATCTTAAAATGTCTTCTTTTGGTATCTACTTGTACTAAACTCAAATCATACCAATCTTGCATCTAATATGGACACCATGACCACTGTTTCACTGCTCAGGTGGCCTAGAGGTTAGAGCATCCATCTCGGATGATGGAAGTCATGGGTTAGAACTGGTCGACACTGTGTCAGAATGATATGACTCGGTGGGACATCATGCTGCATATATCTGACATGATGCCCCAGTGTTAGATATAATTATAAACTGCACCGCTGACATCATAGCAGTATGTCTGAAAAGTTGTTACAGCTTTGATTAAAGTCCAAATCACACACAAATATGGCAGCGATTTTGAAAACTTGTTATCACTACTTCTGCAGAATGGAATGTCATATTGACATTAGGGTTTTTTGTAACCAAAAGACATCTTAAAATGTCTTGTTGGACATAAACAGAAAAGATTCAGATCTTACAGTTAATAATGCCTCCTCAGCAGTCCTCTTGAAAATCTTAAGAATGTCAATGATGTTTTCAACACTCAGCAGGTAAAATGACGAATTTCTCTTATCTTTGATTACCGAAAACTTTTCAGTTGCTATTGCATCTGCCCCTGCAAGCTATTCTTGTTTTGTGCATCAACTGGTATGCATATTAGGTAAATACTGGCAGTTTTTAGACATTGTGTCTCCTGATGTTTCTTCCCAAGGAATTCAGCCTGGATAGTCGTTCTCAGTTTCAGATATTTACTATTACAACAAGCATTTTTCAACTGTTTGTTATGAAATCAAGTAGTATTGAGAATTCATCACTTCTGATGAGTGAATTAAAGTTAATGATTTACTACATTGGTGTCCGCCATCACTATTATAAGTATACATTGATGTTGGAGCCTGCCTTTGATTTTAGAGTGGTTTTTTTTATTAGCATTTGATGTTTGAGTTATATTATCAAGAAAAAAAGAAATCCAATTGTCCTTTAAATTTTCATGTTTCAGTGTGATGAAATTTGTAGAGGATACAGGGGAATGTGCCATTAAAATTGTGGACAATCTGTTGGACATTTTTACCAAAGGAGAACACACGAAGACAATAAAAATTGTAGTTCAGGTAATGAAGTTTCATGGTCAGGTAATTATGAATCCCAGGTTTGGTTGTCAGAATGTACAAAGGAGAACACACGAAGACAATGAAAATTTTAGCTCAGGTAATGAAATTTCTAGGTCAGGTAATTATGAATCCCTGGTTTCGGTTGTCAGAATGTACAAAGGACACCAAGACAATGGAAGTTTTAGCTCAGGTAATTAGGACCACTTTTTTATGTAATCAAAATATACAAATTTTGTGCATGACCAGACGACCTCCATGACTGTTGAACAGCTAAACGTTTGGCCATTTGACATTCATATAATAATAATAATAACAGTGATTCTATGTTCAGGGCAGTCTACTAATTTCCTGGCAAAGAGATGAATGTACACTTAGAGTTTAGTTCAGATATGGGAATCATGTATACTGTGAACTTTATAAATTTATTTAAATTTTTCAAATTCTGTTTTCTTTTTTCTTTGTTGTAGGCTTATTGGATACCTTACATATAAAGGCAAGCACTTCCCTAGACCTTAATATCAGTCTATCTTTGCATAAATGGTCAAAAGTTTGCTGAAGGTTTTTTTTAACATGGTTGCTTTGCACAGTGCAGTAATTATATTGTAAGTGTTAACTAAGAATTATATTCCAGCTGGGAATGTTAATGTTTTAGCTTGATTTATCATTGTCTCATAATATATTGTTGTTTGCTATGACATCCTAAATATTCAGTTATTATTTAAAAGGAAACATTTCAGTAAGTGAATTTGTATGTGCAAGTTCTGGATGTTTGATCATCGCATGGTTTAATTTTCATCATGTTATTGAACATTTTTTGTGCATATCACCTGTATTTACATTCTTTGTTTCAGAGTGTTTTATTAAAAGAGTAACAAATATGGAGTGCCTTTTTTCCTTATTGTACATTCATTATGACAAATGCCAATAGTTCTATATAAAATAAATCCATTTACTGGAATCTTTTATTTCTCACTTTGTCTTACCCTCAATGCATTTTATGACCCATGCAACCAAGTTTGCTTTATAATAGAACATTAGTACATGTATACAGTACACTCTGATAAGAAGGATTCGTGTCTATTCTACATCAGTTACAGTATTCAATTGAAAGTTTGGTAGAACATTAATTAGTACATGTATACAGTTTTTTTCTCTGATAAGAAGGATTCCTGTCTCTTCTACATTAGTTACAATATTCAGTTGACATTTTCATAAAACATTAGGCTATGTATACAGTTTTTTTCCTGTCTCTTCTGCATTAGCTACAGAATTCAATTTAAATTTTCATAAAACATTAGTACATCTATAGTTTTTTCTCTGATAAGATTCCTGTTTCGTCTGCATTAGCAGGAAACAGTATCATCATAATATTACTCAAAGACAGATCACACCATTCCTGTTTATAGGGTATCAGTTTCTATGGTTTTCATGGTTTTGACCATTCTGGTTGCCTACTGGTTACAGTGTCTGCCACGAAAGCGGGAGGGTTCAGTCCCCAGCTGAGTCATACCAAAGACTTAAAATAATGGAACTAAGCTACCTTGCTTGACGCTCAGCATGAAGAGGTCAGTGTTAGGACTAGTTGGCCTGGTGTCAGGATAATGTGACTGTGTGGGACATCATGCTACATGTTTGAGGCATGATGCCCCAGTGCTAGACATCACTATAAACTGCCTCACTCCAGACATCATAGCGATATCACTTAGAAAAAATTTTAAACCTACGTTAAAAATTCTAATCCTAATCACACACATGGTTTTCATGGTTCATTCCACGAGGCACTTCTTATTTGTTTGAGCTAATTTTTGTGGTTCTCATTGATCATTGCATGTAACATATTGTCTGGTGAGCTACTGGTATTTGTGGCTTTAGTGACTCATTCCATGGAACAATTATTTGTAGGGTCCCTTTTATTGCAGTAAGAGGGAAATTTAAAATATTTATAGAACTGTCCTTTGTTCTCAACTGTATCTGTGGTGAGAGGTATTATATATATATATATATATATATATATATATATATATATATATATATATATATATATATATATATATATATATATATATATTTATATATATCATCAGTTCCAAATTTCATACCTCCTCAAAATATTTTAATGAATAATATGCATTGAAGCCATGTTTTACCTTATTTGGATCAAATTTTGAGATATGACCACTGTTTGAATAAAACTTTGCCTCACATGTTTTGCTGTTTGGGCTGTCAGATATGTTGAATTTCACCAGATCATTGTTTAAAAGAGAGAGAGAGAGAGAGAGAGAGAGAGAGAGAGAGAGAGAGAGAGAGAGAGAGAGAACAGGTATACATGTTTGAGTGAGCTTTTATGTACATTTAGTTACAAATTATTGATAGATTGTTTTGTAACATAACAAACATTATGTATTAAGAATGAACAGCTATTATCTACAAACATTATTTAATTAAGCAGCAGAGAGGGTGAACAGACCACGTTTTCAAGCAAAAATAAGACTTCCTACGAATCTCATTTTAACCAAAAAAAATAAGTCTCCATTTAGCAAACGGAGACTTTGCGATTTTTCAATCAATTTTGGTCGCACAGAGAGGGTGAACAGACCATGTTTTCAAGCAAAAATAAGGCTTCCTACGAATCTCATTTTAACCAAAAAAAATAAGTCTCCATTTAGCAAACGGAGACTTTGCGATTTTTCAATCAATTTTGGTCGCAACGTTGTTGTCGTTCACCCTCTCTGCTGCTGGAACTTTCAGTTCTGGTTAGCAAAAATAATAAATGATTTTAACCGAATATTTGATCCAGTCCTTAGGATCTCACAAACAGACTAATCGCTAACACCTCCTCTTGTAGATCAATTAGATTATTGGACTGATCTGTGAGTTTGAAATTAATTCTGGTTAATGAATCATTATGACACCGCATATAGACTGGATTAACCGGAGACTCAATTATTAAAAATCCTGGAGGGGCTATTGGTGCAAACGAATAAAGAATATATCCTTGCTGAGCTTGATTTGATCGTTCGAGATTAATTTGATAGCTTCCTTCGATAACATCACATACTAAATTGAGCGCAATCACTGAGGATATATTCACGTTGAACGGAGCGATATGTCTGCCGCCACCATCTGGGTCATTATTATGTTTGAGGATTTTTATTTCCGGTGATGCTGTTTTTTTTCCATGCATCATGAATTATTTTAAAACCAACATCGATGGTGTCACTGAGAAGTTTTTTTAGTTCTGGTACGTTATATCCTGGTAGTTTAAATGTGGGAATATCTTCAACGCGGATTTTATATTCTGATGCAAATCTTGTTCTCGATAGGGGATTATCGTCATCTTATATATCCTGAATAATTTTTAAATTAAATGTTTCCATATCGTCGATAATTTTGTTGCATATTTCTACGACGCTGATAAATTCATCTCGGGTGAGAGAGCCGGATTTAAGAGATATTAACAACAGTGAAAAATCATTATTCATTGCTGTGAAATTTTTAACGATTTTAGGTTCGTTAACAAAATGATGTCCCTCTATTCTATCCCCTTCCTTCTCTCTTCCAGTTGGTTGGTATCCGAAACCCAAAAAATCTATAGTAAATCTGTGATCTTCATAACTCTTTATTGGATTATCAGATTTTATTCTGTCGGTGATATAATCAGTTTTTTGTGGTTCTGGTAAATCAACGGTTTTCCCCCCTGGTGGTAATTCAAGCCATCCTAGTACGGTTCTAATAGAACTCTGATAGATATCTACGACGTATCCTTCTGTGCTTATCTCAATTGCGGATGATAGCGTCGGCTCATGAACCGTTATATCGATTTTCGATTCTGTTCCAGTAATCGATTTTATTCTGTGCGCGAATTCATTATTGATTTGTTCGATTTGGTATGACCCTGTTGGTATCGAAACAACGTTCCAGTCTGGAGTCCCGTCGTCTTTATTCTTATTCGCAAATACCAGTGAATTATTCGCTTGTTGACCACCAAATGCTACCGATCTGATATTAGGCCAACTGTGATACACTCGTAGTTTTGCTAGCGCTATCTCCTTCACGGGAACTGGGCTAGGGAAATTCACACTGAATTCAGGATTCGTTGATGTTATTGATATCATGCTGGTTTGTACTGGGTTCGTGTTCTCCACTATTTGTTGAAGTAATTCCATCGGTGTTGTCATTGTTATTATACTGTTGTTGTCGCTCTAATTTTGATATCGCGGTATCATAAATACTGACCATCACTGAGAACTCACTATCTGATATCGTTGAGGTTATTGAGATCATTCTGGTTTTCGGGTTCGTGTTTTCCAATTCCATCGGTGTTGTCATTGTTATTATATTCATGTTGTCGCTCTAATTTTGATATCGCAGAATCATAAATACTGGCCATAGCTGAGAACTCACTATCTGATATAATTGTATTATCGAGTGACGACGATATCATCGAGGATAATTGCGAGTATGCGGTTGATACAATATGAAATTGAATTAAGTAATCTTGCAGTTTACTCTGGCTGCATGATGATATTTTTTTTGTTATCCCGGTTGATATACCCGCGATTGTAGCCGCCGCAGATATGCAAATTGGAACTATGACCGGGGCAATCATTGTAACCGATGCAAGTATTATTCCGGCTCCAGTGAGAACGCTTGACACCGAGAACATAGTAATATCAATTGCGGTGATTCTTCGTCGGTATTTTCTTATTTTTATTTGATACTTCTCGGCGAGGGTTTTGAGTCTAGTTTGAAATTCTCTGACCTGATTATAGCGACATTGCGTTGATGAAATCATTTTTATTTTAAAAACGCTAGCGTTTTCAATCGTGAAATCCGAAGGATTTTCCTTTCAATTAAGTTGTTTACTCAAATCCGCTACGAATTCCACATACCACGTTGTTGATACCCTAACCAAATTTTTATCAGTAGATGTTAATGTGAACTTTTCAGTTGTATCCTTGTCGATGATCGTTGAAATCGTATTATTGACCCCAGATGAACTCGACGATGAAATATTAAATTGAGTCGGTGTCACTAGTGTTAATCGATAAATGCCTTTGACGGTTGCAGTGATATGTAAAATTTTGTTTGTAGGAGTCCACGCAAATGATCCGTGTTGGATTGTGTATACTACGTTGTTGGTTTTCTCATGAGGAATTTTTGTTTTTTTCAATAATTGTTATCATCCTCGAAAAATCATTTTTGATTGCTTCGATGAAGTTTTTCGTCTCATCGATGGATTTTTTAATATCAGGGAGTTTTATTTCAATTTTATCCAACGGGGTTCCAAGAAATTTATCCAGGATATTTCTACGAAAAGTTGAAAACTGTTTTACGTTATCCTCAATTCTAGATTGAAGTGTTGCTAGTTCCAACACAGAATTTTTTAACTCATCGTTGAGAGTTTTCAATCTATCTGTAATAGTTGAAAAAACTACACCCGGTTTGAGTTTACCCTGATCGGAAAATAACACGATAGTATCCTCGATTGCGTTTTGTTGTTTAACTAAAATATCATCCAACGACACATTACTGGTTTTCAATTTACCCTGTTTGTCTTGAAATACAACTATTTCATTAGGATCAACACTTGTTAAGTTCAACGTCTCAGCTATTTCATCTTCGATTTTTTTTTATATCACTGGTTGCAGTGCCATCGGGTTTGGGTTTCAAAGATCTCCCCCAAAGATCAATCATGATATTTTATACACCTCTCTCTAAAATCGTTTTTGACGACTCCGTCGTTGCCAGCGATTACTAGTGTATTCATTTACGACAACATGTGGTGGTTTTCCCCTTGGGTTACCCAAGGAGTTAGAAATAGCGTTAAGGACATTTAATACTTCGCTGCCACATATTGGTGGATCATTCATTTGTTGTGTTGGTAGCGTAGAATACCAAGTCTTCATTGGAAAAGTTTTTATATAACGCATAAACTCTTTTGGTGGGGCTAATCCATATGAATCAAAATACACTATCCCACGTGGATCAATAGCGTATGCAACCCAGTGAGTTCCAGGTCCGGTGCTGTTATCGAGATTAATGATACCGGTTTCAACACTGTTGGGTTGTGTCGGTAATTGATCTTTCATAAAGACACCTCTGAAATTTTTAATCGCCAGTTTTTTAGCAGTATCCATTAAATCAAAATTGGACATAGGAACCATCGGTTCCTCAATCGAAGATTCCCGAGTCAAAGACTCTCCAACTAATAAACCGGTCCTAGTCTCAGGCCTTTTCCGCTGTACCATGAATACGGGGTTCCTGGTAGTCTTAGACCCTTTCCGCTGTACCATGAATACGGGGGTTCCTGGTAGTCTTAGACCCTTTCTTCTTTTTTTATATCCTTTCCCAGTTGCCTTTTTTTAGTGCCATTCCTGCTGCAGTACCAACGGCTCCTAACGCTGCCGCTTTAGCCACCGCTGGGGCTGCTGCTGCAATCAAGGCCTTAATTGCAGCTAACAATGGAAATATACCGCCTGTTTTCATCATATTTTTGATAGCAGCCGCAGAAAGAGTAATCTGAACACCTTTTTTTGCTACTAGTGCATCATTGAAATGTTTTATTTGACGAGTTGTCAGTGATAATTTATTTGCACCACCAGTCATTTGATTAGGTTTCAACGTGATTGTGGTTCCGCATTTTTTAGCCGATTCTGATTGCAATTTCTTGACTTGACCGGGAGTTAACGCAACACTAATAACGCTATATGACATTATACATAATAGATTGATTCTAAATCGTTTACAATTTCAATCAAAGATTTTCCACTGGTGCATCAACCACTCTCATTCTTCCACCAACACCTTCAAGTAGCATTGATTTATCACTGAGAATGACAGCTACCGCTCTGTAATTAGCAATACCACCAGGACGGGTCACACGAGCTCTGAAGTGTATATCAACGACAGATTGTCTCATCAAATCAAGATGTTCCAATGAAAAGTAATAAATCGGATATAGATTTTTGAAATCCAATTGTGATATTTGCAAACCAGTATCAACATTTTGATCACGTGCCATAATGACAACAGGTTATGATACACGCGTGCAATTTGATTTTGACCGTAATCAAGTTGTACATCCTCGGATGGTTCCTGCTGTCCGTTTATTCTCAGCGAGAATTCTCTAACACCTAACTGATCAAATATAATATGGCTGCGTTGTTGATTACCAACTCGCTCATTATTCTGTAATGCTACAAATATATGACGTGGAGCTGAAACGCCTTGTTTTGATGCCAGATGCCATGTGAATGTATCATCAACATTACCCAGTTTAATATCCGTGGTCACTGATAACCAACTCAACAATGATTTACCGCCTGTTTCCATAAATGACAGTAATCGCTCTTCTGCTGTGATTGATGGAGTTAACACTGGCATCCATAATGCTAGTTTTGTTAAAATGACTTTACCATCAGCAACACCAGCATCACGCCAGATTGCATCATTATCAGTACCCTTTCTCACGAGTGCTATTGTGTGTTTGGCTCCATAAATAACTTTTCGGACGTTTCTACAGAATCCAAATATATGATGCAGTGGAATCGCACATGAAAATTGTCGACGCTGTCCTTGTAATGTTGCTACGCGTGTTGCAAATCCTAGGTTGTAATTAGTGATATTATTTATGACATCAAAAGTACCAGCTGGTCTTGTATATCCGGCTGGTGCTGGATCAGCTGCAGTATTTGGGTTTAGCTTTACTCTAGAATACTGGACGTGTTCAGGGTGATCAGTAATATCCTTAGAAAACATCACAGATGGACCCGCTGATCTTGTATAATCATCAGAATATCTTGCTAACCCTATGATTGTTGTGGCCACATCAACTTCACGGTCAATGGATTCAATTTCTTTTCCATCAATGAGATATCTTGCACTTTCAAATAACGCCATGATACCGTTATTAACAAAACCAACTTTGATAGTTGGGTTATTGTCATATGTTGGATCATTATGAGCAGCATCGTTTGTTACGAGTTCTCCTTGTACTTCAATAAATGCCTCACACGGCAAAAAATACTTACTGGTATCATGAACTTGAAGTTCAATTCGCGATCGGAGATCTGGTTGTACTGCATGATAAGAATAATATTGAAAATCGCGTACAGAATCCTTGCCAACTGGGGCGTCTATATCAAACGCTGGATCAGGTGACCGTTTGAACATTTTATTATATTTATCAGAGTCTAAATCGTAAAATCGTAAACGATTTTCACCGTAGGATTTTCATCGTCGTGTTTTTTTAAAGCCACTTTCCGCTATCATGTTTGCTATCATGTTATTTTGGTCACTCGGAGTTACTAACACTTGCAGGCATTTCCGCTGTAGACGGTAACGATTTCTTTCTCCGTGATTTCACTAGCGCTGTTATTTTATTCTTCGCGGCTGAAAACGCTTTTCCGGCAAGATCTCCAACAGCACTAATACCCTTATCACGAATAACATCAATTGCTTTCATTGATAATTGTTTAGCTAACGACATCACTTTTGGAGCCATTCTCGCAAATAACCCTGCAATTGTATTACCGAAACCATCTCCGTAGTATGCTCTATAAACTGGAAACCGTGAATTAACTACATAGACGGGGGTTGGTTTGTCATGGTTGTAGTGTATGATCATTATTGTAAAAACACTAGTGTTTTCAATTGCTAGCAATTTTTCAATTGTAAAACAATTTGTCGATTATAAATTCAGTCCAGGTGATTAATCACTGTGATACCCACTTGATAACTCGCCAATGAAATCTCGATATGTGCTGATATCCATGATACCACCTTGAAATAACAGTCTACAGATATCAGCTGCTTCATTAATTATTTCCGGTGAGTTAACTGAGAACACTACCAGGACATGAAATCCTTGGATTTTCACTGGAATCTTGCAATCCACTTCCGCTATAACCAGTTGCTTCATCTAGTTTGTCTGAATCCGTGGATTGTAAATAATCAAGAGTATCATCATCATCATCATCATCAGGTGGTAGTTGTTGTTTTTTAGGCGAGTAGAATACTTTCTTTGCAGGTTGCTGTCGCTTTTGCGGTTTTTGCGGTTTTAGTTCTTCAAATCGTTTATACACGTTACCCACCGCATTGATATATCCATTGTATGATGGACTATCTGTCTTAATTTGACTTTTTTCAGTTTTGATTTTGTAGAATATATCAGCCCAGTGAGTTATACTTCTAACATATTTATGATGTTCTGGTTTCAACATTTTTTTTCTGTTTTCATAAGTCGTAACAACAAGCGCAGGAATATCTGCTAGTTTAGTCTCATCAATTGCTGCTAACCCTTCCTCGTTAAATCTCACGCGTAAATCATCTACTGTTCTTTTTGATTCCATTTTTTGTACAGCCTGTTTTGTTTGTTCAGTTTTCGCTGCTATTTTTTCAAGTTCACCAATAACAGATTTCCCCGTCTCGGGAACATCTCCCCGTATAGCACGCTCTACCCCGTACGTTGCTGTGGTTACTGGTTTAAACAATTCTTCAGATCCCACAGCAAAGTCAGTTTGTAAACTCTGTCGTTGTTGCAGTTTATTTCTTACAGAGTCGCGAATTGGTATAAATCTCCTAATTGCATCTAGTCGTTCACGAGCCAATCTAGTTGTTAATGCTTCATTGACAATTATTTGAAATCAGAAACAATTTTTCAATTGTAAAACAATTTTCCCGAACCTGACCTAACAGACGAAAACATTTGACATGTCGGATGATTTTTAACACCACCGTGGAAGTATTTAACAGATGAGGAAAGTCACATAATTGCTATAAATAAAATAATTCTGACACTCCCCTCATTCTGAACCGTCCATCAATTTTTTATTCACTGATTTTGACATTTTCAATCAAAAAATGCTACAAAAAATGAAAATCTCTCTGAGGGGGTCGACGACAAAATCTCTTTGAGGGTCGGTCACGGTCAAAATCGTTCATTTTCTTGAATTAACGCTCGTAGGTTTTTAATTTTAGAATTAACTTCCTTTTTCAATTCGTATTCGTTACCTAATTCTTTTCGTATTCCTTCCACGATAGTATATAACGGAACAAACACACTTACGTCACTGGAAAATGTAAGAGAGTCTCGAATAGAATTCTGAATTTTTTTGATGAGCGCGTATTTCTTTGGCAGCATATATTTATTGTTGTTAACTCCGTATTCTATATCCTGAAAATCTGACATGATTTGATCAGGATTTAACCCATCTGATAGTTTGATATCCCGACTTTTAAATTTTAGAATTTCATCAATAATGCTATTCATTTTTTCAGGATTCATATTCTATGATAATTACATATTTCTAAATGAAAAATATGACGCATTAGACATAACTGAATTGAATTTTCTGTCTGTTCTTTTTTGAAATCGCCGTCTTGGTTATTCCCGATGCAACGAATTGAACAGAAGATGAACAAATACCGAAGTGCCTACCGGCGCTTGTTATGGATTGAAATATTTTTTCTTCGTTAGCTGTTGTATTCAAAGATTTCACAGGTCTCTTCCCAACCATTTTGCATTTTCCAGTCTTTCCTCGTTTCAAATTTTCACTCTATGTTATAGCTTGCAGATTTGATAAAGAATTGTTCTTTGAATTAGAATCAATGTGATCAATAACAAAACCATCTTTGATCAATCCACGGAAACATTCATACACGAAACGATGATTGTAATATTTTTTCTTTCCCCCAACAGTAAACATCAAATACCCCACACCATTATCCCACCCAACTGGTTTCTTCACCCTACGGTTTCTTACAACACCATCACTGGATGCTTCATAATTTGTAATCACAGGGTGTGGTTTGAATTCTTTATTCATTATATACTATACTATTTGTCTAATTCATTGTTTGGTTTAATAATGAATCTTTCAATGTAGTCTTGAGGAGTTCTTATGATTTTATCCTTGACGGAGTCGAGGACTTTGTCATTGTCAGGGTCAGAGTTTTTGATTGAAAATCCATTTTTTATTCTTTTATCATAATAACGCTTCAACTCCCTGTATCGTTTGCAACCACAATTTAGACATAATTGCGATTTTCCCCTAACCCCAACCCAACATCGTATACAAGGTAACGGACCAAGGCTTCCACGACGAAAGCTTTGCATATGATACCCACAGAATTCATTTCTGCATGATTTGTTACACGGGGTTGTTGATCCAATCATAAGCCACTTGCAGTGATTCATTATACATAAATCTTTCATTTAAATGCTTGTTTTAATTATAGTATAGAGGAGTTCAAGAGATTATCGAAAATTAAGCCTTGGAAAAATGCTAAATTGATTGATTAAACCATGAAAGAATTCTAAAGATTATCGAAAATTAAGCCCTGGAAAAATGCTAAATTCATTGATTATGCCATGAAAGAATTCCAGAGATTATCGAAAATTAAGCCTTGGAAAAATGTTAAATTCAATCTCGATAAGGAGTTCAAGAGATTATCGAAAATTAAGCCCTGGAAAAATGCTAAATTCAATCTCGATAGAATCTCTGATACATCAAAACGTCTAATCGGTGATAGAACTATACTGGGTAAAATCAGGGAGTGTTTTAATGAATTCTACCGAGACGGTGCAGTACACTGTTGGTCGACATTTCGAATTATTGATGAAGATGTCAATGTACCCAACATCGATGCTACCATGAACGATGAAAGAGCAGCTGAGATAATTTCACACCTTGGCGAGCCAACGGGCTGGAAATCCAAGGGTGTAAAATCCAAAGGATTTTCATGGAAAATCAAAGATTTTCAACAAAGAAATTCCCAACAGAAGTATTTTTTCAGAATAAAATTCATTATCGAAGTCGAAAGCAAATGGATTATTAGGGATAAATTTGAACCAATCCTCAAGGATGAAAAAGCTGTCATTGTAAGTAGAGATTCCAAACCGGGAATTCTAACTGGAATTGACAAACCATACTACGAGAGATCTTATCCTGTAACAGCAATTGTTTATGGGATATATCCGTTAAATGATAAACCCGATATCGCAAAACTAGCTCCTATGAAATATTCTAGTTCACTGAATTGTGTAGCAACACGGGTAATGGAACACTTCACAAATGCATCCCGAGGAAATAAACTAACTGATCTGCGACGTAGGAAAATAACCGAATGGGAACTGACAGTGAAACAGCACGGTGCAAAGATTTCTGATATAGCTAAATTAGAAGCATCATTAAAATTCCCAATATCAGTAACGACAATAACCGGAGAAGTATTATACGAACCGAAATATCAATCGCGAGGAGCGCCAATACAAGTTATTGATCATAACAAACACGCGTGGACACCTTCAGTAACAATCTTTCCACGAGAACGAACCGTGAGATATATCCCCCCGGAATTTTCCGAGGAATTCGTCGGGGATGTTTTCTATGAAGAGAAATTATTTGATGTTATTCATGCGTTGTGTAAAAATGATCCTGTGTCAGTGTGGTTACTTATAAGTGATGAAGATCCCGAAATAGGATTTGATCAATTTGTAAGACCAAATGGTGAATTATATCGCGTTGAAGAATTAGATAACAGAATGAGAAAAATCGCTAGTGATTTTTCACCGGAGAGTTCCCATGAAAAACTATTAACGGATAGTTTTACTATTCCATCAGTGGTAGCTCACTTCGCAAGAGAAAAAAACTCATGGCGTCCAAAACGAAGTGATTTTCTCGAAGATGTTAAATTGAGTTGCGTCAAATTTGGTCACGGAGGACTGTGGAATACGAAATACTCACGTGATGGTATGATTTCAATTCATATATCCGCGTGTTATCCTGGAAGTTTTCTCGGGTATGGAGAATGTGCTGAGTACTTTAAACGATTTGGACACCCCACGCATGAAATGACTCGTGTTGCGATTAATGGTCCATTGCCTGATTTTGATTTAACTGGATTCGCTCGTGTGATATCATTCGAATTCGCTACAGGGTTACATCCGTGTAGTTATCTTTGGCTTGGTAGACATATATCTGAAAAGGCCTGGATGCCAATAGTGCTATTGAGATATATGATTGATTGTGGTATGCTAATATCGTTGATTGTTTCCGAAGCTATTATATGCTATATGCTATCGAGCTCAGAAAGAAGTTTGGCTACCACAACCCGATCTAGATCGTATAATTAGCGAACAGCGAAAACAGTTTCCAGATTTCAATGAAGAACAAATCATGAATTGGTCTAAGAAGTTATTTGAAATTAAAAAAGAACAAGCAAAAGATTTTGGACGAAGAATAATCGGTAAATTTACCCAGGGTGGAAGATACGACAATGCAAAATATTCTTCGCGGTTGATCATAGACGTCGCTGAATACGATTTTATTGTAACGGATTTAACGAAACAGGGAAAACTTGTAAATCGTAAAGACGCTTTCCTATCCGATGGAAGACGATTAGGTACAATTGTTACCTATTGTGATGGATATATTAAACAATATACGCATTTGAGAAGTTCTATGCTAGCTTATGCTTCTATCAATTTATTTTCGATGATAAATAGATTTCCTAATACCGCAGTTAGAGTAGCCACTGATTCTATGTATATCCACGAGAAATACAGATCAGCAGTGGCTGAATTCACATCCCCGGAGGAAGCGTGGGGACGTTGGAGATTTGAAAAGGAAACGCTAAATGAGCATTGTGAATCGGCAGATATTACCATGGATGATAAATATCTTTCATGTAACCCCATTGAAATTCAATCAGAATTTTCTAATGCACCACCGGTATCTGATCCAGTATGTAGATACAAGACAGTTTATTTAAATGGTTGTGGTGGGTCAGGAAAGACAACTCGTGCAATTGAATTATTTCGTCGGTCAACCATGATTGTGCTAACACCAACTCACAGACTCGCCAGAGAGATGATACAGCGAGGGGTAAATGCCCGTACCTATCACAGTTTTTTTCGATGGAAGGGTGACAAATGGACTCCTGAGCGTATGGGTGATAAATTCATTCCTGAAATCATAATTTGGGACGAAATATGCACAGTGTCATTAGATTTCAACATTTCTCGAGTGGTTGTTAAACAAAAACACAAAGGTCGTCATGTGCGGTGATCACGGCCAACCACCACCATTTGTCGGTGCATCATCACATGAATGGCTAAAGGGTTTTGTAGACTATTATGAAGAAATTGATACTGATTATAGATCATTTGATGAAAAATTACGAGAATTCAAAGCGCTAATTAGATTACAACCGGATAGAATCCAATGCGAAATAGCGCGTGAAATAATTTCAGAAACTCCCATGAATGATTTTTGGGAAACGTGGAGACCAAACGATTTGATAGTAGCAAGTAGAAAAATAGTCAGAGACACACTTCAGATGAAGTTATTTGAAACGCATAACAAATTATTTTTAACACTTCCAGTACCGTTATGTTATAGGCCATCGGATACACGAAAACAGAACATTGAAGTTGATATTCCAGGGAAGAGTGAAAAGCAGATTCTCGTGTTAAATGATATTGTGCTGGTTGATATCAGCGTCGTCGAAGATGCATTGCGTGCTGATAAATCCCCATGGACGCTAGGTTACGCAGCAACAATACATTCTTCACAGGCATTGACTATATCAGATACAATAGTTTGGATGGTGGATAATCACATCGAATGGTCGAATTTAGTCTATCTTGCAGTATCCAGAGTACGAAGAATAAATCAACTTCGAAGAATTGTTTTAAATGCTAGTTAAGACCCCGTGGTGGTAATTCAGTATCCTCGGGTATCACTTGCAGTTGTTGTCGAGTAAATCCTCGTTGAGGGGCAGTTGAATCCAATTTATAGATTGGAGGTCTACCAGTTGATCGTGTTATACTAGATATCTTGTGTGCAGTAACACTCCAAATAGGATCAGTAGCCCTTTTTCTGCCACCTTCAAGCTCTCCTGGTTCGTATAAATATCTCACGGTGACATTACTACCAAGAATTGGTTGGGAAACGCTATAATCTTTTTGTGAAATTCTTCGAATTTCCATTTTAGGTATAGACTTCTTTTTAATCGCGTTGATAGGTTTCATGTTGATTGTTCTAGTAATCTCATTATTCAGTGCGGTAATCACAGCTGGTAACCTTTTGACCCATTCACGGGATCGCTTTTCTTGGATGAATTCTTTTGCGTATTGATATCCAAATAACCGCTCAGCAAGAGTCCGATTAAATCGTTCTACAATTGCCTGATCGCGATGTAACGCAGTATGTCCTCGTCTGATGGTGACATTATGATGTTTCATTGTTGATAAGACTGCACCCTGAAATTCCTTGCCAGGATCAACTTGTAATAGATTCGGCCAACGCAGAGGACCCTTTCGATAAATCCTTTCAAATGCAGAAGCTACTTCAGTGGCTGACTTTGTTTTTAACGGCTCTGCTTGTTTGTATCGACTCGCAACATCAACTACGGTTAGCGCGTATTTGTAACCGTTGTCATGTGGTAAAAACAATAAATCAGCTTGATGAACTTCATTGGGTACAGTAACATCAAAATGCGAGTAATTAATTTGTTTAGGCGGTGGTAGATAAATTTGCCATATCGCCTGTTTGGATAACCAATTAGCCGCAGTGGTTTTTTTCACTTTTGCAGCGCTAGCGAGTTTATTGATTGCAGCGCTACCCCTCCAGTATCCTTTTGGAGAATAATAAATAGATTCCATGTTGTTATTAATTACCAGCACCTAACATCAATTTGCTTTTCATTGGCGATTTTATCAAAAATGAAGCTAATTTTTCTTTGAAGGATTTATCAGGAATAGCATTTAATGCATGAATTAATTTCACATCTGCAAGATGTCTGTGTTGCAAATTGCTGCTTTTATAAGCAACATCATGAAAATCGCGTACAGAATCCTTGCCAACTGGGGCGTCTATATCAAACGCTGGATCAGGTGACCGTTTGAACATTTTATTATATTTATCAGAGTCTAAATCGTAAAATCGTAAACGATTTTCACCGTAGGATTTTCATCGTCGTGTTTTTTTAAAGCCACTTTCCGCTATCATGTTTGCTATCATGTTATTTTGGTCACTCAGAGTCACCAATGACGAAGTCATCAACGATGCTAATTTTTCATCTACTGCGTTATTTATAATTTTACTAACACTTGCAGGCATTTCCGCTGTAGACGGTAACGATTTCTTTCTCCGTGTTTTCACAAGCGCTGTTATTTTATTCTTCGTGGCTGAAAACGCTTTTCCGGCAAGATCTCCAACAGCACTAATACCCTTATCACGAATAACATCAATTGCTTTCATTGATAATTGTTTAGCTAACGACATCACTTTTGGAGCCATTCTCGCAAATAACCCTGCAATTGTATTACCGAAACCATCTCCGTAGTATGCTCTATAAACTGGAAACCGTGAATTAACTACATAGACGGGGGTTGGTTTGTCATGGTTGTAGTGTATGATCATTATTGTAAAAACACTAGTGTTTTCAATTGCTAGCAATTTTTCAATTGTAAAACAATTTGTCGATTATAAATTCAGTCCAGGTGATTAATCACTGTGATACCCACTTGATAACTCGCCAATGAAATCTCGATATGTGCTGATATCCATGATACCACCTTGAAATAACAGTCTACAGATATCAGCTGCTTCATTAATTATTTCCGGTGAGTTATTTCCAGCTCGGAACCCTCCTACAAGAACTTCTAATCGTGATATATCACTGAGAACACTACCAGGACATGAAATCCTTGGATTTTCACTGGAATCTTGCAATCCACTTCCGCTATAACCAGTTGCTTCATCTAGTTTGTCTGAATCCGTGGATTGTAAATAATCAAGAGTATCATCATCATCATCATCATCAGGTGGTAGTTGTTGTTTTTTAGGCGAGTAGAATACTTTCTTTGCAGGTTGCTGTCGCTTTTGCGGTTTTTGCGGTTTTAGTTCTTCAAATCGTTTATACACGTTACCCACCGCATTGATATATCCATTGTATGATGGACTATCTGTCTTAATTTGACTTTTTTCAGTTTTGATTTTGTAGAATATATCAGCCCAGTGAGTTATACTTCTAACATATTTATGATGTTCTGGTTTCAACATTTTTTTTCTGTTTTCATAAGTCGTAACAACAAGCGCAGGAATATCTGCTAGTTTAGTCTCATCAATTGCTGCTAACCCTTCCTCGTTAAATCTCACGCGTAAATCATCTACTGTTCTTTTTGATTCCATTTTTTGTACAGCCTGTTTTGTTTGTTCAGTTTTCGCTGCTATTTTTTCAAGTTCACCAATAACAGATTTCCCCGTCTCGGGAACATCTCCCCGTATAGCACGCTCTACCCCGTACGTTGCTGTGGTTACTGGTTTAAACAATTCTTCAGATCCCACAGCAAAGTCAGTTTGTAAACTCTGTCGTTGTTGCAGTTTATTTCTTACAGAGTCGCGAATTGGTATAAATCTCCTAATTGCATCTAGTCGTTCACGAGCCAATCTAGTTGTTAATGCTTCATTGACCATTATTTGAAATCAGAAACAATTTTTCAATTGTAAAACAATTTTCCCGAACCTGACCTAACAGACGAAAACATTTGACATGTCGGATGATTTTTAACACCACCGTGGAAGTATTTAACAGATGAGGAAAGTCACATAATTGCTATAAATAAAATAATTCTGACACTCCCCTCATTCTGAACCGTCCATCAATTTTTTATTCACTGATTTTGACATTTTCAATCAAAAAATGCTACGATAGACGGATTGTCTGTCTCAGAAAGCTTGAGATTTTACGGTCAAGTAGTCGATTTCGGTCAAAATCGTTCATTTTCTTGAATTAACGCCCGTATATTTCTAATTTTAGAATTAACCTCCTTTTTCAATTCATATTCCCTACCTAATTCTTTTCGTATTCCTTCCACGATAGTATATAACGGAACAAACACACTTACGTCACTGGAAAATGTAAGAGAGTCTCGAATAGAATTCTGAATTTTTTTGATGAGCGCGTATTTCTTTGGCAGCATATATTTATTGTTGTTAACTCCGTATTCTATATCCTGAAAATCTGACATGATTTGATCAGGATTTAACCCATCTGATAGTTTGATATCCCGACTTTTAAATTTTAGAATTTCATCAATAATGCTATTCATTTTTTCAGGATTCATATTCTATGATAATTACATATTTCTAAATGAAAAATATGACGCATTAGACATAACTGAATTGAATTTTCTGTCTGTTCTTTTTTGAAATCGCCGTCTTGGTTATTCCCGATGCAACGAATTGAACAGAAGATGAACAAATACCGAAGTGCCTACCGGCGCTTGTTATGGATTGAAATATTTTTTCTTCGTTAGTTGTTGTATTCAAAGATTTCACAGGTCTCTTCCCAGCCATTTTGCATTTTCCAGTCTTTCCTCGTTTCAAATTTTCACTCTATGTTATAGCTTGCAGATTTGATAAAGAATTGTTCTTTGAATTAGAATCAATGTGATCAATAACAAAACCATCTTTGATCAATCCACGGAAACATTCATACACGAAACGATGATTGTAATATTTTTTCTTTCCCCCAACAGTAAACATCAAATACCCCACACCATTATCCCACCCAACTGGTTTCTTCACCCTACGGTTTCTTACAACACCATCACTGGATGCTTCATAATTTGTAATCACAGGGTGTGGTTTGAATTCTTTATTCATTATATACTATACTATTTGTCTAATTCATTGTTTGGTTTAATAATGAATCTTTCAATGTAGTCTTGAGGAGTTCTTATGATTTTATCCTTGACGGAGTCGAGGACTTTGTCATTGTCAGGGTCAGAGTTTTTGATTGAAAATCCATTTTTTATTCTTTTATCATAATAACGCTTCAACTCCCTGTATCGTTTGCCACCACAATTTAGACATAATTGCGATTTTCCCCTAACCCCAACCCAACATCGTATACAAGGTAACGGACCAAGGCTTCCACGACGAAAGCTTTGCATATGATACCCACAGAATTCATTTCTGCATGATTTGTTACACGGGGTTGTTGATCCAATCATAAGCCACTTGCAGTGATTCATTATACATAAATCTTTCATTTAAATGCTTGTTTTAATTATAGTATGGAGGAGTTCAAGAGATTATCGAAAATTAAGCCTTGGAAAAATGCTAAATTGATTGATTATACCATGAAAGAATTCTAAAGATTATCGAAAATTAAGCCCTGGAAAAATGCTAAATTCATTGATTATGCCATGAAAGAATTCCAGAGATTATCGAAAATTAAGCCTTGGAAAAATGTTAAATTCAATCTCGATAAGGAGTTCAAGAGATTATCGAAAATTAAGCCCTGGAAAAATGCTAAATTCAATCTCGATAGAGTCTCTGATACATCAAAACGTCTAATCGGTGATAGAACTATACTGGGTAAAATCAGGGAGTGTTTTAATGAATTCTACCGAGACGGTGCAGTACACTGTTGGTCGACATTTCGAATTATTGATGAAGATGTCAATGTACCCAACATCGATGCTACCATGAACGATGAAAGAGCAGCTGAGATAATTTCACACCTTGGCGAGCCAACGGGCTGGAAATCCAAGGGTGTAAAATCCAAAGGATTTTCATGGAAAATCAAAGATTTTCAACAAAGCAATTCCCAACAGAAGTATTTTTTCAGAATAAAATTCATTATCGAAGTCGAAGGCAAATGGATTATTAGGGATAAATTTGAACCAATCCTCAAGGATAAAAAAGCTGTCATTGTAAGTAGAGATTCCAAACCGGGAATTCTAACTGGAATTGACAAACCATACTACGAGAGATCTTATCCTGTAACAGCAATTGTTTATGGGATATATCCGTTAAATGATAAACCCGATATCGCAAAACTAGCTCCTATGAAATATTCTAGTTCACTGAATTGTGTAGCAACACGGGTAATGGAACACTTCACAAATGCATCCCGAGGAAATAAACTAACTGATCTGCGACGTAGGAAAATAACCGAATGGGAACTGACAGTGAAACAGCACGGTGCAAAGATTTCTGATATAGCTAAATTAGAAGCATCATTAAAATTCCCAATATCAGTAACGACAATAACCGGAGAAGCATTATACGAACCGAAATATCAATCGCGAGGAGCGCCAATACAAGTTATTGATCATAACAAACACGCGTGGACACCTGCAGTAACAATCTTTCCACGAGAACGAACCGTGAGATATATCCCCCCGGAATTTTCCGGGGAATTCGTCGGGGATGTTTTCTATGAAGAGAAATTATTTGATGTTATTCATGCGTTGTGTAAAAATGATCCTGTGTCAGTGTGGTTACTTATAAGTGATGAAGATCCCGAAATAGGATTTGATCAATTTGTAAGACCAAATGGTGAATTATATCGCGTTGAAGAATTAGATAACAGAATGAGAAAAATCGCTAGTGATTTTTCACCGGAGAGTTCCCATGAAAAACTATATACGGATAGTTTTACTATTCCATCAGTGGTAGCTCACTTCGCAAGAGAAAAAAACTCATGGCGTCCAACACGAAGTGATTTTCTCGAAGATGTTAAATTGAGTTGCGTCAAATTTGGTCACGGAGGACTGTGGAATACGAAATACTCACGTGATGGTATGATTTCAATTGATATATCTGCGTGTTATCCTGGAAGTTTTCTCGGGTATGGAGAATGTGCTGAGTACTTTAAACGATTTGGACACCCCACGCATGAAATGACTCGTGTTGCGATTAATGGTCCATTGCCTGATTTTGATTTAACTGGATTCGCTCGTGTGATATCATTCGAATTCGCTACAGGGTTACATCCGTGTAGTTATCTTTGGCTTGGTAGACATATATCTGAAAAGGCCTGGATGCCAATAGTGCTATTGAGATATATGATTGATTGTGGTATGCTAATATCGTTGATTGTTTCCGAAGCTATTATATGCTATATGCTATCGAGCTCAGAAAGAAGTTTGGCTACCACAACCCGATCTAGATCGTATAATTAGCGAACAGCGAAAACAGTTTCCAGATTTCAATGAAGAACAAATCATGAATTGGTCTAAGAAGTTATTTGAAATTAAAAAAGAACAAGCAAAAGATTTTGGACGAAGAATAATCGGTAAATTTACCCAGGGTGGAAGATACGACAATGCAAAATATTCTTCGCGGTTGATCATAGACGTCGCTGAATACGATTTTATTGTAACGGATTTAACGAAACAGGGAAAACTTGTAAATCGTAAAGACGCTTTCCTATCCGATGGAAGACGATTAGGTACAATTGTTACCTATTGTGATGGATATATTAAACAATATACGCATTTGAGAAGTTCTATGCTAGCTTATGCTTCTATCAATTTATTTTCGATGATAAATAGATTTCCTAATACCGCAGTTAGAGTAGCCACTGATTCTATGTATATCCACGAGAAATACAGATCAGCAGTGGCTGAATTCACATCCCCGGAGGAAGCGTGGGGACGTTGGAGATTTGAAAAGGAAACGCTAAATGAGTATTGTGAATCGGCAGATATTACCATGGATGATAAATATCTTTCATGTAACCCCATTGAAATTCAATCAGAATTTTCTAATGCACCACCGGTATCTGATCCAGTATGTAGATACAAGACAGTTTATTTAAATGGTTGTGGTGGGTCAGGAAAGACAACTCGTGCAATTGAATTATTTCGTCGGTCAACCATGATTGTGCTAACACCAACTCACAGACTCGCCAGAGAGATGATACAGCGAGGGGTAAATGCCCGTACCTATCACAGTTTTTTTCGATGGAAGGGTGACAAATGGACTCCTGAGCGTATGGGTGATAAATTCATTCCTGAAATCATAATTTGGGACGAAATATGCACAGTGTCATTAGATTTCAACATTTCTCGAGTGGTTGTTAAACAAAAACACAAAGGTCGTCATGTGCGGTGATCACGGCCAACCACCACCATTTGTCGGTGCATCATCACATGAATGGCTAAAGGGTTTTGTAGACTATTATGAAGAAATTGATACTGATTATAGATCATTTGATGAAAAATTACGAGAATTCAAAGCGCTAATTAGATTACAACCGGATAGAATCCAATGCGAAATAGCGCGTGAAATAATTTCAGAAACTCCCATGAATGATTTTTGGGAAACGTGGAGACCAAACGATTTGATAGTAGCAAGTAGAAAAATAGTCAGAGACACACTTCAGATGAAGTTATTTGAAACGCATAACAAATTATTTTTAACACTTCCAGTACCGTTATGTTATAGGCCATCGGATACACGAAAACAGAACATTGAAGTTGATATTCCAGGGAAGAGTGAAAAGCAGATTCTCGTGTTAAATGATATTGTGCTGGTTGATATCAGCGTCGTCGAAGATGCATTGCGTGCTGATAAATCCCCATGGACGCTAGGTTACGCAGCAACAATACATTCTTCACAGGCATTGACTATATCAGATACAATAGTTTGGATGGTGGATAATCACATCGAATGGTCGAATTTAGTCTATCTTGCAGTATCCAGAGTACGAAGAATAAATCAACTTCGAAGAATTGTTTTAAATGCTAGTTAAGACCCCGTGGTGGTAATTGAGTATCCTCGGGTATCACTTGCAGTTGTTGTCGAGTAAATCCTCGTTGAGGGGCAGTTGAATCCAATTTATAGATTGGAGGTCAACCAGTTTATCGTGTTATACTAGATATCTTGTGTGCAGTAACACTCCAAATAGGATCAGTAGCCCTTTTTCTGCCACCTTCAAGCTCTCCTGGTTCGTATAAATATCTCACGGTGACATTACTACCAAGAATTGGTTGGGAAACGCTATAATCTTTTTGTGAAATTCTTCGAATTTCCATTTTAGGTATAGACTTCTTTTTAATCGCGTTGATAGGTTTCATGTTGATTGTTCTAGTAATCTCATTATTCAGTGCGGTAATCACAGCTGGTAACCTTTTGACCCATTCACGGGATCGCTTTTCTTGGATGAATTCTTTTGCGTATTGATATCCAAATAACCGCTCAGCAAGAGTCCGATTAAATCGTTCTACAATTGCCTGATCGCGATGTAACGCAGTATGTCCTCGTCTGATGGTGACATTATGATGTTTCATTGTTGATAAGACTGCACCCTGAAATTCCTTGCCAGGATCAACTTGTAATAGATTCGGCCAACGCAGAGGACCCTTTCGATAAATCCTTTCAAATGCAGAAGCTACTTCAGTGGCTGACTTTGTTTTTAACGGCTCTGCTTGTTTGTATCGACTCGCAACATCAACTACGGTTAGCGCGTATTTGTAACCGTTGTCATGTGGTAAAAACAATAAATCAGCTTGATGAACTTCATTGGGTACAGTAACATCAAAATGCGAGTAATTAATTTGTTTAGGCGGTGGTAGATAAATTTGCCATATCGCCTGTTTGGATAACCAATTAGCCGCAGTGGTTTTTTTTCACTTTTGCAGCGCTAGCGAGTTTATTGATTGCAGCGCTACCCCTCCAGTATCCTTTTGGAGAATAATAAATAGATTCCATGTTGTTATTAATTACCAGCACCTAACATCAATTTGCTTTTCATTGGCGATTTTATCAAAAATGAAGCTAATTTTTCTTTGAAGGATTTATCAGGAATAGCATTTAATGCATGAATTAATTTCACATCTGCAAGATGTCTGTGTTGCAAATTGCTGCTTTTATAAGCAACATCATGAAAATCGCGTACAGAATCCTTGCCAACTGGGGCGTCTATATCAAACGCTGGATCAGGTGACCGTTTGAACATTTTATTATATTTATCAGAGTCTAAATCGTAAAATCGTAAACGATTTTCACCGTAGGATTTTCATCGTCGTGTTTTTTTAAAGCCACTTTCCGCTATCATGTTTGCTATCATGTTATTTTGGTCACTCAGAGTCACCAATGACGAAGTCATCAACGATGCTAATTTTTCATCTACTGCGTTATTTATAATTTTACTAACACTTGCAGGCATTTCCGCTGTAGACGGTAACGATTTCTTTCTCCGTGTTTTCACAAGCGCTGTTATTTTATTCTTCGTGGCTGAAAACGCTTTTCCGGCAAGATCTCCAACAGCACTAATACCCTTATCACGAATAACATCAATTGCTTTCATTGATAATTGTTTAGCTAACGACATCACTTTTGGAGCCATTCTCGCAAATAACCCTGCAATTGTATTACCGAAACCATCTCCGTAGTATGCTCTATAAACTGGAAACCGTGAATTAACTACATAGACGGGGGTTGGTTTGTCATGGTTGTAGTGTATGATCATTATTGTAAAAACACTAGTGTTTTCAATTGCTAGCAATTTTTCAATTGTAAAACAATTTGTCGATTATAAATTCAGTCCCGGTGATTAATCACTGTGATACCCACTTGATAACTCGCCAATGAAATCTCGATATGTGCTGATATCCATGATACCACCTTGAAATAACCGTCTACAGATATCAGCTGCTTCATTAATTATTTCCGGTGAGTTATTTCCAGCTCGGAACCCTCCTACAAGAACTTCTAATCGTGATATATCACTGAGAACACTACCAGGACATGAAATCCTTGGATTTTCACTGGAATCTTGCAATCCACTTCCGCTATAACCAGTTGCTTCATCTAGTTTGTCTGAATCCGTGGATTGTAAATAATCAAGAGTATCATCATCATCATCATCAGGTGGTAGTTGTTGTTTTTTAGGCGAGTAGAATACTTTCTTTGCAGGTTGCTGTCGCTTTTGCGGTTTTTGCGGTTTTAGTTCTTCGAATCGTTTATACACGTTACCCACCGCATTGATATATCCATTGTATGATGGACTATCTGTCTTAATTTGACTTTTTTCAGTTTTGATTTTGTAGAATATATCAGCCCAGTGAGTTATACTTCTAACATATTTATGATGTTCTGGTTTCAACATTTTTTTTCTGTTTTCATAAGTCGTAACAACAAGCGCAGGAATATCTGCTAGTTTAGTCTCATCAATTGCTGCTAACCCTTCCTCGTTAAATCTCACGCGTAAATCATCTACTGTTCTTTTTGATTCCATTTTTTGTACAGCCTGTTTTGTTTGTTCAGTTTTCGCTGCTATTTTTTCAAGTTCACCAATAACAGATTTCCCCGTCTCGGGAACATCTCCCCGTATAGCACGCTCTACCCCGTACGTTGCTGTGGTTACTGGTTTAAACAATTCTTCAGATCCCACAGCAAAGTCAGTTTGTAAACTCTGTCGTTGTTGCAGTTTATTTCTTACAGAGTCGCGAATTGGTATAAATCTCCTAATTGCATCTAGTCGTTCACGAGCCAATCTAGTTGTTAATGCTTCATTGACCATTATTTGAAATCAGAAACAATTTTTCAATTGTAAAACAATTTTCCCGAACCTGACCTAACAGACGAAAACATTTGACATGTCGGATGATTTTTAACACCACCGTGGAAGTATTTAACAGATGAGGAAAGTCACATAATTGCTATAAATAAAATAATTCTGACACTCCCCTCATTCTGAACCGTCCATCAATTTTTTATTCACTGATTTTGACATTTTCAATCAAAAAATGCTACAAAAAATGAAAATCTCTCTGAGGGGGTCGACGACAAAATCTCTTTGAGGGTCGGTCACGGTCAAAATCGTTCATTTTCTTGAATTAACGCTCGTAGGTTTTTAATTTTAGAATTAACTTCCTTTTTCAATTCGTATTCGTTACCTAATTCTTTTCGTATTCCTTCCACGATAGTATATAACGGAACAAACACACTTACGTCACTGGAAAATGTAAGAGAGTCTCGAATAGAATTCTGAATTTTTTTGATGAGCGCGTATTTCTTTGGCAGCATATATTTATTGTTGTTAACTCCGTATTCTATATCCTGAAAATCTGACATGATTTGATCAGGATTTAACCCATCTGATAGTTTGATATCCCGACTTTTAAATTTTAGAATTTCATCAATAATGCTATTCATTTTTTCAGGATTCATATTCTATGATAATTACATATTTCTAAATGAAAAATATGACGCATTAGACATAACTGAATTGAATTTTCTGTCTGTTCTTTTTTGAAATCGCCGTCTTGGTTATTCCCGATGCAACGAATTGAACAGAAGATGAACAAATACCGAAGTGCCTACCGGCGCTTGTTATGGATTGAAATATTTTTTCTTCGTTAGTTGTTGTATTCAAAGATTTCACAGGTCTCTTCCCAGCCATTTTGCATTTTCCAGTCTTTCCTCGTTTCAAATTTTCACTCTATGTTATAGCTTGCAGATTTGATAAAGAATTGTTCTTTGAATTAGAATCAATGTGATCAATAACAAAACCATCTTTGATCAATCCACGGAAACATTCATACACGAAACGATGATTGTAATATTTTTTCTTTCCCCCAACAGTAAACATCAAATACCCCACACCATTATCCCACCCAACTGGTTTCTTCACCCTACGGTTTCTTACAACACCATCACTGGATGCTTCATAATTTGTAATCACAGGGTGTGGTTTGAATTCTTTATTCATTATATACTATACTATTTGTCTAATTCATTGTTTGGTTTAATAATGAATCTTTCAATGTAGTCTTGAGGAGTTCTTATGATTTTATCCTTGACGGAGTCGAGGACTTTGTCATTGTCAGGGTCAGAGTTTTTGATTGAAAATCCATTTTTTATTCTTTTATCATAATAACGCTTCAACTCCCTGTATCGTTTGCCACCACAATTTAGACATAATTGCGATTTTCCCCTAACCCCAACCCAACATCGTATACAAGGTAACGGACCAAGGCTTCCACGACGAAAGCTTTGCATATGATACCCACAGAATTCATTTCTGCATGATTTGTTACACGGGGTTGTTGATCCAATCATAAGCCACTTGCAGTGATTCATTATACATAAATCTTTCATTTAAATGCTTGTTTTAATTATAGTATGGAGGAGTTCAAGAGATTATCGAAAATTAAGCCTTGGAAAAATGCTAAATTGATTGATTATACCATGAAAGAATTCTAAAGATTATCGAAAATTAAGCCCTGGAAAAATGCTAAATTCATTGATTATGCCATGAAAGAATTCCAGAGATTATCGAAAATTAAGCCTTGGAAAAATGTTAAATTCAATCTCGATAAGGAGTTCAAGAGATTATCGAAAATTAAGCCCTGGAAAAATGCTAAATTCAATCTCGATAGAGTCTCTGATACATCAAAACGTCTAATCGGTGATAGAACTATACTGGGTAAAATCAGGGAGTGTTTTAATGAATTCTACCGAGACGGTGCAGTACACTGTTGGTCGACATTTCGAATTATTGATGAAGATGTCAATGTACCCAACATCGATGCTACCATGAACGATGAAAGAGCAGCTGAGATAATTTCACACCTTGGCGAGCCAACGGGCTGGAAATCCAAGGGTGTAAAATCCAAAGGATTTTCATGGAAAATCAAAGATTTTCAACAAAGCAATTCCCAACAGAAGTATTTTTTCAGAATAAAATTCATTATCGAAGTCGAAGGCAAATGGATTATTAGGGATAAATTTGAACCAATCCTCAAGGATAAAAAAGCTGTCATTGTAAGTAGAGATTCCAAACCGGGAATTCTAACTGGAATTGACAAACCATACTACGAGAGATCTTATCCTGTAACAGCAATTGTTTATGGGATATATCCGTTAAATGATAAACCCGATATCGCAAAACTAGCTCCTATGAAATATTCTAGTTCACTGAATTGTGTAGCAACACGGGTAATGGAACACTTCACAAATGCATCCCGAGGAAATAAACTAACTGATCTGCGACGTAGGAAAATAACCGAATGGGAACTGACAGTGAAACAGCACGGTGCAAAGATTTCTGATATAGCTAAATTAGAAGCATCATTAAAATTCCCAATATCAGTAACGACAATAACCGGAGAAGTATTATACGAACCGAAATATCAATCGCGAGGAGCGCCAATACAAGTTATTGATCATAACAAACACGCGTGGACACCTGCAGTAACAATCTTTCCACGAGAACGAACCGTGAGATATATCCCCCCGGAATTTTCCGGGGAATTCGTCGGGGATGTTTTCTATGAAGAGAAATTATTTGATGTTATTCATGCGTTGTGTAAAAATGATCCTGTGTCAGTGTGGTTACTTAGAAGTGATGAAGATCCCGAAATAGGATTTGATCAATTTGTAAGACCAAATGGTGAATTATATCGCGTTGAAGAATTAGATAACAGAATGAGAAAAATCGCTAGTGATTTTTCACCGGAGAGTTCCCATGAAAAACTATTAACGGATAGTTTTACTATTCCATCAGTGGTAGCTCACTTCGCAAGAGAAAAAAACTCATGGCGTCCAACACGAAGTGATTTTCTCGAAGATGTTAAATTGAGTTGCGTCAAATTTGGTCACGGAGGACTGTGGAATACGAAATACTCACGTGATGGTATGATTTCAATTGATATATCCGCGTGTTATCCTGGAAGTTTTCTCGGGTATGGAGAATGTGCTGAGTACTTTAAACGATTTGGACACCCCACGCATGAAATGACTCGTGTTGCGATTAATGGTCCATTGCCTGATTTTGATTTAACTGGATTCGCTCGTGTGATATCATTCGAATTCGCTACAGGGTTACATCCGTGTAGTTATCTTTGGCTTGGTAGACATATATCTGAAAAGGCCTGGATGCCAATAGTGCTATTGAGATATATGATTGATTGTGGTATGCTAATATCGTTGATTGTTTCCGAAGCTATTATATGCTATATGCTATCGAGCTCAGAAAGAAGTTTGGCTACCACAACCCGATCTAGATCGTATAATTAGCGAACAGCGAAAACAGTTTCCAGATTTCAATGAAGAACAAATCATGAATTGGTCTAAGAAGTTATTTGAAATTAAAAAAGAACAAGCAAAAGATTTTGGACGAAGAATAATCGGTAAATTTACCCAGGGTGGAAGATACGACAATGCAAAATATTCTTCGCGGTTGATCATAGACGTCGCTGAATACGATTTTATTGTAACGGATTTAACGAAACAGGGAAAACTTGTAAATCGTAAAGACGCTTTCCTATCCGATGGAAGACGATTAGGTACAATTGTTACCTATTGTGATGGATATATTAAACAATATACGCATTTGAGAAGTTCTATGCTAGCTTATGCTTCTATCAATTTATTTTCGATGATAAATAGATTTCCTAATACCGCAGTTAGAATAGCCACTGATTCTATGTATATCCACGAGAAATAAAGATCAGCAGTGGCTGAATTCACATCCCCGGAGGAAGCGTGGGGACGTTGGAGATTTGAAAAGGAAACGCTAAATGAGTATTGTGAATCGGCAGATATTACCATGGATGATAAATATCTTTCATGTAACCCCATTGAAATTCAATCAGAATTTTCTAATGCACCACCGGTATCTGATCCAGTATGTAGATATAAGACAGTTTATTTAAATGGTTGTGGTGGGTCAGGAAAGACAACTCGTGCAATTGAATTATTTCGTCGGTCAACCATGATTGTGCTAACACCAACTCACAGACTCGCCAGAGAGATGATACAGCGAGGGGTAAATGCCCGTACCTATCACAGTTTTTTTCGATGGAAGGGTGACAAATGGACTCCTGAGCGTATGGGTGATAAATTCATTCCTGAAATCATAATTTGGGACGAAATATGCACAGTGTCATTAGATGTATTACAAACATTTCTCGAGTGGTTGTTAAACAAAAACACAAAGGTCGTCATGTGCGGTGATCACGGCCAACCACCACCATTTGTCGGTGCATCATCACATGAATAGCTAAAGGGTTTTGTAGACTATTATGAAGAAATTGATACTGATTATAGATCATTTGATGAAAAATTACGAGAATTCAAAGCGCTAATTAGATTACAACCGGATAGAATCCAATGCGAAATAACGCGTGAAATAATTTCAGAAACTCCCATGAATGATTTTTGGGAAACGTGGAGACCAAAAGATTTGATAGTAGCAAGTAGAAAAATAGTCAGAGACACACTTCAGATGAAGTTATTTGAAACGCATAACAAATTATTTTTAACACTTCCAGTACCGTTATGTTATAGGCCATCGGATACACGAAAACAGAACATTGAAGTTGATATTCCAGGGAAGAGTGAAAAGCAGATTCTCGTGTTAAATGATATTGTGCTGGTTGATATCAGCGTCGTCGAAGATGCATTGCGTGCTGATAAATCCCCATGGACGCTAGGTTACGCAGCAACAATACATTCTTCACAGGCATTGACTATATCAGATACAATAGTTTGGATGGTGGATAATCACATCGAATGGTCGAATTTAGTCTATCTTGCAGTATCCAGAGTACGAAGAATAAATCAACTTCGAAGAATTGTTTTAAATGCTAGTTAAGACCCCGTGGTGGTAATTGAGTATCCTCGGGTATCACTTGCAGTTGTTGTCGAGTAAATCCTCGTTGAGGGGCAGTTGAATCCAATTTATAGATTGGAGGTCTACCAGTTGATCGTGTTATACTAGATATCTTGTGTGCAGTAACACTCCAAATAGGATCAGTAGCCCTTTTTCTGCCACCTTCAAGCTCTCCTGGTTCGTATAAATATCTCACGGTGACATTACTACCAAGAATTGGTTGGGAAACGCTATAATCTTTTTGTGAAATTCTTCGAATTTCCATTTTAGGTATAGACTTCTTTTTAATCGCGTTGATAGGTTTCATGTTGATTGTTCTAGTAATCTCATTATTCAGTGCGGTAATCACAGCTGGTAACCTTTTGACCCATTCACGGGATCGCTTTTCTTGGATGAATTCTTTTGCGTATTGATATCCAAATAACCGCTCAGCAAGAGTCCGATTAAATCGTTCTACAATTGCCTGATCGCGATGTAACGCAGTATGTCCTCGTCTGATGGTGACATTATGATGTTTCATTGTTGATAAGACTGCACCCTGAAATTCCTTGCCAGGATCAACTTGTAATAGATTCGGCCAACGCAGAGGACCCTTTCGATAAATCCTTTCAAATGCAGAAGCTACTTCAGTGGCTGACTTTGTTTTTAACGGCTCTGCTTGTTTGTATCGACTCGCAACATCAACTACGGTTAGCGCGTATTTGTAACCGTTGTCATGTGGTAAAAACAATAAATCAGCTTGATGAACTTCATTGGGTACAGTAACATCAAAATGCGAGTAATTAATTTGTTTAGGCGGTGGTAGATAAATTTGCCATATCGCCTGTTTGGATAACCAATTAGCCGCAGTGGTTTTTTTCACTTTTGCAGCGCTAGCGAGTTTATTGATTGCAGCGCTACCCCTCCAGTATCCTTTTGGAGAATAATAAATAGATTCCATGTTGTTATTAATTACCAGCACCTAACATCAATTTGCTTTTCATTGGCGATTTTATCAAAAATGAAGCTAATTTTTCTTTGAAGGATTTATCAGGAATAGCATTTAATGCATGAATTAATTTCACATCTGCAAGATGTCTGTGTTGCAAATTGCTGCTTTTATAAGCAACATCATAAAAATCGCGTACAGAATCCTTGCCAACTGGGGCGTCTATATCAAACGCTGGATCAGGTGACCGTTTGAACATTTTATTATATTTATCAGAGTCTAAATCGTAAAATCGTAAACGATTTTCACCGTAGGATTTTCATCGTCGTGTTTTTTTAAAGCCACTTTCCGCTATCATGTTTGCTATCATGTTATTTTGGTCACTCAGAGTCACCAATGACGAAGTCATCAACGATGCTAATTTTTCATCTACTGCGTTATTTATAATTTTACTAACACTTGCAGGCATTTCCGCTGTAGACGGTAACGATTTCTTTCTCCGTGTTTTCACAAGCGCTGTTATTTTATTCTTCGTGGCTGAAAACGCTTTTCCGGCAAGATCTCCAACAGCACTAATACCCTTATCACGAATAACATCAATTGCTTTCATTGATAATTGTTTAGCTAACGACATCACTTTTGGAGCCATTCTCGCAAATAACCCTGCAATTGTATTACCGAAACCATCTCCGTAGTATGCTCTATAAACTGGAAACCGTGAATTAACTACATAGACGGGGGTTGGTTTGTCATGGTTGTAGTGTATGATCATTATTGTAAAAACACTAGTGTTTTCAATTGCTAGCAATTTTTCAATTGTAAAACAATTTGTCGATTATAAATTCAGTCCAGGTGATTAATCACTGTGATACCCACTTGATAACTCGCCAATGAAATCTCGATATGTGCTGATATCCATGATACCACCTTGAAATAACAGTCTACAGATATCAGCTGCTTCATTAATTATTTCCGGTGAGTTATTTCCAGCTCGGAACCCTCCTACAAGAACTTCTAATCGTGATATATCACTGAGAACACTACCAGGACATGAAATCCTTGGATTTTCACTGGAATCTTGCAATCCACTTCCGCTATAACCAGTTGCTTCATCTAGTTTGTCTGAATCCGTGGATTGTAAATAATCAAGAGTATCATCATCATCATCATCATCAGGTGGTAGTTGTTGTTTTTTAGGCGAGTAGAATACTTTCTTTGCAGGTTGCTGTCGCTTTTGCGGTTTTTGCGGTTTTAGTTCTTCAAATCGTTTATACACGTTACCCACCGCATTGATATATCCATTGTATGATGGACTATCTGTCTTAATTTGACTTTTTTCAGTTTTGATTTTGTAGAATATATCAGCCCAGTGAGTTATACTTCTAACATATTTATGATGTTCTGGTTTCAACATTTTTTTTCTGTTTTCATAAGTCGTAACAACAAGCGCAGGAATATCTGCTAGTTTAGTCTCATCAATTGCTGCTAACCCTTCCTCGTTAAATCTCACGCGTAAATCATCTACTGTTCTTTTTGATTCCATTTTTTGTACAGCCTGTTTTGTTTGTTCAGTTTTCGCTGCTATTTTTTCAAGTTCACCAATAACAGATTTCCCCGTCTCGGGAACATCTCCCCGTATAGCACGCTCTACCCCGTACGTTGCTGTGGTTACTGGTTTAAACAATTCTTCAGATCCCACAGCAAAGTCAGTTTGTAAACTCTGTCGTTGTTGCAGTTTATTTCTTACAGAGTCGCGAATTGGTATAAATCTCCTAATTGCATCTAGTCGTTCACGAGCCAATCTAGTTGTTAATGCTTCATTGACCATTATTTGAAATCAGAAACAATTTTTCAATTGTAAAACAATTTTCCCGAACCTGACCTAACAGACGAAAACATTTGACATGTCGGATGATTTTTAACACCACCGTGGAAGTATTTAACAGATGAGGAAAGTCACATAATTGCTATAAATAAAATAATTCTGACACTCCCCTCATTCTGAACCGTCCATCAATTTTTTATTCACTGATTTTGACATTTTCAATCAAAAAATGCTACAAAAAATGAAAATCTCTCTGAGGGGGTCGACGACAAAATCTCTTTGAGGGTCGGTCACGGTCAAAATCGTTCATTTTCTTGAATTAACGCTCGTAGGTTTTTAATTTTAGAATTAACTTCCTTTTTCAATTCGTATTCGTTACCTAATTCTTTTCGTATTCCTTCCACGATAGTATATAACGGAACAAACACACTTACGTCACTGGAAAATGTAAGAGAGTCTCGAATAGAATTCTGAATTTTTTTGATGAGCGCGTATTTCTTTGGCAGCATATATTTATTGTTGTTGACTCCGTATTCTATATCCTGAAAATCTGACATGATTTGATCAGGATTTAACCCATCTGATAGTTTGATATCCCGACTTTTAAATTTTAGAATTTCATCAATAATGCTATTCATTTTTTCAGGATTCATATTCTATGATAATTACATATTTCTAAATGAAAAATATGACGCATTAGACATAACTGAATTGAATTTTCTGTCTGTTCTTTTTTGAAATCGCCGTCTTGGTTATTCCCGATGCAACGAATTGAACAGAAGATGAACAAATACCGAAGTGCCTACCGGCGCTTGTTATGGATTGAAATATTTTTTCTTCGTTAGTTGTTGTATTCAAAGATTTCACAGGTCTCTTCCCAGCCATTTTGCATTTTCCAGTCTTTCCTCGTTTCAAATTTTCACTCTATGTTATAGCTTGCAGATTTGATAAAGAATTGTTCTTTGAATTAGAATCAATGTGATCAATAACAAAACCATCTTTGATCAATCCACGGAAACATTCATACACGAAACGATGATTGTAATATTTTTTCTTTCCCCCAACAGTAAACATCAAATACCCCACACCATTATCCCACCCAACTGGTTTCTTCACCCTACGGTTTCTTACAACACCATCACTGGATGCTTCATAATTTGTAATCACAGGGTGTGGTTTGAATTCTTTATTCATTATATACTATACTATTTGTCTAATTCATTGTTTGGTTTAATAATGAATCTTTCAATGTAGTCTTGAGGAGTTCTTATGATTTTATCCTTGACGGAGTCGAGGACTTTGTCATTGTCAGGGTCAGAGTTTTTGATTGAAAATCCATTTTTTATTCTTTTATCATAATAACGCTTCAACTCCCTGTATCGTTTGCCACCACAATTTAGACATAATTGCGATTTTCCCCTAACCCCAACCCAACATCGTATACAAGGTAACGGACCAAGGCTTCCACGACGAAAGCTTTGCATATGATACCCACAGAATTCATTTCTGCATGATTTGTTACACGGGGTTGTTGATCCAATCATAAGCCACTTGCAGTGATTCATTATACATAAATCTTTCATTTAAATGCTTGTTTTAATTATAGTATGGAGGAGTTCAAGAGATTATCGAAAATTAAGCCTTGGAAAAATGCTAAATTGATTGATTATACCATGAAAGAATTCTAAAGATTATCGAAAATTAAGCCCTGGAAAAATGCTAAATTCATTGATTATGCCATGAAAGAATTCCAGAGATTATCGAAAATTAAGCCTTGGAAAAATGTTAAATTCAATCTCGATAAGGAGTTCAAGAGATTATCGAAAATTAAGCCCTGGAAAAATGCTAAATTCAATCTCGATAGAGTCTCTGATACATCAAAACGTCTAATCGGTGATAGAACTATACTGGGTAAAATCAGGGAGTGTTTTAATGAATTCTACCGAGACGGTGCAGTACACTGTTGGTCGACATTTCGAATTATTGATGAAGATGTCAATGTACCCAACATCGATGCTACCATGAACGATGAAAGAGCAGCTGAGATAATTTCACACCTTGGCGAGCCAACGGGCTGGAAATCCAAGGGTGTAAAATCCAAAGGATTTTCATGGAAAATCAAAGATTTTCAACAAAGCAATTCCCAACAGAAGTATTTTTTCAGAATAAAATTCATTATCGAAGTCGAAGGCAAATGGATTATTAGGGATAAATTTGAACCAATCCTCAAGGATAAAAAAGCTGTCATTGTAAGTAGAGATTCCAAACCGGGAATTCTAACTGGAATTGACAAACCATACTACGAGAGATCTTATCCTGTAACAGCAATTGTTTATGGGATATATCCGTTAAATGATAAACCCGATATCGCAAAACTAGCTCCTATGAAATATTCTAGTTCACTGAATTGTGTAGCAACACGGGTAATGGAACACTTCACAAATGCATCCCGAGGAAATAAACTAACTGATCTGCGACGTAGGAAAATAACCGAATGGGAACTGACAGTGAAACAGCACGGTGCAAAGATTTCTGATATAGCTAAATTAGAAGCATCATTAAAATTCCCAATATCAGTAACGACAATAACCGGAGAAGTATTATACGAACCGAAATATCAATCGCGAGGAGCGCCAATACAAGTTATTGATCATAACAAACACGCGTGGACACCTGCAGTAACAATCTTTCCACGAGAACGAACCGTGAGATATATCCCCCCGGAATTTTCCGGGGAATTCGTCGGGGATGTTTTCTATGAAGAGAAATTATTTGATGTTATTCATGCGTTGTGTAAAAATGATCCTGTGTCAGTGTGGTTACTTAGAAGTGATGAAGATCCCGAAATAGGATTTGATCAATTTGTAAGACCAAATGGTGAATTATATCGCGTTGAAGAATTAGATAACAGAATGAGAAAAATCGCTAGTGATTTTTCACCGGAGAGTTCCCATGAAAAACTATTAACGGATAGTTTTACTATTCCATCAGTGGTAGCTCACTTCGCAAGAGAAAAAAACTCATGGCGTCCAACACGAAGTGATTTTCTCGAAGATGTTAAATTGAGTTGCGTCAAATTTGGTCACGGAGGACTGTGGAATACGAAATACTCACGTGATGGTATGATTTCAATTGATATATCCGCGTGTTATCCTGGAAGTTTTCTCGGGTATGGAGAATGTGCTGAGTACTTTAAACGATTTGGACACCCCACGCATGAAATGACTCGTGTTGCGATTAATGGTCCATTGCCTGATTTTGATTTAACTGGATTCGCTCGTGTGATATCATTCGAATTCGCTACAGGGTTACATCCGTGTAGTTATCTTTGGCTTGGTAGACATATATCTGAAAAGGCCTGGATGCCAATAGTGCTATTGAGATATATGATTGATTGTGGTATGCTAATATCGTTGATTGTTTCCGAAGCTATTATATGCTATATGCTATCGAGCTCAGAAAGAAGTTTGGCTACCACAACCCGATCTAGATCGTATAATTAGCGAACAGCGAAAACAGTTTCCAGATTTCAATGAAGAACAAATCATGAATTGGTCTAAGAAGTTATTTGAAATTAAAAAAGAACAAGCAAAAGATTTTGGACGAAGAATAATCGGTAAATTTACCCAGGGTGGAAGATACGACAATGCAAAATATTCTTCGCGGTTGATCATAGACGTCGCTGAATACGATTTTATTGTAACGGATTTAACGAAACAGGGAAAACTTGTAAATCGTAAAGACGCTTTCCTATCCGATGGAAGACGATTAGGTACAATTGTTACCTATTGTGATGGATATATTAAACAATATACGCATTTGAGAAGTTCTATGCTAGCTTATGCTTCTATCAATTTATTTTCGATGATAAATAGATTTCCTAATACCGCAGTTAGAATAGCCACTGATTCTATGTATATCCACGAGAAATAAAGATCAGCAGTGGCTGAATTCACATCCCCGGAGGAAGCGTGGGGACGTTGGAGATTTGAAAAGGAAACGCTAAATGAGTATTGTGAATCGGCAGATATTACCATGGATGATAAATATCTTTCATGTAACCCCATTGAAATTCAATCAGAATTTTCTAATGCACCACCGGTATCTGATCCAGTATGTAGATATAAGACAGTTTATTTAAATGGTTGTGGTGGGTCAGGAAAGACAACTCGTGCAATTGAATTATTTCGTCGGTCAACCATGATTGTGCTAACACCAACTCACAGACTCGCCAGAGAGATGATACAGCGAGGGGTAAATGCCCGTACCTATCACAGTTTTTTTCGATGGAAGGGTGACAAATGGACTCCTGAGCGTATGGGTGATAAATTCATTCCTGAAATCATAATTTGGGACGAAATATGCACAGTGTCATTAGATGTATTACAAACATTTCTCGAGTGGTTGTTAAACAAAAACACAAAGGTCGTCATGTGCGGTGATCACGGCCAACCACCACCATTTGTCGGTGCATCATCACATGAATAGCTAAAGGGTTTTGTAGACTATTATGAAGAAATTGATACTGATTATAGATCATTTGATGAAAAATTACGAGAATTCAAAGCGCTAATTAGATTACAACCGGATAGAATCCAATGCGAAATAACGCGTGAAATAATTTCAGAAACTCCCATGAATGATTTTTGGGAAACGTGGAGACCAAAAGATTTGATAGTAGCAAGTAGAAAAATAGTCAGAGACACACTTCAGATGAAGTTATTTGAAACGCATAACAAATTATTTTTAACACTTCCAGTACCGTTATGTTATAGGCCATCGGATACACGAAAACAGAACATTGAAGTTGATATTCCAGGGAAGAGTGAAAAGCAGATTCTCGTGTTAAATGATATTGTGCTGGTTGATATCAGCGTCGTCGAAGATGCATTGCGTGCTGATAAATCCCCATGGACGCTAGGTTACGCAGCAACAATACATTCTTCACAGGCATTGACTATATCAGATACAATAGTTTGGATGGTGGATAATCACATCGAATGGTCGAATTTAGTCTATCTTGCAGTATCCAGAGTACGAAGAATAAATCAACTTCGAAGAATTGTTTTAAATGCTAGTTAAGACCCCGTGGTGGTAATTGAGTATCCTCGGGTATCACTTGCAGTTGTTGTCGAGTAAATCCTCGTTGAGGGGCAGTTGAATCCAATTTATAGATTGGAGGTCTACCAGTTGATCGTGTTATACTAGATATCTTGTGTGCAGTAACACTCCAAATAGGATCAGTAGCCCTTTTTCTGCCACCTTCAAGCTCTCCTGGTTCGTATAAATATCTCACGGTGACATTACTACCAAGAATTGGTTGGGAAACGCTATAATCTTTTTGTGAAATTCTTCGAATTTCCATTTTAGGTATAGACTTCTTTTTAATCGCGTTGATAGGTTTCATGTTGATTGTTCTAGTAATCTCATTATTCAGTGCGGTAATCACAGCTGGTAACCTTTTGACCCATTCACGGGATCGCTTTTCTTGGATGAATTCTTTTGCGTATTGATATCCAAATAACCGCTCAGCAAGAGTCCGATTAAATCGTTCTACAATTGCCTGATCGCGATGTAACGCAGTATGTCCTCGTCTGATGGTGACATTATGATGTTTCATTGTTGATAAGACTGCACCCTGAAATTCCTTGCCAGGATCAACTTGTAATAGATTCGGCCAACGCAGAGGACCCTTTCGATAAATCCTTTCAAATGCAGAAGCTACTTCAGTGGCTGACTTTGTTTTTAACGGCTCTGCTTGTTTGTATCGACTCGCAACATCAACTACGGTTAGCGCGTATTTGTAACCGTTGTCATGTGGTAAAAACAATAAATCAGCTTGATGAACTTCATTGGGTACAGTAACATCAAAATGCGAGTAATTAATTTGTTTAGGCGGTGGTAGATAAATTTGCCATATCGCCTGTTTGGATAACCAATTAGCCGCAGTGGTTTTTTTCACTTTTGCAGCGCTAGCGAGTTTATTGATTGCAGCGCTACCCCTCCAGTATCCTTTTGGAGAATAATAAATAGATTCCATGTTGTTATTAATTACCAGCACCTAACATCAATTTGCTTTTCATTGGCGATTTTATCAAAAATGAAGCTAATTTTTCTTTGAAGGATTTATCAGGAATAGCATTTAATGCATGAATTAATTTCACATCTGCAAGATGTCTGTGTTGCAAATTGCTGCTTTTATAAGCAACATCATAAAAATCGCGTACAGAATCCTTGCCAACTGGGGCGTCTATATCAAACGCTGGATCAGGTGACCGTTTGAACATTTTATTATATTTATCAGAGTCTAAATCGTAAAATCGTAAACGATTTTCACCGTAGGATTTTCATCGTCGTGTTTTTTTAAAGCCACTTTCCGCTATCATGTTTGCTATCATGTTATTTTGGTCACTCAGAGTCACCAATGACGAAGTCATCAACGATGCTAATTTTTCATCTACTGCGTTATTTATAATTTTACTAACACTTGCAGGCATTTCCGCTGTAGACGGTAACGATTTCTTTCTCCGTGTTTTCACAAGCGCTGTTATTTTATTCTTCGTGGCTGAAAACGCTTTTCCGGCAAGATCTCCAACAGCACTAATACCCTTATCACGAATAACATCAATTGCTTTCATTGATAATTGTTTAGCTAACGACATCACTTTTGGAGCCATTCTCGCAAATAACCCTGCAATTGTATTACCGAAACCATCTCCGTAGTATGCTCTATAAACTGGAAACCGTGAATTAACTACATAGACGGGGGTTGGTTTGTCATGGTTGTAGTGTATGATCATTATTGTAAAAACACTAGTGTTTTCAATTGCTAGCAATTTTTCAATTGTAAAACAATTTGTCGATTATAAATTCAGTCCAGGTGATTAATCACTGTGATACCCACTTGATAACTCGCCAATGAAATCTCGATATGTGCTGATATCCATGATACCACCTTGAAATAACAGTCTACAGATATCAGCTGCTTCATTAATTATTTCCGGTGAGTTATTTCCAGCTCGGAACCCTCCTACAAGAACTTCTAATCGTGATATATCACTGAGAACACTACCAGGACATGAAATCCTTGGATTTTCACTGGAATCTTGCAATCCACTTCCGCTATAACCAGTTGCTTCATCTAGTTTGTCTGAATCCGTGGATTGTAAATAATCAAGAGTATCATCATCATCATCATCATCAGGTGGTAGTTGTTGTTTTTTAGGCGAGTAGAATACTTTCTTTGCAGGTTGCTGTCGCTTTTGCGGTTTTTGCGGTTTTAGTTCTTCAAATCGTTTATACACGTTACCCACCGCATTGATATATCCATTGTATGATGGACTATCTGTCTTAATTTGACTTTTTTCAGTTTTGATTTTGTAGAATATATCAGCCCAGTGAGTTATACTTCTAACATATTTATGATGTTCTGGTTTCAACATTTTTTTTCTGTTTTCATAAGTCGTAACAACAAGCGCAGGAATATCTGCTAGTTTAGTCTCATCAATTGCTGCTAACCCTTCCTCGTTAAATCTCACGCGTAAATCATCTACTGTTCTTTTTGATTCCATTTTTTGTACAGCCTGTTTTGTTTGTTCAGTTTTCGCTGCTATTTTTTCAAGTTCACCAATAACAGATTTCCCCGTCTCGGGAACATCTCCCCGTATAGCACGCTCTACCCCGTACGTTGCTGTGGTTACTGGTTTAAACAATTCTTCAGATCCCACAGCAAAGTCAGTTTGTAAACTCTGTCGTTGTTGCAGTTTATTTCTTACAGAGTCGCGAATTGGTATAAATCTCCTAATTGCATCTAGTCGTTCACGAGCCAATCTAGTTGTTAATGCTTCATTGACCATTATTTGAAATCAGAAACAATTTTTCAATTGTAAAACAATTTTCCCGAACCTGACCTAACAGACGAAAACATTTGACATGTCGGATGATTTTTAACACCACCGTGGAAGTATTTAACAGATGAGGAAAGTCACATAATTGCTATAAATAAAATAATTCTGACACTCCCCTCATTCTGAACCGTCCATCAATTTTTTATTCACTGATTTTGACATTTTCAATCAAAAAATGCTACAAAAAATGAAAATCTCTCTGAGGGGGTCGACGACAAAATCTCTTTGAGGGTCGGTCACGGTCAAAATCGTTCATTTTCTTGAATTAACGCTCGTAGGTTTTTAATTTTAGAATTAACTTCCTTTTTCAATTCGTATTCGTTACCTAATTCTTTTCGTATTCCTTCCACGATAGTATATAACGGAACAAACACACTTACGTCACTGGAAAATGTAAGAGAGTCTCGAATAGAATTCTGAATTTTTTTGATGAGCGCGTATTTCTTTGGCAGCATATATTTATTGTTGTTAACTCCGTATTCTATATCCTGAAAATCTGACATGATTTGATCAGGATTTAACCCATCTGATAGTTTGATATCCCGACTTTTAAATTTTAGAATTTCATCAATAATGCTATTCATTTTTTCAGGATTCATATTCTATGATAATTACATATTTCTAAATGAAAAATATGACGCATTAGACATAACTGAATTGAATTTTCTGTCTGTTCTTTTTTGAAATCGCCGTCTTGGTTATTCCCGATGCAACGAATTGAACAGAAGATGAACAAATACCGAAGTGCCTACCGGCGCTTGTTATGGATTGAAATATTTTTTCTTCGTTAGTTGTTGTATTCAAAGATTTCACAGGTCTCTTCCCAGCCATTTTGCATTTTCCAGTCTTTCCTCGTTTCAAATTTTCACTCTATGTTATAGCTTGCAGATTTGATAAAGAATTGTTCTTTGAATTAGAATCAATGTGATCAATAACAAAACCATCTTTGATCAATCCACGGAAACATTCATACACGAAACGATGATTGTAATATTTTTTCTTTCCCCCAACAGTAAACATCAAATACCCCACACCATTATCCCACCCAACTGGTTTCTTCACCCTACGGTTTCTTACAACACCATCACTGGATGCTTCATAATTTGTAATCACAGGGTGTGGTTTGAATTCTTTATTCATTATATACTATACTATTTGTCTAATTCATTGTTTGGTTTAATAATGAATCTTTCAATGTAGTCTTGAGGAGTTCTTATGATTTTATCCTTGACGGAGTCGAGGACTTTGTCATTGTCAGGGTCAGAGTTTTTGATTGAAAATCCATTTTTTATTCTTTTATCATAATAACGCTTCAACTCCCTGTATCGTTTGCCACCACAATTTAGACATAATTGCGATTTTCCCCTAACCCCAACCCAACATCGTATACAAGGTAACGGACCAAGGCTTCCACGACGAAAGCTTTGCATATGATACCCACAGAATTCATTTCTGCATGATTTGTTACACGGGGTTGTTGATCCAATCATAAGCCACTTGCAGTGATTCATTATACATAAATCTTTCATTTAAATGCTTGTTTTAATTATAGTATGGAGGAGTTCAAGAGATTATCGAAAATTAAGCCTTGGAAAAATGCTAAATTGATTGATTATACCATGAAAGAATTCTAAAGATTATCGAAAATTAAGCCCTGGAAAAATGCTAAATTCATTGATTATGCCATGAAAGAATTCCAGAGATTATCGAAAATTAAGCCTTGGAAAAATGTTAAATTCAATCTCGATAAGGAGTTCAAGAGATTATCGAAAATTAAGCCCTGGAAAAATGCTAAATTCAATCTCGATAGAGTCTCTGATACATCAAAACGTCTAATCGGTGATAGAACTATACTGGGTAAAATCAGGGAGTGTTTTAATGAATTCTACCGAGACGGTGCAGTACACTGTTGGTCGACATTTCGAATTATTGATGAAGATGTCAATGTACCCAACATCGATGCTACCATGAACGATGAAAGAGCAGCTGAGATAATTTCACACCTTGGCGAGCCAACGGGCTGGAAATCCAAGGGTGTAAAATCCAAAGGATTTTCATGGATAGATTCCATGTTGTTATTAATTACCAGCACCTAACATCAATTTGCTTTTCATTGGCGATTTTATCAAAAATGAAGCTAATTTTTCTTTGAAGGATTTATCAGGAATAGCATTTAATGCATGAATTAATTTTACATCTGCAAGATGTCTGTGTTGCAAATTGCTGCTTTTATAAGCAACATCATGAAGGTGACAGGCCTTATCAATAGCGTTTATTGGTTCTTCACCACGTCGAGGTTGGTTTTGATCATCAAGTCTGATATCAAGTCTTGTTCCCGGTCCACAATAACTATACCCTGGAAGGTGTTTTTCTCCTGTATACTTTGCCCATGGGGTTCCAGGGAGTTTAGTTAGCTTGGCTGCGATATCACCTCCTCGTTTTTTTTTAAATCATCATTTCCTGCAGATCTCATAGACACAAATCTAAATTTCTTTGTACCACATTGCACGCATTTACCAGAAAGCGCTGATCGGTTATTTTTAGTTGTAATCGTCGTCAAGTCATCTGTGCCAGTACGCGTTTTACACTTCACACAATATAGATCCATAATTTATGTATAGAAATATGGATATAATTGATTTTTCAGCGACTAAAGCAAGAGAACCGGTTAAGCATCATGCAGCGCTACCAAACTCTATCCGGATGATTATAATCGGGCCATCTGGATCCGGCAAGACTCAATTGTTGCTCAATTTAATAATGAGATGGATGAAGTGGGATAAGTTGTATTTAATTGCCCCTAGCGTAGATGATCAACGATGTTAGGAAGTGTTAAAGGATTTTAATGAAAACTCTTCAGAGATTGCCGGTGAGGGTATTATTGAATTTATAACCGATATTGACGAGGCACCATCAGTAGAAGATCTTGTTGGAAGTATTAACAATTTAGTCGTATACGATGATGTAATGTTAGATAAACAAAAAAATCCTGCTAGAATATTTTCCCGAGGCAGGCATAAAAACACCGACGTGATATATGTCACTCAACGCTACACTCAGATTCCAAAAGTGATAAGAGATAACTGTAATATTCTTGCTGTATTCAACGGAGTTGATACTCATACTCTTAGAAATATTTGGCAGACATGGTGTTCTGATATGGACTTCAATCAATTTAGAAATTTCTTTAGTAATGCTCAGTCAACCCCGTACGGATTTGTAACAATAAATTTACATGATCCTCGGACACGATATCGTATCGGACTTGATCAAATATTCGGTTAAAATCATTTATTATTTTTGCTAACCAGAACTGAAAGTTCCAGCAGCAGAGAGGGTGAACGACAACAACGTTGCGACCAAAATTGATTGAAAAATCGCAAAGTCTCCGTTTGCTAAATGGAGACTTATTTTTTGGAATTAAAATATGAGATTTCGTAGGAAGCCTTTTTTTTGCTTGAAAACGTGGTCTGTTCACCCTCTCTGTGCGACCAAAATTGATTGAAAAATCGCAAAGTCTCCGATTGCTAAATGGAGACTTATTTTTTTTGGTTAAAATGAGATTCGTAGGAAGTCTTATTTTTGCTTGAAAACGTGGTCTGTTCACCCTCTCTGTGCGACCAAAATTGATTGAAAAATCGCAAAGCCTCTGTTTGCTAAATGGAGACTTATTTTTTTTTGGTTAAAATGAGATTCGTAGGAAGTCTTATTTTTGCTTGAAAAAGTGGTCTGTTCACCCTCTCTGCTGCTAATTAATAATTCTTGCAATCATTAAGAAAAATGATGTGGATGTATGAAAAAATAAATTAGTCATGTCATTAACATATTCTGACCTTGATCAGTCTGTTAATCTGGTTTGTGAAATTTGATTTTACATCTTAGATCACATGCTTATATTCATTTTTATTTTAAATCTGACACCAGCGGTAACAAGATTATGAATGGAACAAAATGGATCTTGTATTGATTCTGTATCAAGAATTGATTTACTGTGTATATAAATGTGATCTGCAAATTGGTTGGACCTTCCAATGGAGTAAACGACAAATTCATGACCATGAAATTCACTTATTGTCTGGAAGAAAGCACCTTTCCATCATTAGTTAATATGATCCATCCGTGACCAAACCCAGATGAAGTTCCAGGTCAAGTTCTTTGAGGATCTTCACTCCATCATTGCTGACATTCCAGTGGCAAATAAGCTTGTAATTCTGTGCGATTTTAAGGCACAATTAGGCTGTAATCACGTTGCTGGAAATGGAGTGCTAGGAAGGCACTGAGTGGGTCACTGTAACAGCAACGGCCTCATTTTGCTATAGACTTGTGTCAGGCCTGCGACAACCACAGTTGTATATCCTTACTCTCAATTGCAGGAAAGAAACTTGCCGGAATCCTACTGAACCGCCGCACTACACATATTAACCAGGGACTACTGACAGAAAGCCAGTGTGGATTCCGAAACGAATGTGGTACCATCGACATAGTGTTTGCTGCGAGACAGCTACAAGACAAATATCAAGAGCAAAACACCAATTGTTTCTCCATCTAAGTCGACTTGACAAAGGTCTTTAGTACTGTCAGCAGAGAAGACTTGTGGGAGGTAATGGCCAAGTACGGGTGCCCATGAAATTTGATATCCATGGTGCAGCATGTCCATGGCAGCATGCATGCACGAGACCAGGACAATGGAGAGAAACATTCCCAGTAACCATTGGCGTCAAGCAGGGTTATGTTCTGACATCGACACTGTTCAGTCTATTGTTCTCCGTCATGCTGACTAATGCTTTCAGAGATGGTGAGGTTGGAATCAGCATCAGGTATCGTACAGATGAAAAACCATTCAATCCCAGGAGCCTTCAAGTGAAAACCAAGGTAATGACAGACACCATCAGGGATTTCTTACTTGCTGATGACAGCTCTCTCAATGCTGGCGCAGAAGCTGACCTGTAATGCAGCATGGACTAGTTCTTCTGCACAATCTTTGGTCTCACCAACAGTACAAGAAAGACCAAAGTCCTGCATCAGCCAAACCCTGTAAAGCCCTATCTTGAACCCAACATCACCATCAACGGCCAAAACCTCAACGTAGTGAACCACTTCATCTACCTTTGCAGTACACTGTCACAGAGCATAACTACTGACGACGAGGTGAACCTTAGCACTATTGTATGTATTTATGTTGTCACAGAGAGAGAGAGAGAGAGAGAGAGAGAGAGAGAGAGAGAGAGAGAGAGAGAGAGAGAGACAGACAGACAGACAGACAGACAGACAGACAGACAGACAGACAGACAGAGACAGAGAGAGAGACAGAGAGAGACAGAGACGGAGAGTGTGTTTGTGTGTGTGGTGATGTGTGTGTGTGTGTGAGAGAGAGAGAGAGAGAGAGAGAGAGAGAGAGAGAGAGAGAGAGAAGTGCTGCATGTTTAGAACTTTTTGTTCAAAATGTGCAAAAAATTATCAGCAGCAAAACTGTTTTGAGAGTAGTTTAATGATATTTATATGCGCAGAAAATATATTTGCAGGTTGGCTTTCAGACAAAAGAATGTAAATAAACATCGCATACTGTATGGAATATTTGGGTAATTTTGTACATAAAGCCAAGCAAGACTATAAAACATATTTATTGGAATCTTTACACTTGAGGAAAGAAAGCAAATCAATCACACTTTTCTGAGACGAATGAGAAAAAAATTATAAACAATTAAAACCATGTGCAAAATAAACATGATTTATATGCAGCTACAATACTTGTTTGAAAGAAGGCAATATTTCCTTGGAATTCTTGGATCGTCAAAGGTTACTTCGAATCTCAGTCGCAATGCGAGTGTCGCCAGTGTGCCACATTAATCATAGGCAACATGACAATGACAATGAAATGAAACACATTCCAATAACAGCACAAAATTTATTAATCAATTTCTATCCAACTATATTAACAAAATCCTTCCAAGGAAAAAGGACAAATATGGAAATAGATAATATACTATATAAGGATACTAATTATGCAACTTTACAAGACCACCGTCAGGGTGTGTTACATGTACAATGGATACATGTCAATATGGATAATAAAACAACAGGTACACAGTTCAATGAAACCCATGGAATAAGACTTCTGACATTGCATGAAGTAAAAATTGGTAGGAATGAGAAACTCAGATGATTGTGAATCATAAAGAAATGTGATAATTCTGCAACTGGTGTATTCATAAAAAGATGAGAGAAAGATGACTGTAAATAACAGCAGACGAACCACAGAAACGACGGTGCATCTCATAACTGAACATACACCTGACCCAACAATGTAACACCAAGTCAAAACGTGGAACATAACTGCAACATGTCTGTAAAGCTAATACACTGTTACATAAAAAATATTAGACAAACTGGAAAAAAATAGAAAAGCGATCATGGAATAGCGATCTGCAACACACTGCCTAAATTGGCTGAATACAAAACGTAACCAATGTGTGTCGAACAGATGAATGGAAGAACAAGTTTAATTTTTCCAAAGGTACCTATAGCTGCATTTCAGCATACCAACATAAACAATCACCTTTTCCGAAAATGTTGAAAATCTTGTTCTGGTACAATTTGATCAGTTATATTTACTACAACATTTCGCCAATGTAACCACTGGCTGTATTTTATACATTACAATTTCCCAACGACAGAATTAAACACTACAAAAAATATGCACTGCAAGTAACATATTTGATAAAATGTAACTTCTGAAAAAAAATAATAACATATTAAATTCAACGAATAAAACTAATTTGCAGATTTAGACAATATTTTATGATCTATGTTTGCACTGTTATTCTCATAATAAATCAAAAAAGAATTCCTGAAACCTTAATTATTTTTGTGCGAGAAAAACACAAATCCTCTCTATTCAGAAATACTGTTCATATTCACATACATCCTGATATTAATTATTTACAAACGGTCATAAAAATGAAAAGGCCCTTATCACAAACATGTAATAAAATTGTATATTGACATAGACATAAAATATAAACTGTATTAAAAAAATAAGTATTACAATCGAAAAATGCTTTTTAACAGTTTTACATGTTTTTGTATCTTTCTTATTCTCTGAATGTTCTAACACTAAGCAAAAACATCTGAACGTTTCTTAAGCAGTTATAACTGCAACATGCTTTCAGTTCCTATTGGAATACAAATTGTAGGGAATCATCACAATTATAGGACATTTAGAGTCTATGTATTGCAGAATACACTAATATTTAGTTGACTGGACTTTTCTATCAGTTTTCTTTAAAACTTTCTATCTTTCTCATGAAATGCAGTTACCTGAATGAGATCGGTCTTATTTTCCTTCCTCAACAGTCGAATATTCTTCAGTTTTTATTTTAGAGTGCATCTGCGATATACAATTTGACGATTATGTGCTAAAACTCCTAATACATATTTTTTTTAAACATTTAATCTAAAATAGACTCTTATAAATGTGTATCTGTCCAATACATACGTCATATTCTAAAAATCAATCTAAAAGTAAATCCAATGTATCAAAAACGAGGCTCTATACTATTTCGGTTAAACGCAATAGTGTTTCGTAAAAACGCAATAGTATTACGTGAAAACCCAATGCTTTGTCGTTGAACCTCAAAATTATGACGTTAAAAAAAGTTTTATTTTTTCACTTGGCGCTAATGAGCAAAGTATGAATGTATGAATCATTAAAGCACTAAAAACAACTGCCATCCGAAATATCCTGTGGGCAAGTGGAATTCAAGAATTTATTAAGTCACTGAATTCATGCTTTTGAAAAAAAATTGAATTGTAATGGACCTGTTAGGATAAAAAGAAACAATCAAAGACTTTCAGGCAAAAAACAGGGTACACATTCTAACAGGGTTGTCGGAGGAGACGAAAGATCTCGTCATGTCAGTATTGGTAAAACATTATTCCACCTCGTTAAAGATATGGCAGGCACCTGCCACACGAATCACGAGAGGACAAACATAGGAATGTAGATTTAGTTTCTTATGGAATTGAGTACCCTTGATATGTAATTGGTCAAGAATTAATTGCTAATCAGGTGACTTTAAAACATGCCTGAAAAGTCATGTCTGCATTGAGTGTTTCTTGCTCAAATGTCTAGGATTTACGACACCTTTTATTACAATGAAAAATAATGATTAATAAAATATAAAACGTCTCTTGGTTGTCCTTGTAATATGGAGGATGTAGGTAGATGCCATATCTGTTTCTAATCGGAGTGCCGCAAATGGAACAGTTAACAAGTGGCTCTGAGCAGCTGCAACAGGTTAAATGGCCACATTGAAGAACACACCTGATGCGGTTTTGTCGACATATCCTACAGGACAAGAGAATTCGCAACTGCTGGTTTTCTCCTGTAAAATAAAGAATACGTGTACTGAGTATTGCTTTATAACATAAGGTTATTGATAACACAGTAAACTATATATTGTAAGTACATTTCGCATAGATTTCAAAGACGTTTAAGTCTTTCTAGTGCTGACTGATATCTACATAGAAAATGATTATCAGCCACACTAACAAGTAAGTAGGAAAATGGTTATATTTACAGAGATTGATCCATTTCATCATCTGTGTATTTTACGGGGAGTCATGAATGCCAATTTAGTCGAAAAAATCTATTATAAGACATAGCTTAAGCAACCAACCAAACCTATGATGACTGCTTAAACACTTAGGCTGCAGCAAAGGAGATCCATTGATCCTCGATGACAATCTTGAATGCTTCGCTTAATCATCAATTATTTGCTATCAATAGTATCTTTCACAGTTTATTGAAGTTAGATCTGAATACATATAAAGGTGATCTTCCTTAAATATTTACCTCTTAACCAGCAAGCATCAGAAGAATCATATTTTGTGTATGTCATCGCTATAACAGAATTAATCGAAAATCAAAATTGACTGACACCTCTCAAGATCAAAACATCATCAAATACAAATTTCACGTAAACTGAAGCATAGTTCCGGTCACGAATTTATTATTCTTTAATCAGAACACACTCTAAACTCAATAAACAGTAATCCCTTTACTCCGAATACCAAAAGAAGTATATTCGTTTGGTCTTTATTCTATTTTGTAATAGATTTGTTTCTTGTGACTTTTTATTTCAATAATAAACTGACCTCCTCTCAAATAGAAGTTTAATCCGTCGGTGAAGACATACAATAGACTTTGAACAACCTACAGCGATTCAGAATAACTCTTTAATATTATTGTATAATAAATTTTGATATTATTATATATTTAATGAATAAATTTAATTTAATTAATTTATAATTCATGAAGAAAATTAAATACAGCAGCATATACAAAGTTGTATCATGTTGAGGTTAGTAATTTGCCCTAATTGATGGCATGCAATGAATATTATAATTTATGTAAAATAATACATTATTATCAATACAAAATTGTTCAAGTAGTTGCATAGAAAGAAATTCTAACATAACTCCACTCAAATTTACGTCTGGAGCTCATTTCACCTACAAACGTTGTTTGGTGGTTGTTTTAGCTCCATCCCCCTGTTTTGAGGGTTGGTTGGGCGGCTGCTAAGTCACTATGTTGAAGGAATCAATTGTGAATGGAATTTTGTTTTTCAGAGATGATATTTTAGTCTCATATCTTTGGCAAATGGAATATATCATCTATCTGCTTGCCTCAATTCCGACATGACAAATATCAAGAGATTGACTGCAAATATTGTGTTACATGATGCAGTCGGAAAATATAATACTGAACTGAATAACGTCCTATTCACCTCCTCGTTGAATAGGATTGTTATTTCGATCCTAAGATTTGACTATATATGAGGTGTCATGTAGCTTTTCATGTACATGTCAAAGAGAGAGATGCACACTATGATGGTTTGAGATTGAAAGTCCTAATTCAAAAAGCAAGATGAAAATATTGCGATTTTGGGCCTCGGGGATGACCAAGCGAGGCAGCTGTTAGTACCATTGTTGTAAGTCTTTTTGTCATGACTCGGTCTGGGATCGTACCAACGTCCCCCCGCTTTCGCGGTGAACGCTGTAACCATTTGGCCACCTTAGCGGTTCAAATAAATCAGAAATGATTCTGATGAAAATGTGTACCATATTAAAGTCATTAGAAGTTATTATCATTATCAGACGTCACTAATAATTAATGTGTGGAAACGATCATTGATTTAGAATTAACTGCAAACAGTCTTGAGAACGTTCACATATGCGTATTATTGCGCAATGGGCCGATTACAATTTGATATACCAAAATTATTGGTATATCAAATTGCTTTATACCAACACTTTAAATGCCGTGTTATTTTTAATGGATAAATTGATGTGGTATATATATATATATATATATATATATATATATATATATATATATATATATATATATATATATATATATATATATATATATATATATATATATATATATATATATATATATATATTAGGGTGTCACAAAGATAGCCCCAAATTTTTGGGGGAAAAAATCAAAGTCTCACCCTCCAAAAAGTTTCTTTGTGATTATCTGATTCTACTTTAAAAATTTCAGAATTTTTTAAGAATGTTTAGGGGTCCTTCAAGGTCTCCAAATTTTCATGAAAATCTTCAAATTTATACAACATAATGCCCGCATTGCGCGGTTTTGGTAAAATCAATTAATGATTATTTTTACAGTAATTATACTAATGTTGCATATGTCATGTGACCAGTCACTAAAAGCCACGAGTTTACAGACATTTAATATTTTTAAATGCCGTGTTATTTTTAATGGATAAATTGATGTGGTATATATATATATATATATATATATATATATATATATATATATATATATATATATATATATATATATATATATATATATATTAGGGTGTCCCAAAGATAGCCCCAAATTTTTTGGGGGGAAAAATCAAAGTCTCACCCTCCAAAAAGTTTCTTTGTGATTATCTGATTCTAGTTTAAAAATTTCAGAATTTTTTAAGAATGTTTAGGGGTCCTTCAAGGTCTCCAAATTTTCATGAAAATCTTCAAATTTATACAACATAATGTCCGCATTGCGCGGTTTTGGTAAAATCAATTAATGATTATTTTTACAGTAATTATACTAATGTTGCATATGTCATGTGACCAGTCACTAAAAGCCACGAGTTTACAGACATTTAATATTTTTTAATTTGTTGAATATTCACAATTTGTGGAATAATTAATCATAGATTTTGGATAGTTATGACAGCTGTATCAGGAATATAACTTGGTAAGTGTTTGTTATAATTTAAATTCTATTTCAGATAGTTTGGTTTAATGCATAAATTGTACATAGACCTACTAGATTATTATTACATAGTTAGTAACTGAATGATAATGAGTAGTATCACGTAAATTAGTAGGCATTCTGAATAAAAATAAAGAATTTATACAATAATTTAATGTACAAAGAATTTTAACAATTAATTTTTTACTTACAACTAGAAAGTAGTTTCTTTATTCAAAAAAGCAAATGGAATTAGATGCTGCTGCAGCAGAAAAACCGTCAGAGAATGATGAAGACTGTGAATTTAAATCGAAAGCGTCAGCGCCATAAAGTGATGCAGAAAAAATCAAACGCAAGCTTATCATATCTCCAAATGTATCAGCTGTGCTTGACCGAACAACGTCAGCTGTCGTACTCTCAAAATGCACAGTTCAACGTCACAGAAAGAAACGACATCAGGAACTGGCACAGCAAATACAAAAGAACTTTAGCAGCAGTATATCAATAGTACATTGGGATGGAAAGCTTCTACCTGATGTCACTGGTGACGATAGCCACAAGATTGATCGACTCTCAGTTCTGACAACTTCACTAAATGATGGCAGCACAAAGCTCATGGGGGTTCCAAAATTGACTTCTGGTTCAGGTAAAGCTGCTACTGATGCGGTTTTCGAAATTCTGAAATCATGGCAGTCGGAGACACTCGACATTGGTATGTGCTTTGATACCACTCCCTGTAACACAGGCAGAATGAATGGAGCGTGCTCTCTTCTCGAGTCATCTATCGGCCGGAACTTGCTGTGGATGGCCTGCCGGCACCATATGTTTGAGGTGCTATTGGCGGATTCTTTTAGTGTCTGCCTAGGAGGGCCTTCTACTGGACCAGATATTCTCATGTTTAAGAGATTCCGTGATAAATGGTCCGAAATGAACCACCGTAAGCCAAAAGAACGTCAAACTCCCTTGATCAATGTGTCGGACAAACTGAAAGAATTCATTGCAGACCACTGTCAGCTCAGTTCTCCAAGAGAGGACTATCGTGAGTTTCTGTCCCTGGCAGCTTCTGCTGTTGGTCTAGAAACAAAATACGCGATCCGAAAGCCTGGTGCCCTGCATCGAGCACGTTGGATAGCGAAGGCCATCTACTCGCTGAAGACGGAATTGCTCTATGATGGCAATGAAACCGTCTTCAAATTTACCGCTCGTGAATAACAAGGAATTAAGAGGTTTAACAGATGTGTCGTCTGTGTTTACATCCAGTCATGGTTTACTAGTAGAATCGTCACAGATGCTCCGATAAATGACACTCTGCTGATCCAGCGATTGCGTGAATATGATGACCAAGCGTTGCAGACTGATGGCCTAAAGATGATGACACGACATTCGTAGTACATCAGCTTGGAGTTAGAAACTCTTGCTTTGTTTTCACGCATCTATCTTCAAGTGAGAAAACACAGCTTGTGATTTCAGGCCAGTCTGATCGAGGGGAACATTTATTGAAGTCACTGCCTCACAGTTTGGCAGAATTGACCATATCTCGCACTTTCTTCCACACTACAGGTCTTGATGATAGCTTCCTAGATGTTCCCGTTGTATCATGACCTGAAAACCCATCGTTCAAGAAGGCCGAAGATCTTGTAAAGAACCTGGCTTGTGTAAACGATTGTGCGGAGCGTGGCATAGCGTTGATCCAGACATTCAATGCCACGATTACAAAAGGTGAAGCTCAGAAACAATATCTGCTACAAGTCGTAGAGCAACATCGAAAACTGTTTAGTCATTGCAACCATGACAGTCGTGTAGATATGTAAAGTACATTATCGTAGCACACTGATTAAACTTTGGCTTAAAAATGACAAATAAATTGTGAAAACTTACTTTAAGTTACACTTATGTTACAGTGCATATTATTAAGTGAAAATTGCATGATCTGATATATTACTTATTGTGTAGATGTTGATGATTCTATTAAATTTTGGTTTGTTATACAAGTATAGCGTAGCTTATATTTAAAAAATTTAATAGATTCTACATAGTTAGACGTTCCCATTTCATTAAACACATATTCAGCAATTTATTAATATGTTAATAATACCAAACATAAAATCGTCACATTTCATGCCGTTTTTAAGATTTTCATGGAAATTTGGGGTCCTTGCGGGACCCCTAAATGTTCTTAAAAAAATTATGAATTTTTTTAAATAGCATCAGATGATCACAAAGAAACTTTCTGGAAGGTGAGACTTTCAATTTTTTTTAAAAAAAATTTGGGGACACCCTAATATATGTATGTATGTATGTATGTATGTATGTATGTATGTATGTATGTATGCATGCATAAATACACACATACACACATACACACACACACACATACATACATACATACATACATACATACATACATACATACATACATACATACATACATACATACATACATACATACATGCACAGGTTCCCGTTTGTAAGTGGTTGCTACCGTGATGTTCCCGCTATCTTCGTCCAGCAGTTATACGGGCAATCTTGAATAGCCTATTATTCGCTGAAAAATGGCATTAAACTTATAACAACTATTTCATTATTGAGGCTAAAACACACATTCTACTTCTGTGCCTGCTATATTTATTTACGAAACACAATGTAAGGGAACTAACTCGTGAATGCCTGAAGCGAAAGCCAATTACAGTGCATCAAGACATCATGCGAGAATATTTTTCTCAAGATGTAAATTAGTTTCATTATAGTGGGAAAAATCTTCTGAAAATAAAATATTTTAATTTGTATCTATCTATTAGATAAATAATTTAGACTTATTACCGGTTGTCTCGTCTGCAAGTTTTAAAAATAAAGAAAATTTTTTTTATATTTTATTTTAAATTAATTATAGTTTACAGAATTTAAATATATTTGCCTTCTATTTTCTCATTTCAAACTTCATGTTTACATTTGTTTGGTAAGATTTTTATTCCGAAATTTTTCTGCAGTTTATTTACACATTTTCGTACACCACCATTTAGGTGCCACTGTGCAATCAAAGTTGTGATGAGGTGCCGGAAAACGCCAATAAATAAATAGACATGTGCGTCGTCAGGGAAGTCCAAAGCAAAAAAAGAAACGCAAAGTACATGCCGTTTACACGATTATGAAATATAATATGAGTGTGTATTCGACGGCAACATCTAAATGAAATGCACGATGCCAGCAATTTGGGAAATCAAAAGCAGCATTATAAAGCAGACATTTTATACCAATCTTGCGTATTTCTTTATTATTTATACAAAGTTATTCAGTATATTAATTTAGACAATAGCAACTTTTTTCTTTTATGTTTGGCTATTTTGCTCACCTCGATTATCCGTTGTTTTTTTTTTCTTCTTCTCTTTGTTTTAAAGGTCCGCAGTATTTCTGCAAACAATTCGTAAGACGTGTATTGCTGTCATTCTTTATAATTCAGTGCTTCTTGGAATTCATTAAAGTGACGTAATTGTCAAATGTAGTAATATACTATATTTGTTAACCTTAGAATATTATAAAAACCTTTCCTATTTACTGAATATATAAATCGAAGAAACTACGAAAGGTATCCTATTCAGTCATGTCAAGAACTTAGTACCAATCAAACCAGTTATATCGATAAGTATGGACAAATAAGACACTTCCTTTCCTTCCTTCAATTTTGTAAAATCTAGCAATTCCGTGTCAATGTCTTAATTAATGTTGCTTTTCACCACACGTTTTCCCGATTTCCATCACAACACTACATTTTATTTGCATTTTTATGTATGGTTGGAGATGTGGTGTGTGTGTGTGTGTGTGTGTGTGTGTGTGTGTGTGTGTGTGTTGTCTGTGTGTGATTAGGATTTTTTTATTTTCATAGTTTGAACAACAATTGTTCAGTCATTCTCTACGATGTCTGCAGTGAGGCTGCTTTTAGTGATGTCTAGCACTGTCACATTATCCTGACACCAAGCCAACCAGTCCTAACACCAACCTCTTAATGCTGAGCGCCAAGCGAGGCAGTTCTTAGTATTTGTGTACGTCTTTTGGTATGACTCGGCTGGGTTTCGAACCTACGACATCCCATATCCGCGGCGGACACTAACCATTAGGCCGCCGGAAAGGTAGTGGTAGAGATGTATTTATTTATTCTAAGCATTCAACATACTGTCTGAAGTTTTGGTGTCGAGTTTTATTTTTGAATATCACTTAATTTTGAGTGGATGAAAAGATCTAAAGTTAATGAACATATTAATATCCAATTATCTTAGTTTTGATCAGATATAGATGATTATTTATATTCATTACATGTACGTATTCGATATACTCAGGTCTTACCGTTCTTCTTTAAAATCCCCAATGCTACAATCTAACCTTATCTCAAAATTATTATTGGTTAGTTAGACGTTTCAAATCATCTTTTGCTTCAACCATTCTTGTTATGAACATCGAAATCCTCCAAACTAGCATCCAAAGAAAACGTATGTACTTCTAAAATAGGAAACAGATTTGTGAATTATAAATATCAAAGAGCCCCACTGTATACATCACCTCTTAGACAAAAACGTTTCTTAAGGACTGAATGCGAACGATGATCGAATTGAACAGAGGTCAGAGTCTCAAACCTAGGCCACAACCACACACCCCACCATGTATTAAAAATGTAAGAAAGGATTTTAAATTTATGCGATACTGAGATTGTGATTTTCGACCATATCTTCGGGATGAAATTACGTGTAATTGGTGTTGGAACATCGTGTAAAAAGGTGTGTGATTACCAATGGATTGATTCAACACATTAATTTCCTAATGTAATAAATCACAGTCTCTTTATTTTGCAACACAATATTTCCAAAGTTACTACCAAATCATGTTAACCCTGCCAATCAAAGTCATCATCAATAACTCTTTTGATACTAAACACAAAGTAAATATACTACCAACGTTAACATTAGTTTCAGTTCTTTCAACAGACGTACTTTGAAATGCCATTGCTATGCATAAGTTTATAATTCATTCTTACATTTTTAATACATATTGTTTCAAGGCACACCGTTTCATCGATGCAAGAAGAAAGATCAAGTCATGTAATTAATTTTAAGCTTAATCGAAGCATATATCTGATATTATATATAAAGAATGGACAAAACAGTAACGAACAAGTCACCTATTTATGTACAGCAAGGTAAATCTAATAGCCTCAGAAGTAGTTGTAGGAATATACATAAATGTTATGATTGAAGAAGTTGTAGGAATATAAATTTTATGTTTGCCGCCTCGTCTCTGGCAGAGTGCAGGACGTATTTTGAGACTTTGCGACTTTATCTTCTTCCGCCACATTATCGCATAATGGGAACAAATGTATAGCCAAAAATAGTTCCTAAATGCGTCGAATCGAATCAGAAGTTTCCTTCTTGACTTGACGGAAAAGGCCGAGATGATCCCGATTGCGAAGTGCACCTTTAGCACTGTTGAATGTGCTGTTGGTTTCAATCGTTTACTTTCATTTCCAAACTTGATATTGGTTAAAATCGTATATACCAGTGGAATTTCAAGGAATATGTGTTGTCAACCTCGATTCTTTGTCAGATTCTGGAGTATTATGAAAGCCAAATGTCAGGATTTGTTCAAATATGTCGATCGTATCTCTGACATACTTGTGCTTCAGCCAGGTATGTGGTATAGTCATTTAAGTCAATGGATAATTTCAATATTTGTAAGTGTCGCTGCAGAAGTTTTTAACTTTGGCATATGTGAATACAGCTAAATAAAAGCCCTCTAGAGTCTACACTCGCCCTTTGCATAGGAAAGAAAAAGAATCGTGTATTCGCTTAAAATATTCGTGTACATAGTAATGTTATTTAACACAAATTGGATAACTCTAAATGAGGTAAAGCTCCAGCAAAGACAACCATGCTTGCTTTAAGCCAAACCAAATAATGTCGTGGTTTGAGTATGTACTCCAAATGACAGACACAAAGGCAACTTTTTATGATAACATATTGGTCGAACATGTTTTAGCAACTGGTCAGATTTGTCCCTTTTTAAAGTATATGAAGACCATTTTAATCGTGGTTACATATAACTTATCCCACATTTGGGCAAGCTTATCATGAGCCGAATTTTCTTTGGTCCAAGTTAAGGGGTTTCCGGATAGCCCACTGTAATGTTTCAAGTATCTAACCCGGTGTGGGAAAAGTTAGATGAAATTTAGACAAACGAAACGTGTTTAGGCTTGTGTCGAGCTTTTAGTCCTCCCATCATCAATGTAGGCAGACTGAGTTTGAAATACAGGTTAAGTTTAGCTTCATTTGAATGAAACAAAACTGGTAACTAATGAAAGCTAGATATGCACTGTTTCCTATATAATAATAATAATAATAATAATAATAATAATAATAATAATAATAATAATAATAATAATAATAATTATAATAATAATAAGGCAAAATGAATTGCCCATTGAAATGTTCACGGTATTTCCTGTCATCGATGGGAGCTGTCAAATTGCGGGTAGACGGAATGTGTCACATATTATTGTTTAAATTTGAGAATGTATAGGGCAAAAACATCTAAAATCACTGTGCCGAATGAATAATATATTTTGTATATCAATGAAAGGGTATAATGGTGGTCACCGTTTATGTTATTGACATACCAATAGCAAGATATTTTGTGCAGCATGGTCACGTACCGTACCACAAAAAAACACGCGAAATTGTTCTAGTAGATTAAACCCTGTTAAATCTAACTTGTTTTTCTTGTGATCACTTTTAGCAGTATTTATTTTCTGAATGCTTCCACTTCCCTTTTGGTAGTCAGGAATGTACAATGTTCACACTTTTCATCAGTTTTGGCGTCGATTGTCATTAAAGATAACAAAACTGTTCCTATCCTGTGCAATTTGAACAAAAATTAGCTGTTATTCTGATGAAAGAGCAGGTAAAGTGGTAAACGTAACAAGTCAATCATTCCAAAAGCAAAAAATGCAGGTATATACAATGGTACATCACGCTTATAAGACGGAACTTCATTGCATTACAGAATATAATCTAGTACATTTACCTAATAATTCAGTCATAGCTAAGTATGTGCATGCATTGCTTTATACAGTACTGTAGACATCAGACATTTGAAAATGAAGACATACGGACTATAAAAGCTAAAACGTGAAGCAAAACTCTGGAAAAGTCATTTTATCAAAGTCAGAGTGAAGGACAATATTATTACCGACATATCTCAGTTTAGCATTATGCACTGTTCATTAGTAGCAACCCACTTGTGTAAATTCACCTGTCATACAGAACATTTCAAACTTCATAATATGAACACCCCATATCCACACAAAAAGCAATATGCACACATTCACAATGATCAGTTAAAAAATGTCAGATATAGGCCTAACTATAAATTTCTATGTACCACTCATGTTGTGAATCTTACTGACATTTAATTATATTCAGCTTATATAAATTGCACACGTGCATTCGTTCACAACCGATTGAAAACTCTGAAAGTCTATTTAAATCTTATCAATGAAATATTTCTGGTCTTTTGCAACATTTTACAGAAAGTCACACAGTGAAACCAAATGTGACTTTAGTATATGTAATGTACATAGGACCTAATTCCCTTTTTTTTCTATCACAACTCTGTATCTTAATCACATAATATTTGCATTAAAATCGTTTTCTGGAAGCTATACTACATACAGGACTAACCTCAGACGTAGTCTTTTCGATGTCTTGCTATTAATAACTCGATTATATACCTTATCGATAACATACCTTATCATATGTTCTGCAAGGCGTTTGATTGGGTGCTGAATAATGTGTTTGGTGTCATTTGACATATCCACTTATAGAAAGTTAACACCAATCACATTTTTCGATCATGTAATGAAATAAATTAATGGTAAAACATACATATATGACACATACAAATTTCTTCACTTAGGTCATTATTTAGGTTACTAAATCATATTTTGCTGTCTACATCAGTTGCATTGGGACGTCATCAAGGTCCACTATGAAATTTTTACTACATATTGTGACCTATTTAGCTTTAGCATATAACGTTTACTGCTCACTTAAATTTCTTTACCGCCCTCTTTTGTTAATTCTTCTCTCACAAAGAATTTAAAGATCGCAATACATTGTATGCGGACGGTCTTTATGAAATGGTGCGAGCCTTTGGTGTGGCAAGTGTATAGGGACCCAACAAAATGAAAACGTTATTTGATCAAGACAATTATGTAACAAATAAATGACTGTAATACTGCTATTCCAATTTCATTAAGGTCAATGCAATCAGCGTAGACCTAGATCTGACCGCATTATGCGATGGTAGTGACGCTGTTCGAGCTGCTTGTAATTTTATACGAATAGAGTCGACTCAGATATATCTGTGCATTATAGTACGGCATATTGGAGTCTACTCTATCGGTAATGTATTGAGGTAAAGAAGATAATGTACAAATAAAATGAAATATAAATCTCGTTCCAATCTTCCGATCGAGTTCGCTCGCCGTTTGATACAGCCAATTGATCAGTCGATATAAGTACCGGAGTACATACAGTTGTACTACAGAGGCTTATCTACATCGAACGTCGCTCAAACGCGAATGCTGGATTTTTCTTCATATTATAAAACTATCTTCATATTATATAAGCTTCATATTATAAACACCCCATCTCCATTCAAAAAACAAAATGCACACATTCACAATGAGCAGTTCAAAGCGGTCAAATATAGGCCTAACTATACATTTTTCTGTACCATTCATGTTGTGAAACTTACTGATATATAGTGATATATAGGCTTTAGGAATTTCACACGTGCATTCGTTCGCAACCGATTGAAAACTCTGAAAGTCTACTTACATATTTTCAATGAAATGTTTCTGGTCTTTTGCAAAATCTTCCAGAAAGTCACACAATGGAACCAAATGCGATGATAGTGTAATGTAATGTACATACACAGGATCTAATTCCCTATTTTTTTATATTACGACTCTGCATCTGAATCATAGAATATTTGCATTAAAATTGTTTACTGAAAGCTCTACTAAATACAGGACTAACCTCAAACATAGTCTTTTCAATATCTTGCTATTAGTAATTCTAGTATATACGTTATCGATAATATACCTTGCATATATCCTACAATGCGTTTGATTGGTTTGCTGAATAATATGCTTGCTCTTGGACTGTTAACCAGGCGTTGTGTAGCTATTTAAAAAGTATATTTTGTATTTTAGGTGATCTTATGTTTGACCAGTGCCGCCAAAAGCTGTCCCAATTTGCATCACAAAATTCTATTTCTTCTTTGTTTCTTAAGTGTTTAGTTATTTTTTCTAATCCAATCGTATGCCTTATTTATCTCTAGTTCCCATAATTCTTTTTAGTCCCTATATTTATAAAGTAATTCCTTAATAGTTCTACACGTTTTGAGAACTTCTAATTTCTTACTTAGTTTGTTGTTTGTGTTTGTCTTTTCTGCTCCTCATTCCAAAGCCAAACCAAAAATGTATAGTGCTTCAACTGGAAATTGTCGTGTGCATTTTAATTTTTAAAAACCCTATTTAAGATGTTGCATTTTATAAGGATTAGGCTGGGTAAGGCTAACCGTCCCTTTAAATTAGACCTATGTAAAGATGATTTTGTTTATGTAGCGTGTTTTGAAATTCCAGATGTTGTCTATAATTTCAATATTTAGTGTTTCTAGTGTTTTATTAGTTATGTCCACAGAGTTTATTCAGTATGTCAGATTAGAGTACATATATGGTTTTGCAACTTGCGTACGCGCTTTTAATCTATGTGGCATTAGTGCTCAGCTTTTGATACTCTCATTTTTGTTTAATTTAACTTGTTTACAATTTGCCTTTTCTTCCTTTGTCCCGAAGACTAATCCCAGGTCTTTTACTCTGTCCTTAGTTAAATTTGGGGATAATCCTGGATGATCCCCACTCCAGTTGTCTAGTATGGTGTTAAACAAAGTAACAGACACAAGCGAAACTGTAAAGTTTAAGAAAATCTAACTTTATGCACCATATTCAGATTTATTATATCAAGTAATTTCTTCTTCTGCTTCTTCTTCTTCTTTCTTTTTCTTCTTCTTCTTCTTCTTCTTCTTCTTCTTCATATTATTATTATTATTATTGCTGTTGCTGTTGCTGTTGTTGTTGTTGTTGAACATGATATTTGTGCTGCTGGTGTCTTTAATTTGTTCTCTTGATATATTGTTTTATTGTGGTGCTGTACACACCTACAAGTACATCTCCGCATTTTTCTGACATGACTTAGGCGCCAACAGTTATTGGTCTAAGTGGTGCAAAATAATTATGGTGATTGTAATGTTTTGTTATTGAAGAATAACTCCGGTAGCGATCTATAACTTTTCTCAAAATTTTTATTCAATAAAATATGTATTTATGTCAGTAGTATCACATGCGCATTCGCGCACTGAGAAAATGTATTACGAAAAGGAGAGCGATATATGCATTCCAATCAATATGTTTGTGCAGCAAGTATGACTTAGAACGCGATGAGAATAATGATAGTGTATGGCATAAAATTAATATTACGTATAAATATGAGTGACAACATCATACGTGGTAATTTTTCTAAAATAAATTTGTTCACATTATAAACAAATATGTTCGGTAAAAGGACAAATAATGTCAATACAGTTTCTGGTCCATCGATACTACGCTCTATACCAACTTATAACTTTCTTCTTTCTAAGCCCGAAATGGAATTGTAAAAAGAAAAAATTGGGTCCAGTCATTTGGAACTGGCTACCTATAGATGTTAAGAAGAACAATCAGAGCATTCCTTTTGTTACAGGCATTTCAAATGGATAGAATGTAAATAATGTATATAACCGGTTATGGTCAGCTTCCCCATGTGTGTGTGTGTGTGTGTGTGTGTGTGTGTTATAACCGGTAATGGTCAGCTTTCAGCTTTCCTCTGTGTGTGTGTGTGTGTGTGTGTGTGTGTGCTTTGAATGAAAAGCTTTCAATCATGCATGTGGTGTACACAAAGCTTTCTGTGCTATATCAACACTTAATTGTTCCTGTGTATATCAATCATGAAACCTTTTATGTATGATGTTTGTTTCTCAACTGTACAGATGCGCGGGGATGTCTGAGCAGCGTGCTCGCGCAGCTTAGAGGTAACTTTGATCACGGACTAGTACGCACCCAAGCATTAAAGCGGGGATTCCCCCATTCAATGTAAGATAGTAATGTTTCGTAGTTTACATTGTTAACGTAACAGCCTTTCTGAATGACATTCTTTTCTAACGTAAACATAACCTATGCCCGTAGTCAGAGCTGGCAAACACGCAATGTCATTGAGTACATACGACACAGTTTAACCGTCTTTATGAATGGCATTCTTATATAAGGTAAGCATACGATCCGTCTAGTCAGAGCGCTGAAATTCCACCATTCAAGGTCAGGCGTGGTGTTAATGAGTACAGAGCTCAACATAATATTTAATAGCATTATTTCCTATTCTAAACATAAGCTGCGTGTAGGGCCGACAACAGAAGGGGGGTTATAAATGAATCCAAAGGGACCGGCCCAAACAACACTGTTTTTATTTAATAAAGAACATTTTTTGTTTAAATTTAAACAAGGACTGGGAGAAGCCTGGGTGTTTCTTACACCAGGGCATGTGATCGCTCTTTACGGCCCTGGCTGCGTTTGTAGTAAGAGCGCGAAAATTGCCCTTTAAAGGTCTAACAGCAGTAATTACAGAGTAGAGCCCTTGGCCTCGAAAAGGTGTAAAATCAAAATTACAAACCATGCATCCCTGAACAATAAATAGCATTTCTGGTAAAAACTATGTTTTTTTAATTACAAAAGACTTTAAAAGAAAACAAACAAAAACCACACGGAGTAGTCTAAAGCGCTCTCTGTTACAGATCACTGTCATCTCATCTCTGTCTGCGTAGATTCGAGTCTCAGATTCGGCCAATGTGGGTATGTGAGAAAGCTTGCTTCTCTTAGGTCGGTGTTTTTTTCCGGTTTTTTTCCCCTGTGTTCTTCCTTAACGAATAATACTAGCCGCCATATATAGCCTATCGTGTGCTAAAACATGGCGTTAATTCCAACAACAACAACAACAACAACAACAACAAAATCCACAATATAATAACGTTTATGTACCATAGTGATAATTCAGCCCTGGGCTATGTAAATGTAAACGTCACTTTTTCAAGTCTCTTAATATGACATACGATACAATTTCCTCACACCAATGTTTTATTTTATTTTTATAAAACAAAATATACTAGACCCCTATGGGCGCACATTAATTTCTTCTTACTAATGATTTAAAGATTTACAATGATATTTTATTTTTTTTAAAGACATCCGGTGTGAAATCTGTAAATAAAACTAAAAAAGAAAAAAATTAAATAAATGAAGAGCCTATCGGACAAGTTCGAAGCAAAGTCTCGAAGATTTCATTTTGGATTTGAATGGACTTTAAACTGGGATAGATGTTTCATCCGATACCTACCTGTCGAATGCAGAGAGTATCGACACATATTGTCATTAATTGCCATCACGACACAATCAACCGGATCAACGAGTACAAAGAGTGGATCAAAAGCTCGTTTTATTATTATATGAGAATTATACATATATATATATATATATATATATATATATATATATATATATATATATATATATATATATATATATATATATATATATATATATATATATATATATATATATATATATATATATATATATCCGAAGAATCTAATTTTTGAATACTATTTTTTTTAATTTTAGACTCATCATAAAGCTCTAAAGCACAATTATTTTGAAATATTATTTCAAATATTTACGATCTGAACGTGTAGCAAAATTTTCAAGATATCCCAAAGTTTTAAAACGCTTCAGATTTCTGGTTGCATGAGAGAGAAGCATGAAAATATTTTTAATCATCGAAGAAGGACAAGGTTCTAAACAAGCAGAACTATATTAGAAATGCAAATTTTTTACCTAATACCCGTGAATGTGATATTCACAAAATGATTAAATTGAAAGTATTCATTTCAACGCATACTAGTTCTTCCCTTATAAAATGGCCCGAATTTAAAGTTAACAGAAAATATAGTTGTCTTGTGTTTTGTATATAATTCCTGTTTAATTCATGATTCTATTGTGCAGTATTCAGAAATTACTTCAATTATTTCCTGATAAATATATTTCACAGATGACATACATACATACATACATACATACATACATACATACATACATACATACATACATACATACATACATAACTACATTACATACATACATTCATACATACATACACACACACACACACACACACACACACACACACACACACACACACACATACATACATACATACATACATACATACATACATACATACATACATACATACATACATACATACGCCAATCATTGGCGCTTAAACCATTCTCAAATGTATAAAAACTTTCAATTTCATTTCAGCACTTAGAAATCCCACAACTTTTATGGTAATTGTACGTATTCACCGCAACAAATGTGAGCCATTTTTGCCTGACAGGATAGTGCTGATGTCTAGCAGTCTTTTTATTGGGTGGGAGGGTAGTTGAGGGAGTCTTCAGCGTAACTCTAAACAAATTTGTCATATGACATTGTTGTCTGCTGCGTGACAGGTTTGTGCTGATGTATAGCAGTGGGACATTGTTCGGGGGGACATGTAGCATCATGTCCCCCCAAGTCACATTATCCGAATACCAGGCCGACAAGAACTTAGGCAGTAGGAGCGGTCGCATTCAAGTATTATTATTGGAAAACAAAATGGTGTGTGCTTAGAATCAATGTAAAGTTATTTTGTAAATATTCTTCCTCGTGCGCTTCACGGGTACATGATCCAAAGCTTTAGCAAGAAAAATAAACCATTTATACAGTGTGTAATTCTTTTTAAGTTGCATACATTCAGATGTCCTGTAAATTTTGATGTTCATGTCTTAATTTATGATGACATTATATTATAATTGGTAGAAATGGTATGCCGATATCCATATATCGATGTACATTTCTATTTCGATTGTTTTTAACAAGATCATGCACATAATCAGGTATCGTCGCACATTCATTCAAATATATTTAATATGAATGACTATGTGTGACTATACTGGGAGCCACATACACATATGAACAATATTATATAGACAGGTACATACATTTCAGCATAGGTCGTACATATTACATATATCGGTTAAAATCTGAACATTTATGGACTCCGATATAATGATACAATTTTCTATTCAGAGTCTTTAATATATCATTCCCGATGGTCAAGAAAGATTTTCGTTGATGATATTTTAAATTAAGCACGGGAATTTGAATATCCTATTCGTAGTGGTAAGGAATTTCATATAGTAGTTGTTGACACAGTAAATGATCTTTTATAATGATTGGTTTTTGACCACGGAATCTGGAGATCGTTGTTAGTCTACAATCGGAGAGTAAACTTAGAATTTTATGATCTTAGTTCAGTTAGGTTAGATATATATTTTAGAGAAAGACCGTTTAAATTCTTGTATGTCATAACTCCTTTTTAAAAATATAATACGTTTTATGTTGGTACCCATTGCAGACGTGAAAACCAAATATTCGCGGAAGTCATAACTGGAAGTTTCAGTATTTCTTTTGCTGCCTTATTCTGTAGTTTATAAAATCTGGACAGATTATAATTGGATGCGCTTCCGCATAAGGTACAGCCGTAGTCTATTAGTGGTATTACATATCCCGATAAATAAAGTTTAAGAGATTGATGAGGTAAAATAATTGAATTTTTAAAAAAAACTTATTCTTTTGACTACGATGGCACATAGGTGATAGATATGTGCATTCCAGCTGAGATGTTGATACATGTAGATACCAAGAATTATTCTTATTTTTGACAATAAATACGTCTAAGCCATTTTGAGTTTAAAGTATACCCAAGTTAGTAGATAGACGATGCCTTATCCTAATTGTCGAGCATTTCGTTTTAGAGATAATGATGTGCATTTTGTTTTGTTGATACAAAACTGAAAAATTGTTGAGGTCAATTTGAAGCTTTTTTAATGGGGTCTAGAGATATACCATATGAACGAAATGTAGAGTCGTCAGCAAAAACATCAGTGTTAGAGTGCAATAGATGCAAATTTACATCATTGACAAATAGTAGAAAAGGACGAGGCCTTAGTAAATATAATTGAGAAACACCACTTAAGATTTGACTTGGCTAGGAAGTATATTTAGCCGTGCTTATAACCTGGTGTTTGTTAGTGAGATACGACTTGTACCTAACAACCTAGTTAAAAAACAACTTGAAGGCTTAGAGTGCACTACATACAAGTTTAAATCATTGACAAATAGTAGGAAATGATGAGGGCCTTAATATAGATCATTGAGAACACCGCTTAAGATTTGACTTGGTTCGGAAGTATATTAAGCCGTGCAAATAACCTGGTGTCTGTTAGTGGGATACGACTTGTACCTAGCAACCTAGTTTGAAAAAGAACTTGAAGGCTGCAAGTGTTTTTAAAAAAGCGCCGCATGGTAAACTAAATCGAATTCGTTTTAAAATCAATGAAAATTGCACCAGTAAGGTCGGCTGATTCTACTACAAGTACCAATTGGTCTATTAGTTTTGTCAATGTTTTTGGCATGAAATAGTCTGTCAGAACCTGATTGTGATTTGTTAAGGAGATGTTACTTATCAAGATATCTGAAAACCTGTTTGCACATGTTTTTCAAACCTTTTTGAAACTACAGATTTAACAGATATGGGTTGATAGTTAGATGGGTCATTATTTTCATTTCCCTTATACATTGCGGATACTTTTGGTAACTTCAGTGACTCCGAGAATTAACAGGAAGGTATACTATAGTTAATTATTTCTTTCAACGACTCTGACACTGATGAAGCCAACATTGTCAGAGTTTTGGTGTAAATTCCATCTAGACCAGCTGATTTGTTCTGTGAAGTTTATTGAGAATATCAAGTGTCCTATTTTGTTATTAAGGGAATGTTTAAAGTAACATGATCTGGTACACTTTCATTCACGAATTTAGAAAGTTTGACTAAATTTAACCCAGGACAATTAGACCTGTCAAGTGTTTTTGATATGGTAATAAAATTGAGGTTCAGTTGTTTGCAATATCGAAATCATCAATATAGCTAGTGCAATCAATTTCACATGGAGCTGAAGATGCGGATTTCATTGAAGTAAAAGTTTCACAAATTATTCCAGATGGATTTGTTATCGGAGTTTGAGGTGATGCCTTTTCTGAAAAAGGAACTCTTGCTTTTGTCAATGAGAGATCTGGTTTTGTTTGGAAGGTCTTTATATTTATGGTAATAGTTTTGTTTGCATTGTACCTCTGCAATTTCTTTAGTTTACAGTTTGTTTGTATCGTTTAATTCTTTGTATGCGTATCCGAGCGTGATTATTTAGGATGGTAAGAAAACAATGGTTACAGATAGACAAGTCATAATCTGGATATGTTAGGGAAAGTTATAGAGTTAATGTTTTGTAAGAGTTCGGTGAGAAATTCATTTTCAGCAATGTGTTTAAATCATATATATTACATACATGAATTTAAGTTATTTTACTTTGCGCTTTGTTGCTTACGATTTGCACATAGGGGATAGTCATAACTAATAGGGAAACATGATACGTTTATCTCGTCCAGATAGGTAGGATATGTTATGAATAAGATGTCTATCAGAGTAGAAGTACAGGCCGTTACTCTTGTTTATGGCTTAATTACCTGTATAAAGCCATGTAGTTGTATCATATGTAACCATTTAGTGTTAGTATCAGAGAGAAATTCGATATTAAAGTCTCCATTGATAATTACTTCATTGTTGGAAGAATGAGTAGCATTTGTATTGGTGGTGCCATCGGAAATAAGAATAAACTGTTGGATTTCAACCCTGGTTATTTTTTGCATACATTTTTATGTATATAATTTTCCCTTTAACACTTATGTATATTGATTTATAAAACAAATCTAGATTGTTAATACCAGTCACATGATATCTGATACCGAGTTGGCCAAATTGCACTAGCATCAGGCCAGGGAACAGAGACCCAGGGCCCGTAAGCAGTTAACAAAGTCAGGGCCCCCTTTTTGATAATTTAGCAGGAAGAAAACAAATTATGTCCTCACTGCGTACCATTTAGGCTCCTGGTCTGGACCCACTCCAAGGGTGGGGCCCTAGGTAGTTGCCTAGCTTTCCTAGGCAGAAGTTCACCGCTGACTGGCATGGGCGCGTTCAAACTGTGGCCATTTGATCTTTAATATAAATGAAACTGTAGGTAGGTAGGTAGGTAGGTAGGTAGATAGGTAGGTAGGTAGGTAGGTAGGTAGGTAGGTAGGTAGGTAGGTAGGTATGTATGTATGTATGTATGTATGTATGTATGTATGTATGTATGTATGTATGTATGTATGTATGTATGTATGTATGTATGTATGCATGCATAAATACACACATACACACATACACACACATACATACATACATACATACATACATACATACATACATACATACATACATACATACATACATACATACATACATACATACATACATACATACATACATACATACATACATACATACATACATGCACAGGTTCCCGTTACACAATCCTGGATACGATGTGCCTATTCAAGGTTCAGTAATTCTTTCTATTCTCGTTAACATCTTTAAGAACTTCATAACATAGTTAATCATTAACTGATGGTGCTATCAAATACAATTTGTCCCATTTCAATCCTCTCGGTATCAGATTTAATAATAATTGTGTCTTTCCACATCCAGATAGACCTATGATAATCTATCTGATATAATATGGTAGTGCTGGATGATGCTTGACCGGTTCTTGTTTTCGTGTCGCTGAAAAATCAATTACATTCATGTTTGATACAGATTTATATTTAGATATAAATGATAATTAATATTATTGCTCGGAAATGGATTATACGAGTTATAAGTCAGATGGTCATACTGATGAAAGTTGGGATGAATATATGTTTGGTTCAGTTGTAACATCATTAGAACCTGGGTTGTTTAATCATTATGATGGTTATTTTGGTAGTGTTATTGATTGTAAGATATTCTCAACTATATGTCTTAATCTAACGGGGAATTTGTTTTTTAAAAATCCAATTCGATGAACTATGCTGACATATATTTTAGAATCCAAAAGGAGACAGTTAGAACGTTGATAAATAGTGGTGGATTTTACCAGACAAAATATAAATCGTGTTAGGTATTTTTCCGGGCGTGTTGTGAAAAGTTAAATAATTGGCTTTCTGATCCCGTCAGGGATTATTATTGATGACCATTTTAAACAGCCGCTTCATGCATTCAATTTCCTTTTCTTTCAAAAAGCAAAATAAAAAATATATACTCCTGTATTGGTTATTTGTTACTTATTATAAATATAATTAAAATTTACATGTGAATTCGATTATATGTATTATTATCAAACATCGATGGCCCATCCAACAATGGTGGATAACAAAAGATGAAATAGTATCAATCCATACAATATTGATTATTACTATATCATATCTATATACATATACATACATAAATATACATACATGCATATACATATACATACATATACATGTGTAGTCGCCAAATAAGAGAAAAGTTAAGTGTCTAACAGATTCTTTATTAAACAGTATTGTTTGCGTCAGTTCAAAGCATGTACAAACTTAGGCATTTCTTAAACGTTGCAGCATTACATTAATAATTTTTCATACAAAGATACTATTGCTTAGGAAAAAATAATATTCGTATTTATTAAAAAAATTTTATTGCAAAAATTTTCAATTCAAGTACAAAACCGTTTGAAAATATCACGATTTCATTTGCATCCTCGATCGTGTGATCTGAGCTGTCTTATTTCCGTTTATATTTAAACTGTCATTTGCCGATTTTAAGTCCAATCAAATAATGAGAAATGATGATTCAAATAGAAAAACACTCATATACACGTAAACAAGGACAAGGGTAAAAGAGATAATGCAAATAAACCACACATATTGAACTTGAGAAGACAAAATCATATATAGTTTGTAAATGTAGTAACGAACGTGGAGAAAGAATGTTTAAGTGGAATATTGGCAATATAAACTCTCTTGAAAACAACCGACAGCATTGAACGTTATATCAAAACTTACTTCGTCTTACGACTCTATTTATTAGATTCCGTAACAGAAAGAAGCGAAACCACGAAGTTGGATAAAATCAAGAAACTACCTATTTCTCTAAATTACAAAATGAAAATCAAAGAAACACTTATAGTACTGTGAATTCAATCACAAAACAATCCAAACATCCTTTCAAAGTCCAAAGTGTAGAATATGCTGAATTAATTAAATAGTCATTAATGTATTGATGTATCAGCAATGATGCAGTTCAGAATGTTTTGGGGTGAGTTCACTGTAGTTCCAAACTAAGGAGTAAATTAAAAATTAACGAGAACTTCGTAATACCAATTAATAATTTAAATACACAATTGCTCTCTAATTATATATGTTACACTCAATACACATATTGAAATATAACTATATCAAATTCAAATTTACGCCATCGGGAACAAAGAAGTCGAAAATGGAATCTGTCTGATGTTCAAATAATTTATGTACTAACTCTATCCACTAAAAATTAATACGAAATAATCCAAATCAATGGAATACAATGTTTTCTACAATCACGCATGAAAAGCATCTGAAAATAATTTAATGTATTTTACTTAATACTTAATCCAGATATCATGTACACATGTACGATTTCATCGTAAATGTGTTTAATTATATAGCTTCTAACTAAACTGTACATACTTTTAGTACCACAGTTACTAGCTACTCATATTCTACTGACTATGAACAACTCTGAATCAACATAGTTTTAATTGTATAGAATATTCCAAAGGCAAAATTCATCTAGAAGAAAATCTATCTTTATATTTGTTTTGTCTCACTTCTTTATAAAAAAGGCGGATACAGGTGGATACGATATCTGCGTTGAATGAATATTTTACAAAAGGGACAAACAGTTACTGAGTTGGTTCACTTTGTACGATTCAAATGTCAACACTCTATAACATGACTGATGAGATTTGTCGGCTAATTCTACAGGACATTAGTCTCTGCAGTTCCTGGTTTCGGGCTGAAAAATAAAATATATCCAAATGACAATAATGATAGCACGTGTTACCGTTTATGACAATTGACAGATTACAATTTAATTTAATACTCCACATAATTTGGTTATTAAAAAAAAGATGGCGAAATCGTTTAACTGAATTAAAATATAAGTTTCTGGGTCTTCAATATTCGCACCCACCGCTTATAAAGACAACCAAGATAACCTTACACCGGAAACATATTTTGCATCATTGTATGCTCTACATATACTTACAGTCCAATTTTAACATAAACCTATATAAGCGTTTCTGAGTTCTCGCTAAAGCGTCACTTTCTTCTTAAGTTATATGTAAATGAGATCTTGAATAAGTTCCATACATCGTTGTCACATGTTGCCTATGCATATAAACGGTGAGTTAGCTCAGACGAAATGTAGATTTTTTTTGTACTTAATACTTATTTTGCCTGTCCAGTGACATCCAAATTAGGAAGAAACACTATTACCTTGTTCATATACACATGTCTATACACGGTGTATATACATTTAAATAATAGTGTATTTGCGTCATTGAACGGAGAGTTAGACTTAAATTGACAGGGTATGTAATTTGGACAATCTATGCCAGGGGTGCAATTGTGGGATATGCACGTATGTAAATCTGCACTGTTCAAAGTTTTCAAAATGATAGACACGCGTGTACTTTTAAAATTATATATATATATATATATATATATATATATATATATATATATATATATATATATATGGATGTTTTCTTCCATTTCTGCATCTGAAATCAAGTACCAAGTCACTTCGTTACTGCACCAACCGAACGTTGCAAAAGTAATGCTCCCTATCAACTCTACCAATTTTGTTCACGAAACCGAGATATGAAAAGCTGCATTTGACGCTTTCTTTTTCTCAGAGACTCTACCTTCAAGTAACATGCAGTGCAAAGTAATTGTGATTTATAGCTGTTACAACGATTTACTGGAAAATTTCCATGTGATTACAACATGCATCCATTCAGTCACGTGTGACATATAACACTTTAAAATATTGGCAACGTATGTAGTTTGATATCTATTAGTACGACCCTGCGTGAGCCTCAATTAGTTGTTGTCCACAAACTGTTGAGTGGTAAACATATCAGACACTTCGCGATTCATTACGGAAAACAGTTTACCTTGTAATCGTTGCAGGGCACCACCTGATGATACCATGTCTTGTTCAGCAATGGGAATGGTAGACCCAATATGGATGGTTTCTTCCATTTCTGCAACTGAAATCAATTCAATGTCACTTAGTTAATGCTCCATGCGAACTTTGCAAAGTAATGCTCTCTAGCAACTCTATGCATAATCCATGAAATGTCTTAATGAATAAACTTACACGTGAACAGACATTTAGTAACACGAATGTCTAATTAGAAGATAATAACACCAATTAAATTTCATTCTGCAACGTATTTTAACGAGCAATGAAAAAGTGCCTGAAACTTGAATAAATTAAATGTTAAAGCGTCTTGGTAATTTTCATTTAATATTTTGTTTGAAAAATCTAAATTTTGTATACTATTTTTTTAAATTTTATACTTATCATAAAGTTCTAAAGCGCTTAGAGCTTTTAAAGATTAGGCGCAATACAAAGTCCTCATTATTATTATTATTATTATTATTATTATTATTATTATTATTATTATTATTATTATTATTATTAATTGTGCGTTTGATTTCATATTGTTTCCCCAATTCACTTCTGACCTTTTCGACAGCAGCGAATAACGGGACGAACTTATTGATGTCGTTACAGAATGCAAGGGAATTATTTACTGCGTGTTGAATTCGTTTGATCAGTCCATACTCCCTTGGAAGTACATATCTATTATTCCGAGCGCTATCATCAATATCTTGAAATTCAGAAAGAATCTGATTACAGTCTAATTTATCTGACAATTGAATTCCTTGATTATTCAAATTTGAAATCTCGTTAATAATGACATTCATATTTGCGAAATTCATATATAAAATATATTATATATTTAATATGAAATAAAAAATAGGGGTCAATTTTTGACCCGTTTTTTCGTATGATATGATGAACTCCATTCGCTCTAAGGTGTATTCACATCTTATTGCGCCTAGAGATATATATGATGAGCTCCAGTCGCTTTAAGGTGTATTCACATCTTATTGCGCCTATATATATATATATATATGTATATATGATGAACCCCATTTTTAACCCCTCAGGTGTTATTCACATCAGATAAACCCAGAGGTTACAATATAAGACAACACATCCCCATTTGGAACCCCTCAGGTTTTATTCACATCTGACCGCGCCCAGAGGTACCACGAAACATTTACATATAGATTTATTTATATATATATATATATATATATATATATATATATATATATATATATATATATATATATATATATATATATATATATATATATATATATATATATACATGGTATTTACAAGTATATACATAATGGTATTTACAAAGAAATTGTGATATATAGCTGTTGCAAGGATTTTCTTGAAAATTCCCATTGATGTGCAACATGCATCCAGTATATTTACAATATGTATCCATTCAGTCGCATGTGACATATAACATTTTCGTTTGTTGGAAACGTATATAGTTTGATATTAACTAGTAAGACCTTGCATGAGCCTCAATTACTTGTTGTCCACAAACTGTTGAGTGGTAAACATATCAGACACTCCGAGATTCATTACAGAAAACAGTTTACCTTGTAATCGTTGCAGGGTACCACCTGATGATACCAACTCTTGTTCAGCAATGGGAATGGTAGACCCAATATGGAAGTTTTCTTCCATTTCTGCAACTGAAATCAATTCAATGTCACTTAGTTACTGCACCATGCAAACTTTAAAAAAGTAATGGTCTCTAGCAAATCTCTGAATATTTCACGAAATTTTTTAATGAATAAACTTACACGTGAATAGACATCTAGTTACACTAATGTCTAATTAGAAGATGATAACACCAATTAAATTGCATTCTGCAACGTATTTTAACTAGCAATAAAATGTGTCTGAAACATGGATAAATTCAAAGTTAAAGCGTCTTCGTAATTTTGATTTAACATTTTATCCGAAATGTCTAAATTTCGTATGCTATATATCATATTCGCTGATAGATACGTGTTCAATATGCCCTTGTTCTGACAGTCACACTCACTACAAATTCTGTTCATGAGACCGAGTTATAAAAGGCTGTTTGTGACGCTTTCCTTTTCTCTAAGACTCTTCCTCTAGTAACATGCAGTGGACAGAAATTGTGGTTTATAGCTGTTACAAACGTTTTACTTGAAACTTTCCGTATATTTACAAGATGAATCCATTCAGTCGCATGTGACTTATAACATGTTAAAATGTTGAAAACTTGTATATTTTGAACTATTTTTGTAACACCTTGCATGAGCCTCAGTTCTTTTTCTTTGTTGTCCACAAACTGTTGAGTGGTAAACATATCAGACACCCCGAGATTTATTACAGAAAACAATGTACCTTGTAATCGTTGCTGGGTACCACCTGATGATGCCAAATCATGTTCAGCAATGGGAATGGTAGACCCAATATGGATGTTTTCTTCCATTTCTGCAACTGAAATCAATGCAATGTCACTTAGTTACTGCACCGTGCGAACTTTGCAAAATAATGCTCTCTAGCGACTCTATGCATAATTCATGAAATGTCTTAATGAATAAACTTACACGTGAACAGACATTTAGTAACACGAATGTCTAATTAGAAGATGATAACACCAATTAAATTTCATTCTGCAACGTATTTTAACGAGCAATGAAAGGGCCTGAAACATGAATAAATTACAAATTAAAGCGTTTTGGTAATTTCGATTTAATATTTTATCCGAAAAATCTAAATTTTGTATACTATGTCATATTCTCTGAGAGATACGTGTTCAATGTGCCCATGTGCTGATAGTCACAATCACTACAAATTTTATATATATATATATATATATACATGGTATTTACAAGTATATACATAATGGTATTTGCAATGAAATGATATGGTATTTACAAGTATATACATAATGGTATTTACAATGAAATGATATGATTTTTACAATAAAATGATATGATGATACAAGTATTTACAAATAGGACAGTACAAGACAATACAACATTATAGGTGGACACACATCCATACACATACGGGGCTGTTCTACATTCAAACTGAAACCACCATACCCCAACAAAATCACCCGGGATGAATGCAAAAACACATTCACACCGTGTGACGGTGTGTGTCGTATGGTGGTTTCACGGTTTGAATTTCGAATGGCTTAAAGCCGCAATACTATAGGAGATAGCATGGTATATAAACTAACTAATGCATGAAAACCAATGACAGAGGTGTGCGATTTTTATTCTTTCGTGTCCTTAATTATTATTATTGACAGCATTTAAAGAAAATCGAATACTTGAAAAAAAAACATCAAAAAAAAAAAGAATTCAGTTGTTGTAATACACCTATTTGATTCGTTTTCTCACAAAACAAATACTTGATTATTTCCATTGAGATCCGTAGCAGTTAAACCGCAACAAAAAACCCATTAAGTCATCGAAAAATCCCATTGAGATCCGTAACTCATATCTCTGTTTCAAAACCCGTATACAAGCCCACACGAGTTATTCCCCTTGGTGTTATAACTCATAGATCAAAACAGAATTCAGACATATGTAAATTGAATTCTATGTCCGGTTCTCTTGGAAATCGCTGATCGATATGTTTGTTCTGCAACATATCGTACTGAGGCTCTACAAATATCGAAATACTTTCCAGCTTCATTTATTGATTGAAAGACTCTTTCTTCGTTATTTTCTGTATTAAATGATTTTATAGGTTTCGCATTTTTCGAGTGATTTCTAGTCCCTCCTCGTTTGGTGTTTTCACTTTGTGTTATAGCTTGAAGATTATCTAAAGAATTGTTCTTAGGATTAGAATCAATATGATCAATAACAAGACCATCCTTGATCATTAAATGTCACCGCGGCCGTCAAAGGTATTTATCGATTAATACTAGTGTCGCCGACTCAATTTAATATTTCATCAACGAGTTCATCTGGGATCAACAATATGATATCAACGATCATTGACAAGGAAACAACTGAACGATACATAATAGCATCCACTGATAATAATTTGGCTAGGGTTTCAGTAACATGGTATGTAGAATTCGTAGCGGATTTAAGTAAACAACTGAATTGAATTATGTTGTAATAAATAAAAGGTCATCATTGGCAACGTCACAACAGTATCGCTATGATCAGGTCAGAGAATTTCAAACTAAACTCAAAACACTCATTTAGGAGTATGAAGTAAAAATAAAAAAAATACCGACGAAGAATCACCGCAGTTGATGTTACCGTGTACTCGGTATCAGGTGTAATCACTGGAGCCGGTATAATACTATCCTCGGTGACAATGATTGCCCCGATAGCTGTTCCAATTTGTAATCAGCGACAACAATCGCGGTAATTATTTCTATTGTAACAAAATAAATATCATCATGTAGCCAGCGTAAACTGCAGGATTACGTAATTAAATTCCATGTTGTGTCAACCGCATACTCCCAATTATTCTCGATGATATCGTCGTCACTCGATGACACATTAATATCCGATAGTGAATTTTCAACGATGGTACGTGTTTATGATTCTGCGATCTCAAAATTAGAAAAACAACATGAGTATGAAAATAAGGGCAACATCACAAGATCTACTTCAACAAATAGCGGAAAACACAACCCCGGTGAAAACCAGCATGATCTCAATAACCTCAACGAATCCTGAATTCAGTGTCAATTTCCCTACTGCGGTTCCAGTTAAGGAGATAGCACTAGCAAAACTACAAGTGTATCACAGTTGGCCTAACATTAGATCAGCACCATTCGGTGGTCAGCAACCGAATAATTCCCTGGTGTTTGCGAGTAAGAATAAACAAGACGGAACTCCTGACTGGAACGTTGTTTCGCTGCCATCTGGGTCCTACCAAATTGAACAAATCAAAAGCGAATTACAACGCAGAATAAAATCCATTACTGGAAAAGAATCGAAAATCGCTAGAACGGTTCATGAACCAACACTATCATCTGCCATTGAGATAAACTCGCCCGGGTATGTCGTAGACATCTATCAGAGTTCTATAAGGACAATACTGGGTTGGCCTGAAATAACAGTTCCACCTGAACCGAAAAAATATGATTATGTTACGGATAAACAATCATACCATGAAATTACCACATCATATAAAGAACACCTCCTCGATATAAAAAGGTCATCACTGCCGGGTAGTTATTTTAATCTTTTTGATCAGGATTCCGCCTTTTGGAGATATAAGGTTGGACAGACTCGAGAATCAATTACATATATAAATATATATATCATAACAGAATTATTGAATACTTTAGAGAGATCAACCAAGAACACAGTCAACAACTACAACGACTACAACAGGCTTTCCATGAGTCTAATCGGAGTGAAATCATTAAACGAATTGAAATATTAAATCAACTTGTATCCGACATGGAATATATCAACCAGCGAGTAATTCAAGTAATAATTGATCATAGCGATGACAACATTAATTACTCTAAACGAAATTTCCTAACTGTGTACAATATAACAGAAGCTGATCTACCGAATTTTAAGTTTCTTGGGTATAATGCAGACGAACTAAAAAAAATCCATTAATGATTTTATCAATGAAACGTTTACTATGATACTCACCGCATGGAGACAACAACACAAGGGTTCAACCATCCTCAAACATAATAATGACCCACATGGAGATGGTTGGCATATCGCTCCTCAAAATGTTAATATATCCTCGGTGATTGCAGTGAATTTAATATGTGATGTCATCGAAGGAAGTTATCAAATAAATCTCAAAAGATCAAATCAAGCTCAACAGGGATATATTTTATATTCATTTGCACCAACAGCTCCACCCGGATTTTTAATCATTGAGGATCCAACTAATCCAGTGCATATGAGATGTCATAATGATTCGTTAACGAGAATTAATTTTAAACTCACTGACCAGTCCAATAATCTGATTGATTTACGAGGTGAGGTTTTACAAATTAGTCTGTTTGTGAAATCGTAAAAAGATTTTTACCCCCATAACAGCAGAGGGGACGCGACAACGACTTTGCGTCTCCAAAGAAAACTTTGGGTTTTTTTCGATTTTGGAGGAAGCCTTGGTTTGCCAAATAGGCGCTTCTATAAAGTTGTCGCATTCACCATCTCTGCTGCTCATACATACATACATACATACATACATACATACATACATACATACATACATACATACATACATACATATACGCACGCACGCACACACACACACACACACACACACACACACACACACACACACACACACATACATACATACATACATACATACATACATACATACATACATACATACATACATACATACATACATACATACATACATACATACATACATAGGTTGCCGTGAGTCAGTGGTTGTTACCGTGGTTTTTCCGCTATCGTCCTCCTCCAGTTATACAGGCAATCTTGAATAGCCTCTATTATGCGCTGAAAAATGGCAATACACTTATAACAACAATAATTTCATTATTGACGCTAAAACACTACTTCTGTGCGTGCTATACTTTTTTTTTACGAAGCATCATATAGGGGAACTAACTCGTGAATGCCTGAAGCGTATGCCAATTACTGTGCATATGGCGATAATATTTTTCTCAAAATGTAAATTAGTCGCATTATAGTGGGAAAAATCGTCTGAAAATAAAATATTCTAATTTTTATCTATCTAGAAAGCTATGCTTATCAATATGAGAGAATAACCCTCAAGCCGAGATAATACACTAAAAAGATAAATAGTAGCATTCGATTAGAGGATGTGCTGGGGAAAAATAATTATTTAGACTTTTTACCGGATGCCCGTATGCAAGTTTTAAAAATAAAGAAAAATTATTTTATATTTTAATTCAAATTAAATATACTTTACAGAATTTTAATATCTTTACCTTTTCTTTTCTCTTTTTGAACTTCATGTTTACATTTGTTTGGAAAGATTTATTTTCAGAAATTTATCTGCAGTTTATTTACACATTTTCGTACTCTACCAGTTAGGTACCACCGTGTGCTCACAATTGTGATGAGGTGCCGTATAACGCCAATAAAAAGACATGTCAGTCGTCAGGGATGTCTTATGTAAAATAAGGTATCCTAATCAGTCATGTCTAGTACTTTCTTACCAATCTAACCATTTAAATCGATAAGTATGGACATTTCTTTAATAAGATACTTCTCTTCCTTCCTTCAAATTTGTAATTTCTTCTAATCCTGTCTCAAGGTCTTAATTGATGTTGCTTTTATCTACACGTTTTCCCCATTTCTACCACAACACTACATTTTATGAGCATTTTAACGTAAGTTTGGAGATTGTTGTCTGTGTTTGATTAGGATTTTTAACGTAGTTTTAACAAAACTTTTTCAGTCATATTGCTATGATGTGTAGTGATGTTTAGCACTGTCACACTATCCTGACACCAAGAAGCCAACAAGTCCTTACATCAACTAATCTGGTTCCTTGCTTAGTATCATCCTTGCGTTTGCACTAAGCTATATAGTCTGGTTCCCATTCTTAGTATGCTCCTTTTGCTTGCACTCCACTATATTGCGGAATGCAAACGCAAGGAGCATACTAAGCAGGGACCCAGACTAAACCTCCAACCTTCTAATGCAGAGCGCCAAGCGAGGCTGTTCTAAATATTTTTGTACGTCTTTTGGTATGACTTGGCCGGGGATCGAACCAACGACGTCCCGTATCCGCGGCGGACACTCTAACCACTAGGCCACCGGAGTAGTAGTAGTGGAAATGTATTTATTTATTCTAAGCATTCAACATACTGTCTGAAGTTTTAGTGTAAAGTTTTATTTTTGAATATAGCTATATTTTGAGTGGATGAAAAGAGTTAAAGTTAACGAACATATTAATGTCCAATTATTTTAAATTTAATCAGATATAAATGATTATTTATTATTCATTACATGTACGTATTCGATTTACTCAAGTCTTACCGTTCTTCTTTAAAATCCCCAATGCAACAATCTAACCTTATCTCAAAATTATTATTGGTTAGTTAGACGTTTCAAATCATCATCTGCTTCAACAATTCTTGTTGGAACATCGAATTCCTCCAAACTAGCATCCAAAGAAAACTTATATACTTTTAAAATAGGAAACAGGTTTGTGAATTATAAAAGTCAAACAGCCCCACTCTATCCTTCTCCTCTTAGACAAAGACGTTTGTTAAGGACTGAATGCGAACGATGATCGATTTCAACAGTTTTCCAAACCATGTATTAGAGGTCAAATTCTCAAAACAAAGCCACAACCACACTCGCCACCATTATCATACCTTAAAAATGCAAAATAGAATTTTAAATTCATACGATACTGAGATTGTGATTTTAGACCATATCTTCGGGATGAAAATACGTGTAACTGGTTAAAAAATGTGTAATTAACGATGAATGGACTCTACACATTCATTTCCTAAATGTGATAAATCACAGTCTCTTTATTTTGTTACACAATATTTCCAAAGTGTCTATCAAGTCATGCTGACCCTGTCAATCAAACTCATCGTCAACAAATCTTTTGAAACTGAACACAAAGTAAATATACTACCAACGTTAACATTAGTCTCAGTTCTTTGAACAAATGTACTTTGAACTGACATTGCCATGCATAAGTTTATAATTCTTTCTTATATTTTAATACATATTGTTTCATGGCACACCATTTCCTCGATGCAAGAAGAAAGATCAAGACATGTAATTAATTTCAATCTGAATCGAAGCAAATATCTTCTATTATATATCATGAATGGACAAGATAGCAATGAACAAGTCACCTATTTAAGTGCAGCAAGGTAAATCTATCGGATCATTGCTCGATTAGAAATAAAAGCAAACAAAAAATAGCCTCAGAAGTAGTTGTAGGAATATACATAAATGTTAAGCGTGAAGAAGTTGTAGGAATATAAATTTTATGTTTGCCGCCTCTTCTCTGGTTGAGTGGAGGACATATTTTAATACTTTGCGACTTTATCTTCTTCCGCCACACTATCGTATCATGTGAACCAAGGTAGGACCAAATATTGTTCTTAAATGCGTCGAATCAAATCAGAGGTTTCCTGCTTGACTTGACGGAAAAGGCCGAGATAATCCACATTGCGAAGTGAGCCTTTAGTCTGGTTTCCTGCTTAGTACGTTCCCATGGGTTGCACTCCGCCATAATATAAAATAGCGGAATACAACGCATGGGAGCATACTAAGCAGGGAACAAGACTAGTGGACCTTTAGCACTGTTGAATGTGCTGTTGGTTACAATCGTTTACTTTCATTTTCAAATTTGATATTAGTATAAATCGTATACACCAGTGGAACTTCATGTGTTTTCTACCTGGATTATATGTTAGGTTCTGGAGTATCAGGAAAATCAAATGTCAGGATTTGTTTAAATATGTCGATCGTATATCTGACCTACTTGTGCTTCAGCCAGGTATGTAGTATAGTCATTTACGTCATTGGATAAATTAAAAATGTTCAAGTGTCGCTATGAGAGGATAGACTACAAAAGTTTGTAATTTTGGCATGTGTGAATACAGTTCAATAAAGAATATAGAAGACCCACCCACACCACTCGCCCTTTGCATAGGAAAGAAAGACAAAAATGGAGTATCCGCTTAAAATATTCGTGTACGTAATAATGTTATTCAACACATATTGGATTAGTCCGAGTTTCCTCTGACCCTTTCCACCCCATTTTTTTATATTTGGACATTCATGTTGGGGTGTAGGGTCAGAGCGCTGTCAATTCGCTGACACCGTCTGGTGTCGGCATGGAGTAGCCGATTACTTGCTTGACCAGCAAACTTAAACTATCTTTCATCGAGATATTCCTGATTGAAATCGATAGGAATATGATTTATTTTCTAAAATATCGCGACCATAGCATTCGTTATGTCTTTAATCTGCTGATGGACGAGACGAAAGTACATCGTTGCTGAAATTTGACCTGGATCTGCCCATTTGTATTCTTTTAATCACTTGACTGCACAAATCCCGCAACCTACATGTCCATGACATCAGAGGTCATACTGTCACGTGATATCAACAATACGCCATGCCTAGTGTTGCTGTATGAAAACAAATCCAACATAAAACTGAGCGTCAGGTAATTTTTGTTTAAAAAAAAAACGAAGAAAAATAAAGTTCCCAAACTATTGCAAAAACAACGACCGAAAAATGTAAAAATAAATGTAAGTGTTGCAGCAATTTGAGGAAAACCGATTCATTACGCAGAGATCATTGCAAGGTACAAGGTGTCACGTGCTACAAACAAAAACATCGCTTACACGTGCTCGGTACTTCTTGAAAATAGTTTTCTCCACCCATCTGCGATACTGGCACGTTTTTGATCGTTGATTACAGAGTCAATATGTTTAGAATAAATTGTCCATTATATTTTTTTTTAATATTCAAATTATATGTACAACAACTTTGTTTATTGTCGATAGCACGTTACAATATGACCTCTGATGTCATGGACGTGTAGCTGGCGAGATTTGTGCAGTTTCGTCTCGTCCATCAGCAGATTAAAGACATAACGAATGCTATGTTCACGAATTTTTAGAAAATAAATCATATTCCTATCGATTTCAATCAGGAATATCGACCCTACACCCCAACATGAATGTCCAAATATCAAAAAATGGGGTGGAAAGGGTCAGAGGAAACTCGGACTAATATCGGATATCTCTAAATCAACAATCTCCCACCAAAAATGTAGGCAGACATAGTTTGAAGTTCAGGATAAGTGTTGCTTGATTTGATTGAAACAAAACTGGTAGTTAATGACAGTTAGATATGCATTGTTTCCTAATATAATAACGCAAACTGAATTGTCTGTTAAAATTTTCACAGTATTTCCTATCATCGATGGGAACTGACAAATTGCGAGAGTAGACGGGGACTGCCGGGACTGATTAAAAAAGTTGATATTGCTATTGGTAGCCCACATGAGTCTGACGTTTTATCAATAAAGTAAAACGTCAGACTCCTGTGTGGTAGCCAACCAGAAGAAGTTAAACAGTGTAAAATCTGACGGGATGTGTCACATATTAATCTTTAAATTTGAAAATGTACCTGGCAAAAACGTCTAGAATCAATATGCCGAATTAATTGAACAAAAAATGCCCCATGTTTTGGCTTTATCGTATTCAATGCACATGCACGGAAATATGGTGTGTGATATATATATATATATATATATATATATATATATATATATATATATATATATATATATATATATATATATATATATATATATATATATATATATATATATATATATATATATATATATATATATATATATATATATATATATATATATATATATATATATATATATTAGATTTGGACAAGTCAACCGTGAGATTTACACTCATGATTGCAGAAGATTGTGATTGATAGCAGAAAATCTAAATAATTAAATAGATGTAATGGTTCATTGGGATCTTTTCGCGATTATCAGTAGCAGCGTCTAGAAGATTGTTGTGGATCGAGGTACATCGTGGTTGATTGTGTTGTGCATGGTGAAAGAGTTTGGTTGATTGGTGTAGATCGTGGCTGATTGTTGTGGATCGTATTAGATGGTGGTTGATCGTTCTAGAGTGAGATTGATTGTATTGGATTGTGGTTGATCGTGGTTGATTAATGATTATCGTGGTAGATTATGGTTGATTGAAGTGGATTATATACTGGTCGAATGTGGTACTTTTACGTTTAATCGTAGAAGATTGTGGTCGAATTTATGTTTTTCTAAGTCCATTGTTTTCGATTGTAGTCGATCTCTTGTGGTAAACTAGTAGATTGCAATATAATGTGCTGGATTATCGTAGATTGTGGTAAATCGTGTTGCAGTGTATTTATCATGGTGCATGTTTATGATAGTGCAACTGATTTAATTAACAGTCGGTGTTATAAATCATATATAATCGATCAAACAGTAATTCGGCTAATTTCAAACAGTTTATTCCATTCATTCGAATTACTAAACTAGTTTAGTTTATACATATTTGCATACTTGGGAGATTATATATAGTAAGATGAAAAAGGGGGAATGAGAATGATATTCAGGACCACAAGTTCAATCCATTTGATTTTCACTTCAACCCTTATGAATATTGAGGTATAAAAATATCTAAATTGTTACTTCTAGTCACATGCAACGCAGGAATAATCGTAATATTTTAGAAAATTAATACAATAATTACTGGAACATCGATATAATAAACAGACGTATAATACGCATCACCATGGTAACATTACTATCCTAAGAATATGATCATCGTGATTATATAATATTGTTACATGGCTCTAGTAATTACAATGTTGATAAGAAAACTATACACGAGTAAAGTGGGATAATGGGTTTATTTTTACATTGGTTTGTTAGTGTCAGTTTGCAATTATATTAACAATTAACTATATAAAACGTATTTATTCTAGTTTTGTAGCGTACTCGTAATACCCAAACAATTCATTCTGACGAAAACAATGAATCCACAAATAGGGTCATTTCACGCCATATGTCTGTGTATGAAAGTTATAAAATAATTTTATAATTATTTTTACTGGTTGAACAGCACTTTTGATACAATTGTGATACACAGTTCGGAGGAAATGGGAACTAAGTACCATTCGGTAAGACGCCAAGGTCGTCGACATGGACCTGTCTGGGCGGGAATCAAACCTGCTACTCTTTGATTACGAACCGAATATTACGGCAACATTTTTGAAAGAAAAGCCCATTGAAAAAAAAACATTGCATTAAAATATGGTCACGTGGATCGGCAGCCTCATCCTACACTGTTGGCTAGTCGGGATACACTTTGAATGTTTTACAGCATTATAAAACTTCCATCTCTGTATACATCTATGGAGTCATGCAGCATAAAAGGGAGAAACCATCCAATAATTGCCGATAGGTTACGTTTTAGAGTCCTCTAACAACATATAACAATGTCGAAAATATTATGAATACGTATATGTCATTATTAGCACTAGATCATTAGATAGAAGTTCTCTACAGATTGAAATAGGAACGAAGGAACTTGTCAGCCACAAATAAGTTATCCAAGTCGACTGGCAAATAATGAATGCTATCTTCATTTTTGTCCCATAGACGCCAAAAGGACATTGTTTGAGGAGAAACCTTAAGTGGCGGATTGAATGTTTATGGACCGAAAAAGGAAATCAAAATAGTTTGCTACTTTTAAGCATTATTTAGGTTGAGTTGTACAACTTATTGGTACATAGTATACTGCTCATTGGAAGCGATTAGATTTTACTTGTGTTAATTCTCCTCTCACGAGATTATAAAGAAATTCATAATAGAAACGTGCAATATATTATATGAGTGCAATCCTAACGTGATGCACGTTGACAAGTGTTTAAGGACCACAAAAATGACATTTTGACATATAAAAAAGGATATGTAACGGCAGATGCTCGACGTTAATGAAACTATTCAAAATTCACTTCAGACAACACAAATTAAACAATGCGTTTTGAATCCGACCAAATTAACAAGATTTTACTTTAAACGTGAATATATTATTTTTAAGAGAGAAAAACACCTTATTTTTACCTTTGTTTTAAAACAAGGTATATACTTCCAGCAGTTTTCAAAGATCACGTATCCAATAAATGAATTATATATTGATGAAATTTTTACTATTTAAAGTTCTCTAAAAAGATACTTACATGCTTCAACAGGGACACACTGGCTTATAGTATTTCTGTTCTAAAATTAGTCTGGTTCCCTAACTCCATTTATCCACTATACCATGTTATCGTTGTGATATACCCGTCCGCAAACCAGTCTTACTTCACTATACCATGTTATCGTTGTGATATACCCGTCCGCAAACCAGTCTTACTTCCTTAAGTTCTGCACAGTCTTGCTACTTCCTTCAATAGCTCTTATATCGATGTGACATACTCGTCCGCAAACCAAAAATCAACGGTTTTCTTACTTCTATATATAGCTCTCACATTGTAACTCTATACTATCTTTTATCTCCTGACAACAAAACCTTTTAACTCAAACCATTCTTGGCTTTTTATCAACGGTTTTCTTACTTCTATATATAGCTCTTACATTGTAACTCTATACTATCTTTTATCAAATCAACGGTTTTCTTACTTCTATATATAGCTCTCACATTGTAACTCTATACTATCTTTTATCTCCTGACAACAAAACCTTTTAACTCAAACCATTCTTGGCTTTTTATCAACGGTTTTCTTACTTCTATATATAGCTCTTACATTGTAACTCTATACTATCTTTTATCTCCTGACAACAAAACCTTTTAACTCCTGACGTACCGTTTTACAAAATCATTGATTTGTCTGCTTCGTATACCTGGCGTACGGCTTATGGACAATTCGAACCAAAGACAATTCGGCCCAACTTTTACGGAAAATTTGACAATTCGGCCCAACTCGAAAGACAATTCGGCCCAGTTTTAAAATACAACTGACGAGTATTTATTTGTAACATATATTTTGACAATTCTTATATAATATGATTTATAATAAAATTTGGAATATTTTGTGAACAAGATAAATGTTTTCCGAAGTTATAAATGTTAGGAAACACCGGAGAAAGAAAGGAGTATAGTAGAGCTGTACGCTTGGTCTCCAAAACTTAATTCTCAAGCAAAACATGAGATATTCTCATATTTTAACGTAATTGTTACAAATAAATTTATACAGATAAAATGGTTGAAAACTGCATAAATAGTTATTTTGCGATAATCTGACAAATCTCTCTCTCTCTCTCTCAAATGAAAAAGAAAATAATTGCATGAAAGTGATAAAGTGAAACAAAGCAAAATATATCAGCCCTTATACATCAGACTCACCAGCTTGAATGCACATACATACATACATACATACATACATACATACATACATACATACATACATACATACATACATACATACATACATACAGATATGTAATATTTTCATGCTATATTTTTTGGATCAAAAGGGAAAATTGAGTGAAAGCGATTACATATTTAATGAACAGTCTCTTCTCGTATGTCTCTGATACATACGTTATATGTTTGGATTGATCAAAAAGGCATACACGTTGAAAACTTTCGCGATAATATTTTGAATCGAAAAATGTTATATTTAGAATGGTATTAATTTGACAACTTAAAATGTTTCTGGTGTTTTGAATACTGATTATCAAATTAAAAGAAATTTAAAATACAAGAAATTTTGGTAAAGATGCATCGTTCATTGTGCACATTTATCTGTCCTTTTCGTAACATATAACAGCAAAACGGAATAATGTTCTGAATTAAATTTGTCAGATTATCGCAAAATAACTATTTATGCAGTTTTCAACCATTTTATCTGTATAAATTTATTTGTAACAATTACGTTCAAATATAAGAATATCTCATGTTTTGCTTGAGAATTAAGTTTTGGAGACCAAGCGTACAGCTCTACTATACTCCTTTCTTTCTCCGGTTTTTCCTAACAATTATAACTTCGGAAAACATTTATCTTGTTCACAAAATGTTCCAAATTTTATTATAAAACATATTATATAAGAATTGTCAAAATATATGTTACAAATAAATATTTATCAGTTGTATTTTAAAATTGGGCCGAATTGTCTTTGGTTGGGCTGAATTGTCTTTCGACTTGGACCGAATTGTCTTTAAAGTTGGGCCGAATTGTCTAATTTTCCGTAAAAGTTGGGCCGAATTGTCTTTGGTCCGAATTGTTCAATAGCCCTGGCGTACATCTTACTTCGCATACGCAGGATTTTCACAGCTATTTCCTGGTCAAAGGTTAAAAACAATAAGCACCACTTCAACCAGGTGACTTTGGTAACTATGTTTTACTCTCTACTTAGTTAAAGTTAACGCAATAAGCACCACCTCAATCAGGTGACTTTGTCAAGTATGTTTTACTCTCTGATTAAATAAAAGTTAACATATTATTTGCTAAAAACATTCTCTGAGGATGCAAGCTTAAACTTCTGACAGTAAACAGGCTATAACTTATAGTTATAATTCAAATTTGTCGGCAGTGACAGCAGAGTACTCTGCTTTCGAGTTTGTAATATATCAAGTCGGCTTGTGCCCGCCTATCATATAGATGCTTTTCCTATGACGTCACACCATTACCCAGACTCCGCAGTCAGCCATTATGTATGGCAAGCTTTCGTAGTGAAAAGACGACATCGCGTTAACAATGGTGAACTCTTGTGTTGTTTGGGGTTGCACAAACCGTGCTGATAAAAAAAAAAGCGTGCAACGGCACTTCTTTGACATACCGAAAGTCATTTATAACCAGGGGTCAAAAACAGAACAGTTATCAACCGAGAGACGTGCACTTTGGCTGGCCCGGATCAATCGAGAAGGATATAACCCTGACCCGTCACAACGACATCATAAGGTGTGCTCGGACCATTTTATAACTGGTAAGTATTGCAAAATACATAATTGCTGGCGAAATTATTTTTGAGCAAAAAAATATTTCATTTTATCCTGTGTTAACACAGCTATGGCTTTGGCTTTGGACACAGCTAAGAGAGAGAGAGAGAGAGAGAGAGAAATAAAGTTTTTAATCAATAAACTGTTTTAATTTTATATTTGCACTAACCTGTAAAAGTTCTTACATATTTGATTTATGTACATCTGTGATATGAATAAAATTATGCAATGACAAAGTTAATGTATATATTACTGTCATATTAGTTCCTTGAAATTCACCCCCAAAAATTGTCTTGATTAATCAGCTAGTAATGAAAATGTTTCAAAACCGGATAAATATCCAAGCAGACCAAAGCTTTTAAATGTAGTTGTTTCAGATCAGATGATTCATAAATTCTGTTATCAAAATGTACATATACTGTAAGCACCATATTATTGTTTCAGGTAAGAAGGCTGACCTGTATGATTGTACTAATCCAGATTGGGTACCCTCCTTAAGGCTTGGACCAGCAACAGCCGACACAGAAGCCTCTCAAGCCAATGTTAAGCAGTATCAAAGAGTTCAATTGAGAAAAGAAAGAAAGACTCAGCATGCAGCTGCTGAAGCATTAATAGATTTGCAAAATCAACCACAATTAAATGAATTCTGTATATCAGGTTCAGATAAGGAAACTGATAATGCTTCTCAATGTTCATATCTCCTGAAAGGCTCTCTTGAAAGACCGTTTAGAGAAGAGGTGCAGAATGAACCTGACATTACAAGTCAGATGCACGAGGAGCTGAATCGTTTACATTTGGAGAATATGGCGTTGAAAGAGAAGCTGAATAAAACTATGATTTCACCAGAGTCATTACAGCATGATCCAGAGAAAGTCAAACACTTCACAGGACTTAATTACAACGTATTGATGGCACTTTTCCAGTTTCTGTCTCCAAGTATTCCTGAGACTTCTAAAAGTGCTCTAAGTAAGTTTGAAAAGTTCATGCTGGTATTAATGAAACTTAGATTAAATCTCAGTTTGCAGGACCTTGGGTACAGATTTGACATTTCTCCCAGCTGTGCAAGCAAAGCATTTTCAGACATTATTCATATCATGTATATCAAGATGAAGTCTTTAATTCTGTGGCCAGAGAGAGAAGATTTACAGATGTCAATGCCGATGGAATTCAGAAAACATTTTGGTGTCAAAGTATCAATAGTGATTGACTGCTTTGAAATATTTATTGAAAGACCATCAAATTTATTGGCAAGAGCAGAAACCTGGTCAAATTACAAACACCACAACACAGTGAAATTTCTGATCGGAATTACACCACAGGGTGCAGTTTCTTTTCTCTCTAATGGATGGGGTGGAAGAGTATCAGACAAATATATAGCCGAGAACTGTGGTCTTTTAAAAAAACTTGTACCAGGAGATTTAATACTTGCAGACAGGGGATTCAACATTCAGGAAAGTGTGGGATTAATGTGTGCAGAAGTGAAGATACCAGCTTTCACAAAAGGAAAAACTCAGCTTTCTCCAGTGGAGTTAGAGGCAACAAGAAAAATTGCACACAACAGAATACACGTGTAAAGAGTAATTGGTCTTGTCAGAAACAAGTACACCATTTTACAAAGTACAATACCAGTTGACTATCTCCACTGCAGAAGTGACACAATTCCAACAATTGATAAAATTGTGACAGTATGTTGTGCACTGACCAATTTATTTGATTTATTTGTGCCTTTTGACTAGTTTATTAAAAAATGAAAAAATATATAGCATTTATGTTGTATATTCCTTCCTACAAGTCACTCAAGGTTGCATATTGCTTACAGGTTTCCATCTTCATTGGCCATAATTTTAATATATCAATAATGCTCAAGAATACTTCTTGACTGGCAGAGCTAGATGGGAATTTTTGCCTTGGTCCCTCAAAGTTAAAAATAAGCTATTATAGACCTTTTTTCTGTACATAACACTGAATGATTTAGTGCATGTGAGAAGTTTAAATTGTTCAAAGCATTTTTTTTAAAATGCAGTAATTTTATTACGATGAGTTAATAACAATTCCTTGCATTGGAGCTTTAATGTAGCCTTTTACATGCTTTTTGTTATATATATAATGCAAGGGTATGTGGAGAGGGAGTCATGATGTAGGGAACCTTTTTAATAAAACAAGTAAGATTATATAATCAGAATATTTTTATTTACATTTCAATATGAATACATTTTCCATTAGTGAATACACAATAATAAACATTTCAAACAAATATGTGGTTAAAACACAATACAAAATTTAAAAAATTGATACACAAGTCTCAAGCTAAACCTTACCAATACAACGAGGAAACATTACATAAACTACATATGTATCAAATAACACTTAATATCATAGATTGTCAGAAGGTACCTTGCCCAACTATAATATGCTATGGCATATCCCCTATATACAGACATCTCACACATACAAACACCAAAATACATTTTATGGGAAATAAGGAAAAAACTCTTACATTTGACCTAAGCCAATCTTGCAACAACAACAGCAAAAGAGGAGAAATGTAGACTTTGCCAACAAAATTTTTTAAGGGAAGGAAATTGGCCCTTGGTAAAAGTTTACAAATGGGACCAAGTACAATCCTTATTTTCTCTTAAATTGCGGCAGTTTTCTGCAAACTGGGCAATACCAATCTCCATTTGGAACTCTCTTCAGCTTCACACACTTGAAGTGTAGCCAAACATATGGACAATTACTGTTATCACAGCCAATTACATCTTCCTCTTCAACATAAACCTTTTGACATACACATATCAAGTTATGATCTTTAGTGTCATTCCCATCTGTTGCTTGATTGTTGCCCTCTACTATATTTGATGCCCCGGCATGGACCAAGGGTCTTGAGTATGATTTTCCCACCAACTCGGGTAAAATTACTGATTGAAAAAAGCCTTACATTTCTCCACCATGATCTGACAAAAATCAGCATCAAATGAAATTCTTTGTAGAAAAGTGTCAACATTTGTCCATACCACAAAATCACAATATTCTTTTTCACAAAGAAGCAATTGACACTGAAACTGGTAATAGTATGCATGCGTTGTTTTAAGTTTAAGTTGTCCATATACAGTCTCTAAACAACTAACAGATTCTGAAACAGGAGAATCTTTTGCACAAAATGGACACTTAATCTCAACTAACATTTCACCGCAGCAATCACATGATGCTACACCATCCGATGTGGCTCCCATAAATGGATAAGAGGGATTAATGACAAGTCCACTCTCACGCAAAATAAAATTCTCATGACTGTTTCTCATGGTTTCAATGTACCCACTTTTTGCAGTCTTTTCATGATTACATCCCCATTCTGTCTGTTTTGAAGTGAATCCTTTTGCAGATGGGTAACAAATAAGCATAATCAGACTTTGTGATGGATTGTTGGTTGATGTATGGCATACAGATTTAATTCTTGAAGCTGTCACCCTACCAGCCCTGAAGTTAAACCACTGTTTACAACTACTTTGACCTCTGGTATCCTTCTCACAATTGCTACTTTCTTCTAGTGTCACACATAAACTCTGAAGTACTTCTTCGCAGCGCTGCATTAAATCTTCCTTTTTGGCGTCAAGAAATTCTTCATTATAAAGTTCAGTTAGGACTGGGGGATATTTTTTATCCAAGGCTTTTGGTCTATACTTTTGTGCATACCCTGGTACAAGAGATAAAAATACAGGCCTTTTGCCTGTCAAATCAAGTGATGCACATAATTAAGCCAATTCTTCACTGGTTGTTTCTGTTACAATGGGTAGCTTTTTCTTCTTAATCAATGGCATTTGAATCCCAGAGACTGCTTTGTCAAGTAGCTTTTTCTTTGTTCGCGCTGAAGTGAAATCAATCTCCTGGATGGTCTTGAATTGAACCTGAAGAATAAATATCGGGATGTAAATTTAAGCGACATTTAAATTCAAAGATGAAAATTTAACCATTTTTAATTTCAAATGGATTGTATTATATGCTAACAGATTGTTTACTTTCTCTGCATAAGCTATTCATGATATACTTTAATTTTAATCATTATGTTAGGAACAAAAGTGTGTTATGAATATAACTGTAATTTTAGAAAGCTTGAACATGTACTAACCTTTTGGACAAGAGAGGGCAACCAGTAAGATTTTTCTTCTGTTACTGTCTTTGAATTTCTTAGTTTTACAGCAGCCTCCACCGCAAACAGAAGTGCCCCAATATGAGAGCAGACTTCTCCTACACCTGCCATACATGTACAATGGCCAGAAATAATTGTTCTTTTCTTTTCAGAAATTATCCACGGTTGCAAACATGTGTCATTTATCCAAAGCCAGAGGATATGGTGTGTAACAAACATTTCTTGCACGGATGCCCCACTCCAGAAAACCCAGATCCGAATTTAGTTATGGGGCATGACAAAATAAAATCAAAATCTGCACGGAGAGTATTGTGTAAAATTGAGCCAAAATTGGAACAGCAGTCATTGCACAAATGGAAAATATGCAAAGTTCAATCTGGAGTACAATTTGATAACATAGAGAACATTAGTATGTGCCAGAATCATACAAGTTCCTCTGATATTCACACCCACAGAGATGTAGAAGTGCAGACTGACATGAAAGTGATATCAGATATCTGTGTTCAGACTGAGTATCATGAAAACACACAGCAGTTTGATCACAGTTATTCAGTACAGAACTGTGATAACTGTAGAATGAAAGATAAAATAATCAATTCCTTGACACAAAAACTAAGAAAAAATAACCAGAAATTACGTGGTTCAGTGGAGTACAGGTACTTACAGAATGATAAAAAAAATCAGATTCTACACTGGAATTCATGACAAAACTACTTTTTATGCCCTATATGGATTCCTTTCTTCTGATGCTGAAAATTTGCGTTACTGGAAGGGAAAGAAGACATCACAGTCTGTTAACAAAGGACGTTTAACTTACCTCTGTAAACAGAGGAGAGATAATAAGCGAGTTCTATCAGCAAAGGGTGAACTTGTCCTTGTTTTAATGAAACTTCGCTTAGGACTCACAAGTGAAGATCTATCAGATAGATTCAGCATATCTGAGGGATTATGCTCTCAGATTATTAATACCTGGGTCAAATTCCTGTCAGATAAATTGAGAGGTTTGGTCCAGTTAACCCCAAAGGAAGTGGTTATACGTAATATTCCAAAGGCATTCAAAAATGAATATGCAAATACAAGGGTCATCATAGATTGTACATTTATTGAGCGTCCCAGAGATCTGTATATACAGGCAGTGACATGGTCTGATTACAAAAAGCATAACACTGTAAAATGTCTTGTTGGAATAACTCCATTAGGTATGATAAGTTACATATCTGAAACATGGGACGGGAGGGCATCAGACATGCAAATTGTTGTAGAGTCAGGCTTTCTAAATTTGCTAGATCCATATGACCTAGTTATGGCAGATAGAGGATTCCCAATTAAAGAAGAACTATTGCTACGCTGTGCTTGTCTTGCCATTCCACCTGGTGCACGGGGTAAGGAGCAAATGGCCTCACGTGATGTTAAAATAACCAAAAAAGTTGCAAATCTTAGGATTCATGTGGAACGAGCAATCAACAGACTTAAAATGTTCAAAATTTTGAAGGAAACTTCCAATTACACTGCTACCAATTATTGATGACATTATCAATGTAATTGCTGCATTATGTAATTTGCTTCCACCTTTAGTCAGTTTTGAATGAAAGCAGAAATATCACCACAGTTACCTTAGGTTTTCTGATGTAAGATGTTCATTGTCACTATTATCAAAACTAAGTAAAATAAAATTATAGTACAAGAAAGGTAATAGACTTGATGAGTATTTTCCTGTCTTGACTTCAAACTTGATTAATGAAATTTTTGTTCAACTATTTACAAAAGACAGTAGAAGTCAATAAGAGCCATACAATAGAATATGCACAGAGAAAAAGAGAAGGAATGGCATTTTTTAGGAATTTTAATGGTATACATCCATGATAAATAAAAATATCTCTCACCAGTATAGCAACATTGAAATACATGTACTGTCATTAATGTTCAACTTATTCTTCATGAGTAGCAATATAATGGTACCATGTAAACTATCTTTTAGTGATATACATTTGCACTGTTGTTACTTATATACTTAAATAAACTGTGTAAACTAATGCATTATTTCTTTTATGTGTAGATATTTATCATGCTTAAATAACTATAAAACAATGATTTCACATACCAAAGTTCATAGTGACTGCTTTCAGTAATGAGAAAATCAGACTATAACAAAAAATTTCACAAAACACCTTTATATTATACAAATGTTCAAAGGAGTTCCACACTTCGTATGCAACAAAATGTTATGTCTTTACTAAACATCTTTCACAAAACCATTTGTCAAGTTCAACTTCTTTGCTTTTGTGCGTGATATGCAGGCACTTCCAATGGAACCATGTTTTACAATTATCACAACAAATACTGTTATCATCATCAGTCACAGTATCCTTGGGTTCCTTGCAAACTGAATCACACAGCCCGCAAATTACATTATTATGCATTGTTTTAATGCATTTCTCTCGTTTCCTCATTGTTCGTTAGACTCCAGTTGCCTTTGCATTAAGGTTGTGGACCATGGGATGTTTGGATACATCACTGGTTTTTTGTAAACATGGTAGTGTCTTCTTCTCACTGCATATAGTTGCATTACACAGTAGTCTGGGTGCAACATGTTTTGTGAAGAAATGCACAACTTTGGTTTCACACCTTCCCAAAACTCTGGATCAAATGGAACTCTTTCCTGGTAGTGACCTTTTGTGGTGTACACATAAAAAGCACAGCATTTTCTACCACTTATGGCCATAACTCCTTGAATCTGCATGTAGTATGCATGATTCCTATTAAGTCCACCATCATCCACATAAGAGGGTCTCACAACCTTTGGATCTGAGAAACGTATGGACCATGGACACTTGACTTCCAGTGCTCCAACACTACAACAGTCGCACTGTAACAACAAATCAGGGCTGGCACCCAGAAATGGCTCATCAGCATCAAGTAGAAGGCCAGTATCTCGTGAGATAACATTGCGATACCCATCTCTCCTCAACTTTCGAACATAATTTCTTTTAGCCACCGCTTCCTTCTCATGACCCCACTTGATGGCAGGTATACAATTAATGTGATCTTTTCCACCAAGAATCTATGCAAGAAGCAGAGATTTGCTTACAGGTTTACCATGGTCCATAATGTTGACATTTGATACCAATTTGATGATGTAATTCGTCCCTTCCGCTGCTTTTTCCATTCCTGGTCTCAAACTTTGATTGCAAGTCGATTTTTCAATTTGTTCAATTAGATTTTTCAAATCTCTCATTTTCCCCAAAAACTCTGGCAGAGATTTGGAAGATAATGACAAAGTTTCCATATCACTTACTGGGATCTGACATGTTTTTTGCTCTTCAGGAGCTGGATATTGAAACTGAATACTGACCACTGCTTGTGGAAGTTCTGAAGTGAAATACTTCAAAGTGTCATTCATATTTGCTCTACTCGCTGTAGGACTGAACAGCTGTCGCTCAGATGGGTTGATGTGTACATCGGGCTCACCTGCAAAAATATAAAAGGCACTTCCTGTTAATTCCATAATAAAAAGTTTAAGGTAGCTTTTTCAGACATGAGAGTCGAAAGCTTTCATGTTAGCAGAACTTGATTGTTCTCTTTGAGATAATAAGAAGCTAGAAAAAGCTTTGAATGAGTAGACAAAAACATTTGTACTTACAAAACAATATGTCTTGTTTAAGATATTATTATCTGTGCAAAGCTTTTGAATGGCAAATTACTGCAGTTTTTCTTTTTGAATTTTACCTTGCTTTCTGAAATGTGGTTTCTTTATCTTTATGTCCTTGACTCGGATTGGTTGGATCATTGCAAATTTTGTCTTGGGCTTATCCCAGTTTGATTCCACAGATGTGCAGGCTGGATTTGTGAGCCCCGATTTCCAATCAGCATCTATCTTGAAGAGAAAAGCGGCCACATGGTTACAAGTCTGACCAAATCTGAAAAAAAATGTTTATGAAAATGTAAATCAAATATAATAAAAATGATAACATTATTCACAACTTACCCTGCACTACATTTTGGGGGAAAATAGTTTTTCTGCAATGCAAAATGTGTTCTCTTGCTATCGAGTAGATTGCATCATATGCCTACATGTATGAATGGTAGGCAGCTGAAAATTTCACTGATACTCTACTTTCATATGGCAGCATTGAAAACCTCTATATTTCATACTGTAACATCTACATTCATATCTCTCTCTCTCTCTCTCTCTCTCTCTCTCTCTCTCTCTCTCTCTCTCTCTCTCTCTCTCTGTGACAACAGCAAAGAAAACAAAAAGGTTAGATAAAGAAGTATAAATTCAGTTCTACACACCCAGCAAAACATGTACAGTAAGCACTTCTGACAGCATCCGATTTCTTCTCTGCACAAATCCAAACCTTGTGTGGCTCTGAATTGGGATGGCTTGCAGAAAGCAGCAAGAAAACAGTATAATAAGATATGCTGTATTGGGTGATAAAATATTTCCTGGAGTCAACTTGATGTGTAATAACTGTATGCCTTTCCTTCTTTGTAATCGCCCATAAGTCGGTTTGACAGTTCATCTGGCTGTCCCGTAAGCTTGAGAAAGTTTGCAATGTCCCAATACCTGATGGGAGGCCACATTGTCATTCCATCTTTCTCACCTGTCCACTCATTGGGTTTCAGCAGCATAGGGTCAGGTAAATACCCACCTTCTGTCATCAAAAGTGAGTTGCACTCTAGTCGTTTTTCTCTGTCAACTTCTTCCTGAGTTGGTACTAAGGGTAGCTTTTGTTCACTCGCTACAAATACTCTAGCAACTAATTCATTTTTTGTCCCCACTGTCGAAAGTCCCCTTTTCTTCAAAAACACCCTCAAGCTATCGACTTTCCATGTTTCTATACTGTCAAAAGACAAATTCTCATTGTTTAAAGACATTGCTGACTCTTGTTAAATGGCGTTTTGAATGAGGCTGTAAAGCTTGGGTCCCTTTGACCTTTGACTCGTGACGTCAAAACAAATATGGCGGCACACAGTATACTATCGTGAACTCGCTTATTGTTTTTCCATAGACCTCAATGCTAATAATTGGAGAGATAAATATATTTTCTATCCTAATTTAGTGTGCATCTCACACACTGTTATAGAGAACAATGTTAGATTGTCAATTTGATGATGACAAAACCAGGTACTCCTTTGCATTTAAGAGAGATAGCTCTGCTGAAACTAGACAGGGGTATGAGTTATCTAGTCACAACATACCTATTTTCAGCCATGTGTATCACATTTTCAAAAAATCATAAAAAATACAAAATATGATATGTATAGGAATTAGCATATATTCACATGTTGCCAAGAGGCTAAACTTTTTTTTTAAGCCTGACAGAAAATACAACTCTTACATAATCCACCAATCATAGCTAGTGTTGTTGTTTATTTCTGATTGTAATGGACCTACACCTTAAGCTCCACCCACATGGACGTGCGCAATTGCTACCGTTATACCATCACCACATCTAACGGTACCAATTGCGCAAGTCCATCCATTGCATTCAGAAATAAACAATCTAGTCTAGACTAATTTGGTAAACATGGTAACAGCTACTATGGAAATGGACGACCGATTGAACAACGTTAAAATACAATGCAATTAGACACAAATATTTCGGACATGCCACAGCATATAAAAGAAATCTTAGAAAACATTTACACATAAAATATTTAAATAAAATGCACCTTTAGATATTTAATATTATATCTTTTCTTTTTTTTTTAGTAAGTATAAAACTTTTCAAATTTCCACGATAAAATTTTATATAGTTGAAACTCTGTAATATGATTTAAATAGTGCTATCCATACAAAAACACCTTACAACAAACAAATTAAAAATACAAAATACACACAGAATGGAATAATGACTTTGGCAAAGTCAACAGGGTAATAATTTATAAATCTTATAACAATAAAGGAGAGGAAATTGGCCCTGGAACTTAATAGTTCTATGGGAAAAGAGTACGATTCTAAGTTCAGGAATCAGATTGTAAAGAAATCAATATTCTCCTTAGCTCTAGTGGAGAATATATATCACAAGATAGCTCTAACTTGTGATAGAGTATTATCAGTCTGAAATCCTTAGTGGGTTAATAAAAACTTAATATATTTGATGAACAAAACAAAGATTAACCGTCATCAAAATTCTATTCTTGAAATAAATAAAATTACACAAATATATACACTATTTCTACACTCATGGGTGGACAGGGATTACAAACACATTATCGTAGACACTATTGGCTAACCGATGGTGTTCCTCAATCAACTCGAACCAGCTATTTATGCTGGGGAGAGTAACGAGGATCAACACCAACCCCCTGCTTCCCTGTTTGCTATAAAGCAAACTACTTTGCTACAGAATTTTAATGTTTATTTTTTTCTTCATTTCTTTATTTCCTTCATTGAATAGTTGGATTGTGTTGGCATTTTTCGTCATATTAATATTAAATTATTCTTTAAACAGTGTAAAATAACAATAAAATCACAGACCAAATGAAGATGTTTATGCAGGTGGTATGAATGCTACAACAGCCTGAGCTGTGGGTAACCTTAAACACTTCCAAAGTTTCTTTTAAATTATTACAGGGTGGGTGTCTTTTTTTCAAACAGAGACAATCACGTCTCATCTGTCAAGATACAATTATAAATTGTGTCTTAATCTTTTTTACTACCACATTAATTTCATATCTAAAAGTATCAAGCAGAAAATATAATATTTTGTATCAGTACTAATAAAAACAAACTGCTGGTTACGGTAAGCAATAGTAATGATATTTATATTCATTGAGTGTTTAGTTGCTACCGAAAGAGTCTGATGTTTTGTAAGTAAAGTACCTTACAATAAATCACCTTAATGTACTATAAAATAAATATATAAAAACATATGTAAATTTTTTATACTGATAAGGTGGTATTGTGTTATCACAGATTTTGTTGTACTTTATTGATAAATTTCAGACTGGCTGCTACCTCTACCAATTGCTCAAGGGAAAGAACTGACACATTTCCGGTTAAAGATGAGACAGAGGGTATGTTATAATACAACCATATTCCTACAAACCAAAACAAAAATCCACAATATTCGTGGCATATTTTATATTTAGATGTATAAATAAAACCTCGCCCGCATGAAACCCTCTATGATTTCCACATTTTGTTGATATTTCATGAAATATTCTCTGAGCTGTATCACATTCTTACCAATAACGTATAGTATAAAAGAAAAGCTAAATGGTTTCCTTTGCACAAATTATCACATAAAATGCTCAGGCTATTTGTGTAATTCATGTAAGTATCCAATCAAAGTTAAAAGAATTGGAGCCTCATAAAAATAGTAAGATTGTGGCATTCTGCCTGAGTGAAGCACCCTCTAGATATGTATTTATCGCTTCAATGTAAGTCATAGCACATGTTTTTGATTTAGTTACCATCACCCCCAAGAACAAAAATATTGGGTAATGTATTTTATGTTGTAAGACTAGGGCAGAGTCCTCAGTGATCTATTATTTAGGCAGAAACTTTAGAAGAAAAGTTCCAGTTTATTTAAACCTGTAGACATGTTCATAGTACTGAATTCTTAACCTAAATCTGCAATTCTCGCATATGTTAGACTTTACCAGTGTAAAAATTGTTACTTGTTAATCGGTTTAAAGTTGCTGCACAGTTTGTTCTATAACGTAAGAGACATCACATATTGTTGCTACCGAAACATAAATAACATTTGATATGTCTTAAATTGTAAGACTACTGCACAGTGAATTTCACATATCATAGTTTTAATTCATCACACCTATTGCAGCAAATTAAAGAAGAAAGTAAGAGGAAGCGATTGAAGAGACAGTGGGATCTGCTGGTGAAAAGGGTATTAATTTTAATTGCACAGTCGCTACCATTTTATTATTCTGATAGTTATAGTAAAAGTCGTATTGGTCATGTACGCATTCAACACCAAACATTTTAGTAGTGAGTGTAATTATTTTAGAATTTTTTAAAACCATTTAAATGACTGTTATTCACTATATTTTGGATTTTGTTACAACCATTTTCCTTTGAAACAACATTTTTTAACACATTGTAATTTCAATGTTGAAATTCGTGAACATATTTGGAAAAAATCAAACTAAAGGTGTAATCAATATATATCCGAATTGGATGTCATGTGCTTTGATGATGCAATGAAATGCATGTCGATGAACAAATACATGCTACCCTATATTGTGATGATCTGACTTGACATTATCTTTTCTTGTACCAGTTTGATCGACATAAAGTGCATAGTGACTGTTTTCGTTAAAGTGCAGAATATTAAATAATCAGGATTGAATGGGTTTTTGTTTAAAGAAAATTAGTATTCAATTTTTAGTACAAGAATTTATGTATAATTTAAGATGATAAAATGCACATACATAACCTGTATGACTTGTATTAAAAGGCAGTACCATTGGCTTTATAATTAGAAAGCATTTGAAACCTTTGAGCAGTGCCAATTATAGACTACTGATAAAAATTAGTTATTTGTGTTAGACCATGCTTTCAGTTAGGCAGAAAGCAGTTTTCCATTTTACCAGGTCGTCTACTATGAGGTAAGAGAATAAGGTGACATTCAATGGACAAAACTCCAATTTTTGGTTTTGCATTTTTGGAAAGAATCATGTTCATATTTTTATTTTAATATGACATCTGACCATTCATATTAGTGTAATTAAAATTTAATCTGCTATAAAAAAATATTTACTTCATAGAAATCCAAGTCATTTGATTTATTTAATAAGGTTGCAAGAATTACATGGCGAACAGCAAAGTTTCCTTTACTCCCTGTAAATGTTACATTAGTAACAATGTAAGGACAAACATATATCCGTTTCCCATTGCACTTGTTTTAAGATTAAGGTACCAGTAGGTAGGTCTTTTTCTTTTGTCAATATTATATATATATATATATATATATATTTAATGTTATGTTTTGTGATTTATTTATTTTTACCATGGAGAGTGAAAGTGCTAGGTGATCGACTTACCAGAAACACCTGTCTTTCGTTTTGCATTGTATATTCTGGACACATCGTTCTGGGTTTTTTTTTAAGTTGTAAGTTGCAATCAAACTTAAATATATTTTTTAAAAATATTAAACTGTGTACTCAAAATAAAACTCTTTAATCCACTGCATCCCAATCCTTCCCATGCACACATTTTGTGTAAATATGATCAAAGTACACTGGAGTTTCATCCACGTTTTCATTACATTGTCAGCAAAACCAGTTTTTTCTCTTCTTGCCTTCATGAACTAATCAAATGATTTTATATTATCCAAATCTATTTACATTATGGGTGTATAAGCTTCATAACCTGAGTTCCTGGACATAGTTTGTTTTTAAGAAATCATTGATGGATAATACATTTTCACAGTACAAGGGAAGTTTCTTTCATATTTTTTTTTAATCGAATAAGCATATTGTGCATCTATTTTATTGTTACATCCAGTGGTTAGGGCAGGCACAAATTGAACACAAATTTATTTTGTTTCTTAAATCATGGGATATATGACCTAGTCGAAAAAAGTTTCACCATAAGTACTTTGACAGGACAAAAATAAAGAATTTATTTTATCATGTTCCAAGATATATGGTAAATATATTAGCAAAGAAGTAATTTTGGACCATTTATCTTAAGCTTTTTTGGCATAGAGTCTCGAGAGCATTTTGTGTGTGTGTGTGATTTAGATTTTTAACATAGCTTTAACATTTTCCCAATCATATCGCAATGATGTCTGCAGTTAAGTGATGTCTAGCACTGGGGCATCATGCTGCCGACATGTAGCATGAAGCATGAAATCCCACCCAGTCACATTATCCTGACACCAGAATAACCAGTCCTAATACTAACCTATTAATACTGAATGCAAAGTGAGGCTGCTAGTACCATTTTTAGAAGTGTTTTATATGACTCGGTTGGGTGGGGGTTGAACAAAAGACCGCCTCCATTTGAGGCGGACACTCTAACTAATACTAGGCTACCGGAGCGGTCTAAGAGCAATTTGTTGACTTTACATACTTCATTGTAGGCATTTCAGGAGATGAATGTTAATAATAAATGATGCCAGTCAAATTGAAATAAGAAATGCTTTCATCATATCTCATATTTTTGTATTTTTTTTATTACCTAGGCTGATGCATGGTTCAAAGAATGTCAACAGCCACCAAATTTTGTTATGATGGTTTTGTGAGGAGATAGAGTGGAATGGAAAGGTGATTTTATTTTATGCATTTCATAGTCATCCCTACTGAAGCCATTTTTTTCAACAATTTCACTATTAATAAAAACCATCAATAAAACTTTCTAATTATACTTTCTGGCCTTTCTTAAGTGAATTGCTTTCGTGCCCCATGAGTTGGTGTTTTAACCAGGATGTGTCCTTGCAGGGTTTACATAAAGTTGACACCCAAGAAATGTTATTGAGTCATTTAATGAGAAAATCTAGCATAAACTAATGAATAATGTGTTTTATTACTTTAAAAGTCTCAAATATAAGTGCAGAAAGCATTCATTTAATATCCATATGCTCAGTTGTTTTTAAGGGTACCATTTCTTGCTTTTTTAAACAATCTAACTGTAACTGTTGAGTTTGCAAATAATTTATAAAAGTTCATTAAAAAAAGGTTTAAATAATAAATTCTCAAAACATATTTTTATATAAAGCCGTCCTGCCAACCCTACTGAAAATTTTGGGAATCCAGATTTATGAATGTGTATCCTGATTCTCTGATTTTTAAGAAAAAGTTAAAATGTTTCAACTCACAGAGAAAAACATACTTTATTTTTTTTGTATACAAAAACATCAATTTCCATTTCCTTGTATTTTTTTTTTGGTGGGGGTGGGGGGTGATTTCTGTTTGGTATGTTTATTATTATTTTACCATATCTGGCTTGCTTTTGGTTTTCATCTGCCAATATGAATAGATTGTCTCACAGTGTGGTTCTCTTTATCCGACCTTATCATTAAATCTTAGCATCATAATGAATACCGGTAAGTTTCTCTGCAAGAAGCAAAAAATAACATAGGAAAGAAAGTAACTGATAACATTTTACCACCCAAGAAAAAGAAATAATACAATATACAGGAGTGATGGAGAGAAGCAATATGGTTTCATTGTCCATTGACTTGTGGGGCCTGTCATGCATTCTGCCACTGATGATTGGCTCTTTCCACATTCAAATCTGTGTCAGAATTGTTGATTTTGGACACCTGAAACTATGCAGATCATCAGTGTTATTTCCTTCCATTCGGTTGAAGAAAAAGTCCAGGTCCTTAAAAAGATACTTCAGATTGTTTAGACAACATTGCAATGCTTGCATGAAGAAGTAAGTCATCCTTCAGTGGGTTGCTCTCAGGAAGAAAAAAAGAATGGATCTGGCCAACTTTTGTTTCCAACCATTTAGAGAGTAATGCTATCAGTACTTTCAACACTGCACAGCAACAGTAATGCTGAGGGAGAATTCTCAATGGTCAGAAGTAGAAAAAAGAGCCAGCCTGTCAGTATCAACCCTGGAAACTATTCTTGTTAGAAAATTTGGCACTCAAGGACAAATAAATGATGAACTTTTCAGAAATACCAATCGGCAACATACAATAGACTGAAATAACACAAGTAAACATGTTTATCATGAAATGTACACCTTACTCTTGTATCACCCTGATTTTTTACCATACCTCCTGATTTTTAATGGTAATTTGGTTGCCAATTCCTGATTTTGATTTTTGCAATGTTCGCAGGTCTGATAAAGGACAATAACTTTTATTTAAAATACAAGATGTGAGTCATTGTTTTCAAGTTAGAAAAGTACTTTATTACAAAATATAGATTGAGATTTATATAATCATTATTTTTCTTTAAAAATTTATGATAAATTTTATTTCAGCACCTTCCCACATGAATGCTTTTGTTACTAGTCCAACTGTGGTGGACAAATTCAAGCAGGTTTCTTTAGCTCGGCTGTACATGCCCAGTCAAGGAAAAGGTTAGTTATCATAAATATTTTTACCATGCACAGTTACTTTATAGATTTGAGGAAATTGTGAAAATGATGTTTGAATGCTGGTTGTTATTTAGTTTTCTTCGTACAAATTTTAGAAACTTTATTGCTCAGCACTAGGCATGACTAAAATTTTGTCTATCAACGAGATATAACTATTTTTTTAATCAGTTTGGTTAAGAGTTTCATATTTTTTTTAATGGTTGAGTGCAGATGTTTTTTGCTGTTATTGTCAAAGCCCACTACAAAGATTGCTGCTGAACAAGTTTAACAGTGTTTGAATGTTCCTATTGTTTTATCATGTTAATATTAGTTCATACAGTGAGAATTGTCTGGTACAACACTTATCAAGCTTTTTTAATATCTGTTCATAGATGTTGCAAGACAGAGGAGCTTCTTGAATTGCCATATGCTGATTCATCCAAGTACAGTTGGGACATGCTTGTTTTCCTAATACCAGCAATAAATTTCTGTGGAGATCAAAGAATCGAAGCAAAGCTCTGATGTGCACAGCATAAATATCTTATTTGTGCTATTAGTTCTTTTTTTGGGGCCATAAGAAAGCAAATTTTTTTCCCGTCAGAAATTATTAATGACAAATATGCATATCATTAGGTGATGACATATTGAAAACATTTTTGGAAGCGAAAAGGATAAAAAAAAATTATGATCAACCCTTTCGAGCTTAAAAAAAACAACATCACAAGCCCTGACTGAAGTTCCACAAGCCTGAGCTCCAGTTTCCATATACCCAATTTATTTCTTCTTTTTGAATATTATTTTTTACACATAATTTCAATTGTTAAATTCAAATATAAATTTAGATTGGTGGTTTGAAGGTAATGCATGTCTAGTTACTGTTAGTCACTACACTCACTAGAAACTGGATTGTCCTTTGGTTCAAACTTCTGTTGGTTTCTCTTAGGCAGTCATGGTCAGAACCAATTTGACATGTGTCAATATGTTGTTTAAACTGTGTGCAAAAAATTTAGTGCCACTCCCCTGCCATATTTGATTTTTTATTTTTTGGGTAGCTTGTTTCACAAGCTAAAACTCCATCTGCAAGCTCTTAAGTTTGTTGGGCTTTTCTGTTACTATTGATAACAATTGCTTCCTAAATCAACTTCAGATATGAATCCGACTTGATTACTATTCTGACAGTTGAAATGATCATGCTATGCATTTTATATGTGCAGTAAAATGTGACTTCAAAGAGATGTTACCACTATTCACAAACTTGCCAAGAAATGGTAATACATATGGCTTAAATGTTTTCATTCAGAGCAATGATACACAATACCTTTTGTTCTACTACATGCATCTAGCATCTCATTTATTTACCTACTGGGTTGTTCCATTTCCTGAGCAATTAGCATTCGTATGCAGATTGCACAGTAGTCTCACCCAATGCGGTGTTCAAACACATTTCACAAGCTATTGTCAGCCAATTAAATAATATATGAAATGGTGCTTTATAACCTGACCTCTTACTTAGCATTTTAGTTAACACAGTTTAAACAGTATAAAAGATAGTTTTACATCAGCTATAATTATGAATGTTAACTGTTTTTATTTGCTACATGTAATGGGCATATAGTGATAATGGTAGTTGTTATTATTCTTTTTTCCCCAATGATTATTGAAAATTGTTTTCTCAAAACACAACTGTATTAGGGGGCTTGTGAGTTCAAATCATGTTTTTAGCATGACATGCCATGTAACAATTTAATTAAAATCAGATCTACACTTCACATGTGACAGCAGCGATTTGATTTTAATCTATGGCAGGTATGTCGACATCTTGAAAATACCTTTCTGCATTTCATCAGTGCAATCAAAGCATTTTCTGACAAATTTTATTAATTTTTTTTATAAGCCCAATGGCCATCTTTTTTTATATAGAAAAAAGGACAGTCCTGATCTGAAATTAGAGGTGCCCCAGGCATCGGGTTATCTTATTTTTTTAGCACTGCCTTTGAAAAGGTTATCATTGTGATTATTATGCACATGAAGGTTTGTTAATTGAGTAAACACAAACAAAATACATGTATTATGATTTGTAAAAACAACCTGTTTAATGTCAATGTTTTTGTCTTACATTTTTCAGGAAAAGCAGCATATAGGCCAGAAAATCAGCCTTCATGGTGGTCAAGAGATGTTCGCTTTTCCTCTCCTAACAGCAATTATACCCAAGGTAATCATGATTTTCCTATTGTATTGCCACCATTGCTTTGTTCAAGAATTCCTTCATATATTTGCCTTTCTAAATCGTACCCATCAGCTAAGCACAGGTTGAAGATCGATTTTATGTAATAAATTATATAGTATGTGTATCATCCTGTTTCTTCAGAGATTTCATATTGTTCTGTAGGTGAGGGCAATTTGTTTTGCAGATTTATGCATCACCATATCATTAAAGGTTTATTATTATGTATTAAGAGAGAAATATGCAATAAACTTTTCTTTAGTGAACTGTGTACATTGTCATATTGCAGACATGGATATCAAATCTTGACTATCTTCCACTTTGAATTTCTAGACTTTTTTCCACAATATTTTTGTACAATATATGGTTAATTTTATTTTGCCTAACATGCAAGAAAAATAAATTTTGCTCCATTATCAATGTAATGGAATTGGCTCTGATTTATCTATTACATTTATCGTGCTTGCATATATACTGTATACATATCCATTATATCAAGATGCTGTTATGGTGTATTTCAAATAAACATGTTGCTGTTTCTAGAGAATAAGCGACATCGTTGAAGAGATGCAAATGGCTCTAAAGTCATTTTTACAACAATGCAGAAATGAATACACTATGTTTGTATACTTTTTTTGCTTCTATTTCTTGTTCCTTAGTATTAGTTGTTTGTGAATGCCAACACAAGCATGGTTAACAAGTCTTAATCAATTGATAAATAGTGTTTGTCTCCTTATTCAAGTTCAGAAAGGACTTTTCACAATTGAGTAAATTGTTATCAAATTACTTCTCCGGAGACTGTGCTTACCAAGTAGAAAGTTTCATTTAACATTGTATGTAGGGATGTCAAAAACCACGGAAAACTTACCTGGGTACCCGTTGCGCCGTTTAACGTGTACCCGGATACTCGTTAAAACATGAACGACATGTACAACCCTTGACCAAAAATTTTTTTTTTCTCACTAAATTACGTGTTACGCGTAAACGTATATGGATTACGCTTTTCGGTATATCCACCTTCCAAAAATCTCGTTTTTATTAACATTACATTAGACCCACAGACCCTATTTTAGAAAAGACTGCTTTACTTTACTACAATATACAAGTACGGTTGTTCGTGGACTTATGTGGTTACTATATAATATGTCCAAATTGTATGTACAACATTTGGAAATTTGCTTATTGTTGATATCCTGTGACTGTATGACCTAGGTTGCAAGATTTGTGTAGTCAAATGACTAAGAACGCAAATAGCCAGATCAGATCTGGGAGAACTTTCAGCAATGATGTACTTTCGTCTCATCTGTCAGCGGATTAAAGGCATAACAAATGCTATGCGCACGATTTTTGAGAAAATAAATCATATTCCTATCGATTTCATGCAGGTGTATTTCCATGAAAGATCGTTCAAGTTTGCAGGGTTAGCATGTAAGCGGCTTCCCCATGCTGACATCAAATAGTGTCGGCGATTTCCAACTTTTTTTTTATAGGAAATGCGCTCTGACCCTACACCCCAACATGAATGTCCAAATATCAAAAATGAGGTGGCAAGGGTCAGAGGAAACTTGGACTACTCAAACCAGTGTGCTGCTGATGGTATATGATATTTTGATAGTGTTGTCGACAACTTATTTTTGTGAATGGGTGCTCATCATTAATTTTCAATGCCCAGGTTTTTTGCTGCGGTCGGATACCCGATTACCCGGGCACCCATTGACAGCACTAATTTGTATGTATCTACAAATAAAGTTTCAGTAGTTTCTGGTTCAAAATAACAAATAATAACTAGTAATTGTTATTACATGAAGTTTCTTGTTTTTCTTGCTCTCCTTCACATGGAACCTGGTGGTCTAAGGCACATGCCACTGTCTTTATGGGTTCAAGTCTCAGATTTAGCCAACAATCTGACCTGACCAATATCTTCCATTGTGTTAGTGATTCTTCTTGGAATTCTTAGTAGCTCTTTTCCCACCAGATATATTGGCTGTTATATATAGGATATCATATCCAGTATCGAAAGTGTATTTATATTTTCTATTATAGAGATGTATGGGTCTCCCTCTCAGGCACAATATCAGATTAAATTTGATAGCATGAATGATTTCATGATTATTACAGTGAAATATGATTGTATGTGCATGACAAAACTTACTAATTTTCATCCGATTGGTATATATTTACATACCTTGTTGTGTTGTTTAGTGGACATATCCCGAGGTCTAATTAAGAGAACCTAGCGAGACATATTCTTCCAGTTTGCTGATGGATTAATAATTATGTAGGAAAAAAAATAGATACATTATATTTGATGTTTCCAAGCCAGAACTCTGTACAAGATTCAAAGAATTGATATTTATTTTCGTTGAAATGTATCTTTAAGGCATGAACAGTTAACCTTCTCATATGGTCAATTGCAGTATGAAGGTTAGGGCAGTATTTAATTGCTAACCTTGCATATGATTATTTATTTCTGTTAATTTCAAGAGTTGCCTCATATTCAGAATAGCAAAGTCTTTGAGTGTATTATTTGCATTTACCATTAATACTTGCAGGAACAAGTTTGTTCCAAAGTACCGTTCGCATGTTGGCATGCTAATGTTTCACTTCCTCGATTTACTAATGTGTTGCAGCATGTTTTAATAGTTCAGATGATAAACAATCAAAATAATTAAGATGTTGGCAGCATACAATATAATATACAGCAGAGTACAAAGTTCAAGAAAGAAAGTCAGTTAAAGCCAGCATCAGAATAATTTTTAAATAAAGAATTTCTAATTAAAAGTTTGGTGTGATATGCTGGTATTAATATTATAGGAGCAGCTGGATATATATGACATAATTTCCTGTATATTATTTGTCTGTATCATAAAAAGAATTATATATAATAGTGGTAGGTAACAAGTTTTCCCATGTAATTTATCAGACCAGGTATGTGCGTATGTTATGAATTTATCTCAAGCTTAAAGTTCCTTCACATTTATATTACTGATGCTACCATTAGGAAAAATAGAATGACCACTACAATACTTTATCAGAATATAGTTGTGTTCATAAAATATTCAGTCAAAAGCATTAAACAAAAGTATATATTGAAATCATAGAATTGCAACTTGTTGCTTGTTACTATGGTAACATGAGACTGGTCAGTAATGACCAGTTTGCTTTAGCCATTTTTTTCTCAAGTTTACAACATAATGAAATTCCATGTTGGGTGTCAGACCTTCCAACCCTTAAGATTTTGCTGTGCGTCTTACAAAAATTACCCTTAAAATACAAACTCGGGGCATAAAAGCAAAAACTACAGAATAATGACCAATGCCGAAAACTCCAGAATATTTGTTGATCTGTTTTTGATTTTGATCCATGTTTTATGTTAGAATTAGTTAAATTACTCAGGGAACCAGACTAATTTTACAGATGGTTTAAACTGTATCTGTTGGTTCATGTGAATCTTCGCCATGATCAGACTGTTGATTTTATATTTTTTTTAAATATGGCATCTAACAAGAGATACATGTTAAAAATAAGCCTCTTGAAAAAAAATGTTAATAATCTACACTGAAGAACTAAAAGGATTATTCAAATTCTTGTGAAGTGACACAATTACGTTTATTGGACATCACATGCCAATTTGAGTATGTCTTGTGGCAAGAGACATGATTGCAGTCATCTTGTGGAATTGAAAACGATAATAATTTGGTGAAAGTGGGAGATACCCACAAGACATTGAGCTGCATAGGGTTTGGAACATGAGTTTGTGTAACTGTACTCAAGTGGCAAATAAAGTCTTATGTTTACTTTACAAACATTTCAGTTGAACATAATGTTTATTTTCACTGCATGTTTTAAATATCAAACTTTTAATTACATTTTTGAGCTTTACAAATTTAGTTTGGGATATATTCTTTACACTGTACTTATAACTGGTCAAACCTATGGAAAAAATTAACTGCCTTATTGAGCCAGACTCGTGGGGGTTGGCAGGTCTGTGGTATTTTCTTTCTTTTATACTATTGTAATCCATAACTACTTCCAGTGATTGCTCATAAGTTGACAAAGTCTAAAAATGTATTATTTTGTTTAAATAGTATATTGACAAGCAGCTATGTTTGTATTTATAGTGTTACTGAAGTAGATAGTGAGGTTGCCACATGTCAGGGTCACATGGTGGAAGAGGAGGGAGAGGTTGAACAGGTACAACAAATGTCTGCTGGCGATCTGGAAGATGAAGTTGGCCAGCCTGGTCCCTCTTGTTGGGATTCCCACGAAGAAGAGGAGATGAAGCAGCCAAATCCTTCCTTGACTGACTCGCAAATGGAAAAGCAACATGTCCCTTCTGGTCCCGACCCACAGGATTTAATTACAGAAAAATCGAAAATTGTTCAGTGTATGTCAAATGACCAAGCAATAAAAATCAATTTATATTTAATGTTATATTTAAAAAAAACATACACAATTTCTGATCACTCTGAATTCAAGCACAGTAATTTTATGTATTTATGAAGGCCTGTTACACACAACACAAAACTATTCCACACCACATGCTGTTCATTTTAGAAGGATGGCCTATAAGCATATAAACAATTTTTACAGTTTTAACTAAGTGCCTGCAAATGCTGTTTTCATGATGTGTGTATGCTGGTGTGTGTTTACTCTGTACATTAGTTAAAATGATATACATGTTACATTCAGTTTTCATGATGTGTGTATGCTGGTGTGTGTTTACTCTGTACATTAGTTGAAATGATATACATGTTATATTAAGTTTTCATGATGTGTGTATGCTGGTGTGTGTTTACTCTGTACATTAGTTGAAATGATATACATGTTACATTCAGTTTTCATGATGTGTGTATGCTGGTGTGTGTTTACTCTGTACATTAGTTGAAATGATATACATGTTACATTCAGTTCGTATCTTCATACACAGCATGTGATATAATACATATAGATACATGTGTATTTCAGATTGCAGACAGACATAGACCTATAATGTTTGATGTAAGATACACTTGTGATTTAGAGTTCATTTATATATTTAAATATGCTTCTTACCATAGATAGAAATAGACTTTTTTGGGAGAATGAATAGTTTATCACCTAAATTTCTTATCCTTAGTTATCATTGTTACAGTTGCTCTGGATGTATGGCAGAAACGTTTCAAACAGAACATTTTGGTCTTCTCTTGTGAATAGGTTAAAATTTTCACCAAAACCATATCATTCACAAAAGACCAAGTTCCTGATGAGGCATGTTTGCACAGACTTTATTATTTATTTAATTACTTTGCGATATTCAATTGTGTATGACAGATCTTGAAATTATGATTCTATTCCTGATCCATGTGGTCACCATAATAATTTTTTGTTATCATGTCTAAATTTCACTGCTATGTGCATTTTCATATTTCTCTCATGTCTTGTAACATAAAGTGTAGAACATTACATTCTTTTTGAGATCATTTTTAAGAAATTCCAGTTCCTATTAATTGATAAGTTAACGATATTGATAAGCAGTTTCTTGCATGCAAATGTTGGGGATTGCTTTTAAACTGCCATTGTAAAGCCTCTGCTGAATATATATATATATATATATATATATATATATATATATATATATATATATATATATATATATATATATATATATATATATATATATTAGAAAAGGTTGTTCTAACCCAACTTGTATCTCATTTGAATTCAAACGGTCTTTTTAACAATGCACAGTCTGCATATCGCCCTTGCCACAGTACGGAAACTACTCTTCTGAAAGTATTTAATGACATTCTCTCTGCTTTGGATAGTGGAAAGATTACAGTCCTTACCCTCCTGGATTTGTCTGCAGCATTTGACACAATAGACCATGATATATTACTTCACCGTCTTCAGCATGTATTTGGCATTCAGAATATAGCCTTACAGTGGTTCAAGTCCTACTTAGTTAACAGGACACAAATTATATCTGCAAATGGAATACATTCCAGCCCAGTTGACGTATGTTGTGGTGTTCCACAGGGGTATGTTCTTGGACCTGTTCTCTTCATTCAATACACTCAGCCGCTCTCAAGTGTCATAGATTATCACCCAGTGTCTCACCAACTGTATGCTGATGACAACCAAATATACAAGTCTAGCCACCCAACTGAAGTTTATGCTACCATCCCTGGAGTAGAGAGGTGCATTTCTGATGTGAAATCATGGTTGACATGTAACAAGCAGCAGATGATAAAACTGACGCCATTCTGATCACAACCCAAAGACTTTCTCATTCACATCCTTTACCTCAGACAATAAATATCAGCAACACCAACATTAAATTCTCACAGTCAGTACAAAACCGTGGTGTTACTCTAGACAGTACTCTCACATTGCACCAACATTTCATGAACATGTGTAAGGTTGCATATCTTGAACTGAGATGATCGGTTAAAACACACCCTTTTCTACTGCATGGACAAACTTAGACCTAATAATGTTTTGTATCTGATATTTTTTCATCATGTTTTTATGTTTTCCAATTTCATTGTTTTTGTCATTTGTTTTTCTGTGGTGTAGTCATATCATTATAGATGGTGTAAGCGATTAAAGCTTCTAAAGAATCGGTGCTATACAAAGTCCTCATTATTATTATTATTATTATTATTATTATTATTATTATTATTATTATTATTATTATATTGGAGACAAGTGCTATGATGTTCATCTATGCTTCATGTTCTCATGTGAATGTAATTATTTCATTTTAGATAATTGATTCCTTCATGTATTCGCTACTTAGGGACACAAGGGTGAGTTTTGATGTGTTTATAGTACAATTTTCAAATATAATAAATTTCATATTCAACTTTTCTGCATTTTTGATGTATGAATGATGAAGCTATATTGAATGTTGTAATAATGTGCTAATGTTCCAGATGTATATGTCACAGTTGGAAATGTAATAATGTGCTAATGTTTTAGAGGCTGTAAAGTCTTGTGATTTATTCAACATTTTTTAACTAATAGTTAAGAAGCCAGTTATATCTTCATAATTTATTTTAACAGTTCCATCATGAAATTAATGGAAACAGAAAACCAGGAGACCAATATATTGCCTATAAATTGGATGCAATTTGGTACCACTAAAAACTTTAGCTATTTTTTTTTAAAAATCAAATTAACATCCATATCTGTACAACAGATGATCAGATTTGCTGCTTTTTTATTCATTTATTTCTTTTCACTTGGTGTATTTATTCAATGTACATATAAAAATAAGAGTCCATTTCTCATTAATGTGTGCATTTTCTCTTTTACAGAGCGAGTATCAGTACATACCATGCTCTGTTATGTCCCTGATGCTCAATAGAAAACACCAGGGTAAAGTGGCAGATGTAAGCTATTTGTAAACCGTTTGATTCCAAAATATCAGATTATATTTGTTAGAAAATTGTCTCGAAGAAACATGCCATTCCTATTTAAATTGTTTTCATTTTAATTTGTATGTTTTAATTTGTATGACAGTGTTACCTCCTATCTGTTTGTCCTCACATCAAGATCAGTGGTGGAACATACTTGTTCCATCATCACATTTCTGTTTTGCTTCATAGATCATTAAATTCCTTAATAAAGTTTCATTATGCATTTATTGTGCAGAAATTAAAGTTTGTTTTTGATATTTTTAGCCTTGAATAAATCACTCCTGTAGCAACTATTTCTTAATTGTTAGAGAAATAATATTCAGTATTGGGGTGTTTTTCTGAAATTTTTCCATTCTTTCCATTAACAGGTTGAAATAGCAGCAGAGTCCATTATAGGATTGTTTCATAATGGTCGACGCCACTGGATTTTAGTAGTAAGTTCTTTGCTTTTGATTTGGAAAGTTTTCTTCCTATTGCTTATTCATATGGCACTTAAACCACTTTGCATTGTCTCAGGTATGTCTTCTCAAACAAAAAGGTTATATTTGTGTTGTTTGCAGTAGCAGTATTTAGATTTGACTCCTTATGCACTTCAGTGCATTATTATTGCACAAATTCCACATGGCCTTGAGAAATATAATTTGGATTTAATACTTGTTTGCATATGTAAAAAGAAAAAGGATGATTAGATTTTCAAGCTGTTATAGTAGCATTTCAGTTTCTTTTACACATTTTAAAATCGTTTATTAATTTTACAATTCCTTGTTAGCCCACTTTAGGTCCACAAATCTAGTTGTATATGTGTGTGAATGGATATAAATACATAGAATCTGGTTAGATTTTCATGTCATTGTAGCAATTAATGAAACTGGCAGAAAGAATAAATAAGAATTGTGATTATAAATTGTTGTTATGGGCATTTTATCATTTGCAACAAATACTTGTCTTTCAGATAATTTCTGCAAGTGCCAGAAGGTCCTTTGGGGGAAGTGGATGAATCACTTACAGGCCTTTTGTCCACCTGGAAGTAAGCTATTATAGTGCATTTCATAATAGACCAAACATAACAATGTTATTTATAACCATTCCACCAGCTATTAAACAAGTTATTTCAATAAAACTCTAACTGCTAAGCAATTGAAGACTTGTACCACTGAATAACATATTACCATTTAGGAGATCCAGGAATTCATTTATTAAATATGCTTTGTAATAATGAAGGCATTATAAGTGATTCTTGAGTAGTACTATGCCCTCAACAGAATATAGATCAAAATTTGTTCAAATAGAACATATAGCAAACAAGGGCAGAATATGACACTATGAATATACCAGTGGACTTTATTCAGTCAAGTAATATAGGGCAGCTGCTTGATATAAATACTTGGCAGATGGACGTGTATAGGTTAAAATTGCAGATTGTTCCAAAGCAAATTTTCATAGCATTTGAGGTATTATAGTGAGTTTGAAATCCACTTGGAGACTTCATTGGTGTTGAATGGTTGCTAGTTGGAAAAACTGTGTATGCTTGATGATTTAACTACATAACCATTAGTTTTAACAGCTAATTTCGAATTGTTCTGTTGTATCATAATCTTGTGTTCATTTTATATGAAACCTCAGTTGTGTAGTTCCTTATCTGTGGGAAAATAATAAAAGATATTCTTTCTCTTTTTTTAAATTTTCATTTTAGGTCCTTCTTGGCTAATAGCAACGCGAATTTAAATATGACTTTGGGGCCAGACTGGGAGGTTGTCACACTCCCACATAGCAAACAGCCAGATAGCACCTCCTGTGGCATCTTTTGTTTAAAGGTAATATTATACATATTTAGTTAAGAAACTATCATGGCAAAAGCAAATTAGTTTCTTCAGTTTCTTTTGGACACATTTTGAAAATATTGCATCATGTTCTAGTTGTACATTCTCTCAATGCGGGTTATGTGAGAAGCTGCTAGTAGCTACAAATGGGTCGGTGCTTACTGTGTTTTGACACAGATCTAAATACTCTGCCGTCTACTTCATTAAGATCATGTGTTGTAATTGGTTGAAAGGTAGTAGTGATATCATATTAAGAATATGTATTGCTTGATTTTTACTTTTTTTACTTTTGCAGTTTGCGGAAAAGCTCCTCAAAGAAGAGGAGCTGTTACTTCCATCACAACCAAATGACATATTACAGTATCTCCTGGACGTATTGGAAAGTATTGCTGAGAATCAAGGTATTGCATTATTACAATTATTTATTTACAGTTCTCTCTCTCTCTCTCTCTCTCTCTCTCTCTCTCTCTCTCTCTCTCTCTCTCACTCTCTCTCTCTCTCTCTCTCTCTCTCTCTCTCTCTCTTGCCTGTATCAAGTCATTTGTCAACAGTTAACATTGTTTTTGCCAAACTTGATAAAATGATACCTTTTTTATCTGGTTTTTTTTTGTATGTTCATCTACTTGCTACATTATCATGTTAAGCTTTTAAATATATAATATTTAAGTTTTATAATTTGCTATTATTACCCAATATTTTAACCCACCCTATGAGGACTTGATAATTTATAATGAACATTACACAACTGCTATCTTAACAAACAACCATGAGACATGTTTTATATACTACCAATGAAACAAGAAGCAATTTTGTCTCATTTGTTAAATGGTTACTTTGATATTTGTGAATTCTGTCACAGACAGTAGAAAAGTTGGAAAAATTTACTTTTTCTTTTTCTCTATTTCTTTTAGACAGCACCATTAAAGAATAGTGTAGACTCTGTGGATGTAAGATGCCTCCAGGTAAAGAAAATAGAGTTCAGTGGATAAGTTGGGATGTATATTTGTGTATTTGGCATGGGGTGGGTGTGGTTAATGTTTCAGTGGGGTTTTTTAAATTAACTATTTAGTTGATTTTTCATTTATTGTAAATAAAGCATTACATGCCACTACAAGTAATGAAATTTAAACAATTAACAAGTAGTATCTTGAATGTCCTGAATCTTTAGTCTTATGTTTCAATATGTTTCAAATATTTATTTGGGTTTATTAACATTTTATATAAGTTTGAAATTCGAGGATTTATCGGAAACTTAAGCATGATACAGTGTCCTGGTATCTGAATGGAATTTTCAAATTTCAGTAACTGTGTACATAATTCAGGATGTTTAATGAGAAAAAGTCAGTTACATAAACTAATATTGATATCAATTTTCATTTTTGCTGGACCTTGTCTAATGCACATTTGCTTTGCTTTTTCCTTTATAAAACTAACAATTTTCGAGCAATAGAAGACTTTAAGATGTTTTCAATATTTGTAGACTGAATGTTATGAATCTTGAGGTGTACGAGTTTGTTGGTAATTTATCTTAATTTGTATATCTTTTCAGATTGGTTGTGATGAGTGTGGAGAATTCTGGTTTCATTACGAGTGCATGAATACCAACGAATCTTACAAAGCTATTTGTGAAAGCAGATATGTTTGTGGATTTTGTGAAATTTAATTTATCAATCATAAACTTTCATTTTTTTATTTCAGAGTGAATTGTGGTATAAGCTGTTAGTGGCAACATAACCTAGCAAACAATGTCCAGATGTTATAGAGTAACCTGTGTGGTTTAGCAGCTGACAGTTTTTATGCCACTGAAAATTTAAAAACTGCTTTATGCTTTTAGGCTAGTTTCTTCATCAGTTTAATACAAGCAATAAAGCACTGTTATTGACTGCAAAGTAAGATTTAATTTCATTGTGTGCACAAAAAAAATTCCCTGCAAATTATTTATAATATTTGATAAACCAAATGTTATGCTTTACTTTGAAAACTGATAAATGTTCTTACTATAAAAAGCATTGCTTGGTTACTGACTTCATTCTTCACATAATCGACTAGATTATAATGTACATAGTGTCAGATTTCATAACATGGATATGGGGTGATCTGAATTTGTCACATCAAATAATTCATTCTTAGCCTGAGGAGTTATTTTTATTAAAACAAGTATTAGCCTTTATTATATCAATTGGAATGTGTATATCATTGTTTTAATTGAGTATGTTGGCTCAGTGGAAGAAATTTGAACTGTAATATTATAGAAATAAAGATGTAGTCAATGCATGTTTCAATAATAGCTACCAGTGTGATTTTTTATTTAGCCACATTACAAACAGGCTTTACATTTATATAGAAAAAAAACGTATTTTTTTTCAAGTATGACATTTGCAACAGTTGTAGTTATATGCTTCATAAGTATTATAGTTTTCAAAAAGTGCGGTGCTTAAAAATGTTCACATTATTTTATCTATTTTTCTATATAGTATAATATCTAAATGCCTACATGAAGACTTGATAATAAACTTCGGTTGGAAATCTGTTTTCATCATCTGTTTCATGTTTTGTTATTTCTTCAAGAAAAGAAAATATGAAATAAAAAAAAATGCAGTAAAGGCATATTTATTTCCTCTTTGTTTTATCTCTGCCACAAATGTGGAAGGTGCACACATTACTGAATTCCATCTTTCAATCCATTACACACAGCTAAGTGGTATATTTTAGGACAGTCCATTTCTTGAGTCATGCCACTTTGTATGCTATTGTCATCATAGGGAAAATCGATTTGTATATGTATAGAAATCTTGCTTCAATCGCATGTTCTTCATTGGCATCTTGACTCGGTTTCAGCAACTACTATTCTGATGCATGCATCTTACAACTGGAAAAGTAGATATGGGACTACTTTTCATTCTTAAGTAAACAATTTTTGCATCTACACTTTTTCACTTTGCATTGATAATCAAGAAAACTAATTCTAGCCTTGAATTTGCTTACTGTTTAACCAAACACCACCAATGATGCATATTAAGGATCTAGTAACACTGACCCAACACAGTAGGCACATAAATCATATGAGTGTTGACAGCTTTGAAGCAAAAATATAAAATTTAGTTGTATGCCCAAAATGTTCCAGGTGTCTATCTGTTATCGTGACTACTGTACTACTAAATGATTGTCATGGAATATCTCGAGGTCTATTTTGTCATGAAAGAACTTGGTGCTGCTTAAGATTGCATTTGGTTCGAGATCCATTTGAACAAATTCGTTATAGCTACTACCTCTAAATTCTTTGGAGGATTGCCACTTTACACAAAATAAAAATGGTAAAGTTCGAAGATACAGTATAACCAGTGGCCATTTAAAAAAATCTTGTTACTGCTAAGTCGCCCGAAGAAATCGTCATATTGACACGATTTCATAAATATAGTTTATCCTAAATGATGAAACTTTGAGTGCCACCACTGTGGCCGTCATTTTTAAATATTTTATTATTTCTGCCCTTCCCATCAAATTTGGTTGTTGTGACAGCTATTTTAAACAATCTTGTTATGGCTACTCCTGAACTTAAAGTTATCTCGACATTCTCAACAGAAGATTTCCTATGGCAAGTTGGCTCTAAAAGAAAATTGTCTTAAATCGCTGTGTCCATGTGCAAGGCACTTTACTTGCCTTGGCACCTTCTAACCGTCGTTGTGTTCTCTCCCATAATATACAAAAATACAAGTCTCAAAATGCTATATCATTGCAGAATACAGCGTGCTTCCTGTTATTCATGACAATACATACTCTGTGTTTGTGTGTGTGTGTTTGTTTTATACAATATGCAAGTCGAGTAATCAGCAGAAATAAGAAGGGGAAAAAAATCATACAATAGTTACTTATTTGGAAATAAAGGTCCTCTGTTTTCTGAATAGTATTCCATGCAATATAAAAATCTAAGAAAATGGGCAACACAAAGAAGGTCTTCACGTAAGTGTATCAAACGTGTATGTGTTACATTAAATTATGATTTCTACGATTCAATCACTAAATATATCATGGAATTTCATTACTGAAAACAATTTCATTTAAATTTATCACGTTTGTATAAAACCAAGTAAATTTACTGCTTTAATGAAGCAAAATATAACATTCTATCAGGCAATCTTTAATAGTTGTTACGTATATTTGATATAAGTCAATTATATTTATTTTTATTGTTTGCTAGATTTAAATTTGGCATTTTAAGTTTTAAGATTTGTTCATTGAAGGGGGGGTGACATGTACTTTACAGAGTAAACACCAGGTGTTGACCTCATTTCTGACCTGGCTTCAGAGTTGTAAACAAGCTTTTAAAATGATTGGTTGGTTCCAAGGACATTATGGAGTTAAGTACATGTATAAAAATCTTTCTATTTTAGTTGGGTCATACAGTATTTACGTGATTTCTTGAACGTAAATTTGTTCTGAGAGATTCTAGAAGATCGTGACCCCTTTCTTGGTTACGTGAAAACAGGTATATAAACTATGTTTTGGAGCGAGCTATTCAGTAGAAGAATTTGGGCTGTTAGAATACTAAGTTGTGTGTCATTTGGAGTTAATTTAAATTACCTTATAGTGGAAATTATGTTAATTCGTTTGGATCAAGAGGAATTATTTTGTTATTTATCTGGAAAAGTATTGTGCTCATAGATTTTTATTAACAAGAACTGACTTCATCAAGTGACATCGTCTCCCATATTGGAAACTTCGCTGGAATTTGAACTTAGAATTATTTGGACATTTTATTACCAGGACTTTTGCATTTCTCTGAGTCTAGTGGATAATATTTTGGATTAATTTTGGAATTGATTTTTAAAACCGTAAGTTTATTTTTTTTCTTTTCTGGAAAATATTTGTGCTCAATAAATTGTTTATTAAGTTTTACAAACTTGTTATTTTCACTCTTTCTATGTTACTGTTTATTCGAGCCTAAGCACGTAACATAGTGAAGTTCCTGTTTACTCACTACCATAATTTTTTTCGCTGTAACGCATTGTTCGGTAATGACGACAACCAGTTTCAAGAAGGTATGTCTCGTAATTCATTGTAAAAGGCCAATAGCGAATAATGTGATAAAATGCTGTAAATACCACCCAAACAAACAAAAAAACCCCCACCAATTTGTTTAATTAAAACCATAAGAAAACGAAATATACAAATTCTTAACATTAATACGTTTTCTATTCTTAAATTCATACATAATTGTACTCAATAAGTAGGCAGTACACACATATACCACGAGGAAATGAAAACGTTTGAAAACCATACCGACTGTTATTAACTTAAATTATATGTTACATTTGTAGGGTTTATTTAACTAAAAGAAACAATAACTTGTGCGGGTAAATGCATATCAATCAAAGAAAATACCAAGAATAACCTCTTACTACTTTTTCACATTATAAGATAAATGTAAACGTCACTTCCAAAGAGAGCTAATAGGTGAGTTGCGGTTGTTGTGTAATGTATAATTCTGGGGAATACATCTTTCGTGACAAAGCTGCGTCAAACAGCTCCTTCATTATATATATTAGCTAAATCATACCCTGTTTTAGGTATTTTAATTTTACATGATCTATTGCGCTTGCTGATATTTGATATTTTATTTTAAGTACATGTAGTTCTTGTATTATTTAACATTCGTGATAGCAGTAGACCAATTTATATGTCTATCTATTCAATAAACAAATTAGCGGAACACTATCCTTTGGATAGTCCTGCTGTTTCGCGCACTCAACTAGATCTAAAATGTTTTATGGGTTTCAATCCAAATGGAATGAATAATATACAGTTGTTCCGGATGAAATCGTTATTTTTCTGACTAGAAAATAATTGTATATTTGATGTCAAGTGCATTTTCGTACAAACAGATGCTCAATTTACTATATTAAAAGAAAGATTGTCAAGCAAACATATCTTCAATTCACTAAGCAAGAACTCTTCTATTATGACAACTTTTGTCCACATATGATTTCCCAGTCAATAAGAAGCAAATGTTTCAGGAAGTCTGATTTTTATCCAAAATACATTTAAAGTTTATTTGGGAATATGGGAATCTTGTTTGCAAATAAAGATTTCCAAATGAATAAGCATTAAATGTTCCATGAAGACATTTTGTCCACATAACACATAACAGGCAAAGAATAATTTTGTCCATAAAAAAGATCTACCATCTACTGTTCTATGAAGACAAATTTTGTCCATCAAGACAGATCGATAATTCATGGAACCAGGCTGTTCAATGAAGACAAATTTTATCATTAGAAAAGATACACAATTCAATATGCAGAGACTGATTTGTGAAAACAACTGTTGTTCATAAAACAGGTCTTCAATTATTAATTAGACGGAACTGTTCCATGAAGACATATTTTGTCCACATAACAGGCAACGTTATTTGGTGAATAAGGGATGAGTACTGTTCTATCAAGACAAATTTTGTCCATCAAAACAGATCGATAATTCATGGAACCATGAAGTCAAATTTTATCATGCCTTGGTGATGATCCGGAAATGAAATCTGTGTTCTGTGTACATGCTGTTCTGTTTACAGTGAAGCCGCTGAAAAAAATGACGGTGAACCCCTGACAAGAACTTCACCGTGAAGTCACCTTTGGATGTATTTTAGATTAACATATGATTTGTATTGATTGTCACACAGTTGAAAGGTCAGTGCTGAGAAATATATGTAGAGAACATAAAGTAAAATTAATTGTGGTGTATGGCCAGGTATATTATTAAGGGAAGGCACTTGTAACTTTATATTACGCATGCGCTTGGAATTTGTAAACTTCCTTTGTCTGCCGATATAAAAGTAATGGGAAAGAAACACAAGAAGCATCATAAGTCGGAGAAGAAAGCAGTTGATTCATATGATGGTAGATTATAATGTTTAAGCGTTTTAAACTTTTATATGTCAGTACTGGAACGAACAGTTAGTTATACAATCGCGGTATGCTCAAGTTGAAAAATTGGTGTCACCCTTTTTCGTGATTCAGTGACATGTATTATAGTAATATATCATACTATATTTATACACTCCTGGTCATACTGTGTGAAAGATTCATCCCGATATTTGTGATGGGAAAGGGGCGACATTATGTGTTGCTCTGTAGCATGTTGCGATGTCAATACATTTCGCTAAAATTAGAAATACAAACGGATATATTGTTTCCACTACTGCTAAAACACTAGCAAAGTATCTTTTTGAGTCTTTCATAGTTTTTTTTTTTTAAATCTATAGTTAACATCTTTCTTTTACAGGTTACAAACAAAAAAATCACTTATATTTCCTGAATCATCAGCTGCTGTAACGACATCAATTATTGTCATTCACATCCAGTGCTCAAAGAAAAAATGTTTTGGATTGGGACCAGGACTGGTGACTATAAAACAAATCACAAGCCTGACTCAGATTCCACAAGCCCAGAATTAAATGCCTCTGTCACGTATGGGTGGTAATGATTTGTCAACACAAATCCCTGAAAAAAAGAAATTTTCTTGATGGCTTTAATTCTTTGACCCACAAAAAAAGAATTTGTCAGTTAATGCAAATTATTTGCTAGACTGGCATAAGTCAGAAACTCCACCAATGTATTTATCAGTGGAAATGATAAATTCTGGATTCTCTTGGAAGAAGTTGTAATTCCAGTGAATCTCTTTTCAAGCTGATGGTAGTACTATGACTTCCATATCAAACAAGAAACTGTAAATATATAGTAATAATAATATTGAGAACTTTGTATGGTGCCTAATATATTTAAAGGTCACTGGCCATACTCTGACATTTACAGTGGGACCCTACTATAACACACCCCGTTATAACACGAATTCCGATATAACACGGTCGTGGCATGGCTCCCAAAATTTCAGGTAATTTATTACAGGTATTTTTCTCAAAGACCAAAAAAAAAAACTTTTAAGTATGAAAAATAAAATACATCAAGAGTTTAATTATAATTCTCATACTCATCTAAAAAGTACAACAAAAAAAAAACGTAGAAAATGTATTAGCATTTTGGGGAGGAAATCACACAAAATCGAATATAAAATAATCGTTGTATGGCTCCTAAAATTTGAAAAATTAACAAATTTCTTCTAGTTTTGTGCCAGATTAAACATCGGAAATATGAACCAATTGCTGGGTCTACTGAGAACTTATATCTTTCATTGTTGTTGAAAAATGACAGCTCATAAGTGTCAATATTATTACTGATCCCTGAGCAATGAAGCCATCATGTCTACTTTGTTTTTGTCTTGAATGCATTCCGAATACAATCGTTGCTCTAATAATCTCCGATATATGTTCTCTTAATTTCACACACAACTAAGCAACAGCCAGTGCAGGGTTGATAAAAGATTCTCACCAGAATGTATAAATCAATTAATCTAAGTACATTGTTTATCATCAAAGTGAACTGCCGAGCTAAACTTGTTCAAATCAGGGGAAACGATTTATACAGCATCAAAGAAACAAGCCGCCATCATGTGTGCATGGCTTGGCGGTGTTGTTTTATGCAATATGTTGACTAGTAAATTCGAATTCTGCAACTGAGAACTATAATTGACTTTGCCAAGAGCAAACGTGACATTAGCAAAAAGCAGCTAAAAATCAGAGTTTTTCAAAAAATAATAACTATTGACAGATGAGAAATGTAATGGTATAAAATGTATACGACACAGAGGTCTCGGAAACGCTTAATTACGCGTATTTGAATGCAAATATTTGATCTAAGACACATAAATCACTCCATGCAGGAGTCCTCCGTACGCATGCAAATAGCTGGGAGACAAAGTTAGTGTTGATTACTTTATCATTTTAGCTGTGCTGATATTTACAGTAACATAATTCACTGGTTAAAATACAGCCAGTTCTGCCTGCTGTATTTATTAGAGTACATCAAAAGAACATGATGCAATAGCTGGGCGGCAAGTTCAAAGGACTTTGACTAGCTGCTTGGGTGGGAAAATGTACTGAAATTTACAATGACTGAATTCAGAGACAGAAAGATCCTGAGATGTACATGTAGTTATTATAATAATACACTTTAGCTTCCATTATTTAATCTACGGACATGTACTATTTCATCATTCATTACGTACACCCGTTACGTAATTTTTGTTATTTTCTTTTCATTGAATTCAGTCACATAATGATCTGTGACAAAATTATTGAATATTTTACATCTGTGTGTGGATATTTTCGATTGAAATATTTGTATTATGGATTCAATGTATGTTTCAAGATTCGCTGGTGAGTACACGGTGTTGATACTCTTTTCATGCAATAGATTATACATGTATATATAAATTAGACACGTGTATGTACCAATGCATGGTTCTCTGAATATAGTAATATATTATATCTGCAATTTCTGTTACCACAGCAAATGTTTTTCTCATTTAATATATATTGATCAAAAATGGTAATTGTGCCATGCATTTTTGCACCCGTCTTTATGTACCACCCCTCCAATTAAATCCAAAAATGTGTTGGTATTGTACATGGTTGCTTATAACACGGTTCGGTTCATAACACTGTCGGATTCTATGGGTCCCAACTACCGTGTTATAGCCGGGTCCCACTGTATATGTATATATCATATTTGCATTACGTGAATAAAAGTAGTCATACTCGCACAATTTTTAAAAAAATTTATAAAGCGTAAAGATGATATAATAATTTAATTACTCGAAAATTAAGTATAGAATGCTTTTACTTCCCCTTAGATAAGATTTCCCACCTATAGAGGACGCCAACTGGAAATGACGTACATTTATCCCCAAAAGAGAAAGTACATGCTGCTTGTTGATAAATTATTACCTGGAGCATTGTAAATTGTGCTTCACTGCTCTGGTGGCCTAGTGGTTATAGTGTCCATTTCGGAAGCAGGAGGTTGTGAGATCAAGCCCTGGAAGAATCATACCAGATATTTACAAAAAATGGTACTAACAGATAATTCGCTTGACATTCAGCATTAAGAGGTTAGTGTTAGGACTGGTTGGCCTGGTGTCAGGATAATGCAGTCGGATGTGACATCATGTTACATGTCTGTGGTATGATGCCCCAGTGTTAGACATTATTATTATTATTATTCACATATAAGTCAATATTTGTCATTTGTGTATAAAATAATACAATAAAAACGTGTCGTTAAATTTTTTAAATTTAAATCACTTACGTATATGTGGTCTTTAGTACATAGAATATAATATAACTTTAATGGCTTGTCCTGGTCGTACTTGATGTTTTGGTTTTATACTGAGATTTGAAATATGGCGGCATGACACCTTTCATCATGCTAACTTAAACGGCTGTCATCAAGTGTTCCTTAGTGTGGTATCTCTTTGTCACATATGTATCGGTACCGTACGTATTATTAAGCATTATTTATGCTAAAATTAGTTGAAATATTACTTGATAGATTTAACTTGATATAATTTTCAGACATATATGAAACATGATTACATTTCCGAAGGGTTTATTAAATCCAATGATTTTTATTTCATATTATTAGGACCAAGTAACGTGTTACCCATGTTAAAAATGATATGCATCAACGGTAACCATTTATTTGGTTGTATTATTTATAGTAAAATGTACAAGTCAATTTGAGCGCTTTTTATACTGACAAAACCCCTTGATTTACCAACAACAACAAAAACGCCATGCATAAATAGTGTTACCTATTTAGCATGACCTTTTTGGAATGATAGACGTATATTGATAAAACAAAAATGTATGCATTAAGAAAAGAAACGTAAATAATGTGTTAACGTGTCAGCGACATTGATTTGTGCCTCATTAATCAATTTGCGTCTAGTACGCGTGATCATGGTGTTTTTATATATTAATAAATAACATAATCTTGTTTATTTTGCATCGGTAATTTAGTAGTGAAATATTTTTTAAACTTCTCTTTTAACTTGAAATAGTTATTATTGAGAAATAAAATTTAGAACACTGACAAAAATGAAGAAATAAACTAAATGATGTTGTACGACTGATCTTTCAGAAACCGTCTGAATTCTGCGCATTAGCCATGATGATTAATTCGATAGCGACCGCATTTCTTGAGTAGGCATGAATGTTTTTTTTTATTCAGTTCAAGTATCATTTGTTAATGGTTATCAAATCTCAGTGAAAAATCTTAAATTGTTCAGTTAGAGAGATAATAACATAATACTTTGGCTTATTTATATTAAACGCCAATTCAGTTGATTTCGGGTTATAAAAGTCAATGTCATAACGTCATCTCAGGATGACTTAGGATATTATGTTGGAACCATTTTATATCTAAAACTGCAGACATCCCATCATGCTTGCATCCTCTCTTACTTTTCCAAATAAAATGCACCTAATGATTTGAAGAGCAGAGCGAAAGGGACAGATAACACTTATTTTCGTTAAATACAGAATATGATCAAATGAAAAAGTTGAATTTTTTTAAATAGATTTAAAAAGTTACTAAGTTGAAGAAAAACAACAATAAATACAGCCTTGACAACCATGTGGTCAAAATCTCAGAATTATTATATATTATCCTTGGGGCGACTTCTCCAGGCAAAGTGGGGCGACTTCTCTGACCATATGGGGCGACTTCTCCTGACACCTGAGATGAGTACTAACACGGCGAGTTATCTCAGGGCGAGTTCTCCGCTATTCCAACTTTACCATCCCTCACTCTATTGGACCCAACAGCTTCAATCCACTTTTTACTGTAATTATGGTCTTTCGGATAAAGAAAGAACCCCTTTGTCCCATTATTGCTCTTATGGTTACATCCATAAGCAATACAGTGCACATATTTGTTTTAGAAAATTATGATCGTCAAGCTGTATCACATAGTTACGTGGGAAAATTCAATGCAAGAATGGCTTGATTGAACCGAAAGATAAATGTATGTCATATCCGTCTTTGGCATGCGGAAATTACCGATTGTGGACGGAGATTGCAGAGTAAATTTTTTCATTAAAATAATGGAATTTTTAGTCTAAACATTTGTATGGTGTACATATATGGGAAATGCATTTATTTTATGGCTATAATGATATTAGGCTTTTGTACAATATAGGTGGCCAGTGACCTTTAAGTTAGAAAACATTAATAAATCTTACAGTTTGTTCATGCATTAGAGAAAGGTAAATTTTAAGTGCACTCTTGAAAGGGATAAATGTATTTGTGTCTAATTTAAATGGCCAATTTGTTCAACATTGCTGGGCCCAGGTATGCAAAAGAACATTGTCCATATGACTTAGCTTTCACAGTGGAAACAATGAGTATACAATTATCAGAAGAGGAGCAACAGTATCTTGCTGGTGTGTACACATGGGTGAGGCCGAATATGTATGTTGGACTGGAGTCCATCAGTGAAACATAGCACAGAGAACAAATTTTCTGTTTGATTCTGGATCAAATGGATAGCCAGTTTAGGGTACAGAGCAGCGGGGAGCTGTGCTCTGATATATCTTGACAATAGACTTGAAAATTAAGTTCTCTGAATAAATAAATATGTACATTATTTCTTTTGTCTTTTCTGTAAAGTTTATACATCTCATAAAATCTAGGCAAGTGATCTGACATTTGAAATTTGTAAAAATGAGTGGAAAATATAGTTGGGACAAGTGAATTTTCTTTAACAATTTATCCCGGACATGCGGCTGGGAAATTTTTGGACAAGCCCTGAGATCTGGACAATGCAGACCCAAGACAGATCAGCCCAAGACAAGTCAGCCTTTGTTTTGGAAGAACTCATGGGCCCAGCTAAGATTAAGCATTGATAAAAGACAACAGGACCCAAGTGTTAAGTAGGACCATTTGTTTATTATCATCATAAGGGGTCCTTAAATTTGATTGCTTAGTGGACATCCTTGGAATAAGGACAACAGGTCTTTATCTTGACCAAAAATTAGCTGGATATCCTTTGTTAGCTCTTGGACCCTAAAGGTTTTGTATATATTGTATCATCTTTTATTTTGTATGCCTTTTAATGAATTTAACATGGTGGCCATTTATCTTTATAATTTTTCATTTTTATATATAGTTGTTTGCATATATTTGGAAGGATTTATCTTCCTTAGAGTTGTTTTTCAATTATTTATATTTCTTATATTAGATATTAACTTTTAATCTTTTGCCCATATAGCCAGTATTGTGTTCACATGCTGTTAAAACCTGATACATACATGTATGTTAGTATATGGCTTTGGTTTATACACTCTCATCTAGAATGTGTTGAGTAATGTATAGCATAGATGAATAATGGCAATGGGTCCAAGCTTTATCTTAATTGGGTATTGCTATTGTTTTCTCTTGGTCCTACTTGTCATTTGAGATTGAGACAATTATCCCATGCTGTACCCCAGAGATGTTTTTTTATATCCATGAAAAGTGTAAAAATTTGTGGCAGCATATCAACTTAGAAATGTGCGGTAGGTGCATATTAATGGCATGGGGAAGTGAACTTTCCTGACACTTTGAAGGTGACTATTCTATTTCAACTACATCACCTGGCAATATGATCCCTTATGTTGATGTTGACAATCTTCTTATCCATGTTCATTTTGTCCAGTCACATTTTACCAGCCTCATCCATTTACATTTCATACTTTTTAGATGAGAGGCCAGAGAAAGAACCCTTGAAACTTGTACTGAAAGTAGGGGCTCCAGACCCCTCTCCAGATCCATACCTGCAGTCCCCAGCTTATGAAGAAAAACGACACAAGCACAAGAAGAAGAAAAAGAAAAAGTCCAGTGACAAGGATAAAGAAAGACACAAGCATAATGAGGTTTATAAATTCTTGAAGAATAAATGTCCATAATCGGTAGAATAATATTTGTCTTAGATGTTACTGAAGGAAACAGATTATAACATATATTGTAGATTTTTTAAGCATATGTAAGACATCCAGCCAAGCACCTGCCCTAACAATTACCTTTTTATAGTAGTTACCTAAACTCATTGGCAATTCCTTGTTTCCCTTAATGAAATATCCTCTATATAAATTGTGAATTAAATACCAGCTTTCTGAAGTTTGAGGCCAGGTATTTGCCATGCAAATAGTGGTTTCTTACTTCATCATGCACTAACTCTAGTGTATCAACCATGGAAATGGAGCAGTTGCTTTCCCATGAATGGCTTTGTTCATATAAAGACAGGTCATGTGACCAAACCATATCATACCTATACTCATTGTACTTTAGTCAAACGGTAAGTGTAACTTTAAATTAACTCATTTTTTCATTGCCTCATTGTTATTTTTTTTAAAGAATTTAAATAAAACCATTACTTAGAAATTTTAAGGTCCAGAGTAAATACCTACAGTAAATTTTCATTCTGTCATGTGTTGAGGAAATGTGCTGATTACTATACTAAATATAATCAGGATTAGGATTAACACATAACTTATTTTACCCAGAATTTGCTTTATGTTATCAAATTTCACCTGTTAAACAATTCCTATGTCTTTACCGCATGATCATTGTTTGGAGATCGAGATCATGGTGAGTGCCTCCAAAATATTTCTTATAATGAAAATAAACAAATTTAGCTGATTTCTGCAGTTAAAGTAGTATCACAGTGTAAACAAGTATATAAATCTGTGGTCCAAGAAAAACAGTACAGTATACAGAAGAGATATTTCTTTGATTTACATCCATGTTTAGATGAATATGTTAACAGGCCTTTAGTCATTAAGTTACTCTTTTTTAATAGGGGCCCCGAGTGGCCGAGTGGTCTAAAGCGCTGTCCGTTACTGACCACTGCCATCTCACCTCTGTCTGCGTGTGTTCGAGTCTAAGATTCGGCAAATGTAGTTATGTGAGAAAACTTGCAAGTAGCTTCTCGTGGGTCACTGGTTCTTTCCGGGGTTTGTCCGGTTTCTTCCTCGACCATTAATACTGGCCACCATGTATAGCCTATATTGTGCTGAAAAATGGCGTTAAACCATAAACAACAAAACAAACTCTTTTTAATCCGAGAATAGATGATGCATAAACACTGTATACTTAACTTCATATAAGATATTGCAGTGGTTTGGAATATTCATGGAATGATATGCTGAATGATTCAGAAGCAATATAGAGGATGAAAACTGCACATTTAGTAGTAAACATATGATGGGAATATTATTTTAACCTTAAAGTCATCACAAATCTTTAAACACAAATAATATCTGTTATTGGGTTGACACTTTCCATACTTGGACAAAGTCTGTTACTTCTCAAACAGCTGGCTCCAAATGCTCTATACAGGCTGCAAGGCTAGCTGTCTCCATACCAGATATATAAGCAAACATGTACTTCATGAGAAAATAAAGGCAGGGAATGCTTGAAGAAATCTATGAATGAAACACTTTTCAAGGATAAAATAATAATAATACAAATGGTATATTTGTTCCAGAACCATATTAGAATGGTGAACTTTCATTCGTAGGTAACCTATGTACACAGATTTTGTCCATGGATAGCTGACAGGTTTTTGACTGTATCATTAACTGATAGAATGGAACTTGTATGAATCTGATTCCTACCATGTTATGGTACATTTTTTGATGTTTCAAAAGGAGTTATGGCCAATGTTCCCTCTAAACCATCCCCGTGCAGCTGAATTCTCAATTTTTGCACATTCCAACATTAAATCTGGCTCGTCTCCGTAATGCTTGCGCAGTGCAGCAAGCACTGCGTGCACATCTACCATTCGCTTAGAAGGAACATTGGTTATGGTCCATTAATGTTTGATAGATCCCATTTGCCCTCCAGAGCAAATACAAATCAGACATAAAGAGTTTTTGTAAAAACTTGTCTAACATTGCTGATTATAACTTTAGTAAGTAAAGTGAACTTTTTAATGGTCTGTTTATTAGGGTCCCACTTGACAAAGTTTATAGAGCCCTTGAGTAATTAATGTGTCCATTCAGCAGTCTGCCTGTTACAAATTTGATTCCTGCAAGATAACTTTACTGGATTTAAAATAGTTGTGGCCCCTAATTGCTTATCATCCAAACTTTTCTTTCAGCAATTCAACTTGATTTTGTTTTTTCTGAATTTGAAGTATAATTTTGTTAAACTGCTCCACATAAAATGCAATCATAACACTTAGGGCTGTAAGCACTGCTATTTTTCCATTGTTATACGACTAAATGAATGATCCCTAATAGGGGTCATGTTTTCTTACTCATAATAGTAAGTTCCGGCAGTACAGATTTTGATTATCACTTTGAGCAAACCGCTCCGGTGGCCTAGTGGTTAGAGCATCTTCCACGGGAGCAGGATGTTGTGGGTTCGATCCCTGGCCGAGTCATACCAAAGACTTACAAAAATGGTACTAACAGCTGCCTCGCTTGATGCTCAGCATTAAGAGGTGAGTGTTAGGACTGGTTGGCCTGAAGTCAGGATGGGTGGGACATCATGCTACATGACTGTGGCATGATGCCCCGGTGCTAGACATCACTGTAAACTGCCTCAATGCAGACATCATAACGCTATGACTGAAAAATTAATATTTTCCTGAGTTACATGAGCACACAAAATAATGTGTATTACATTAATGTTATGTGTCCTTGATAGTACAGTACAGACGGTATTGTTGAGGTTGCATAACTGTCAAAGCATATGTAAAGGTATTATTGGATTACATACTGATGGTCTCCTTTGTCCCATTAAAATCTGAAATGCTGCATGTCCATTGCCTTTGGGATCCAGAGTTCAACACTGTGTGTATAAGGTGAAAGCGGCATATCCTGGGGAATGTTTTAACAAGGTTGTCATAACAGTACACAAAAATGAAACAGAACTGGTATTTACGGATGTTAAATCACATTATAATTGGTTATGGTTATAAAAAAAAATAAGCAATTCAACCCCATAAATGGAAACCATGCCCATAAAAATTATAGTCATAAATGCTTTCTACGGGTCTTTATTGAGCCGGATCACTGTGCTTATTAACACTCTCAAACCAATTGCACAATTATTTAGGAAAAAAGACGAAAGAGGGACCGTGATTATTTGGATGATGTGAGCATTAGTCAGGAAGATGAGGCAGAAGAAGAGGAAGCAGATGAACCTTCCAGCAAGAGGGCATTACTAGATCTTGATGATGACACAACCAGGGATAGTGAGGAAATCCCACACCGAGAGCATCGTTCCATTGCTGTTAAAGAAGATGAGCATGAAATCCTTAAGCAGTGCCTTCTTTACATTCAGAAAAATCTACAGAAGTATGATTACATTTTATATATTTATTTAGAGGATAAAACCCTTGATAGACAAGTTGAACATTAAATGCTCCTCTGTTAAATTTTTTATTTAGCATATATTCTCTTCAGCGTGAGAAACATACACAGTATGTTTGCTGTAACAGAAAGCCAGTTTGTTCGAGCCTAGAATATGAAAGCAAAACTGTCAGTTTCACAAATCACCATATCAGTTGATGATCTCCATTTATATATGGCAGTTCCTTAAAAATCATTAAATCAAAACCATAAGTTTCACAAATCTAAAATGTCAATTGATGATCTTTTATATGTGGCAGTTGCATAAAAAAATATATGATAGTGCAATGAATGTTCAGTTTTTCTGATGTGGATATGATAATTTCTGTTAATGTTTATATAAATTCATACTATTAATATAAAGATAAGCCTATGGATTTAAAATAAATTGATTCTTAGCAGCTCCATTGTGAGCCCTAGTGATTTAGTTATTTCGTTTCTACCTAACTTGAATTATTGATATTTGTTTTGCAAACATGTTTATCGCAGTTTGAGTTCAAAACTGGAAACTCCCCATTAAATGCTGGGTCTCTATGTTATTTAAAAATTATATTTTTATTAAAATATACCTTCAAATTATCACTAAGGTTTTATTTTGTAAACATTTGGATCCTTCAAGAATGAAATTCTCTGATGTGTAACTGTTTTATATAGAAAATGTTAATTGTGACATGAGATCAAGTAGAGGACTACATAATCTTTATTTTCTAGAATTTATTCATCACACTTTAAGATATTTAGTCTGAGTCAGTGTTGTGTCCAATATTTCATTTGAGCTGGAATTTATTCATATTATTTAATAAAAGTGATTCTTCTCAGGAAATAATATTGTTGGAAATAGAGAAATTCAAATTAGGATATATTCTCGAGTTGTATTGTTGTGATTCAGCAAAGGGCTGTTGGCACATCACTACAACACAGGCCAACACTGGCACATCAACACTTCCAATGTTTTATATTTTTGTGGAATAATACTAAAGTTTATTCAGAACTTTAAATATTAGGACTTGTGTTATTAATTCTTGGATCATTTGGGATTTAATTTGCAATACCATATGTTCTTTTTACATTTCACTTTGTATTCTAATAAATTATTTGCTAAATTTTACGAAACTTGTTGATTTTTGCTCTTTTGTGTTACTTTGTTTAAGACCATAGTGTAATAATATAATGAAGTGGAGTAAAGTTTTATGACTGGTTAACTGCAATGGCTATGGCATCATCATTGTAAGTGTTATTTATTAGAGCCTATCTATTCAAGTTTTATTTAAGCCTTATATTGGGAAAGAAACATTATTGCAACAACACAAATGATGAGACTCTAAATTATGCATAATATTTGTAAATTTACTTTGTAGAAAAGATGTAAATGGTTTTTTTGCTTACCCTGTAAATGATGTGATAGCTCCTGGCTACTCCAGCATCATCCAGCATCCCATGGACTTCAGCACAATGCTCAGTAAGATTGAGAATGATGAGTACAGAAGTGTTTTGGAGTACAAAGTGAGTATCGACTGCTCAGTATGTTACCTATACTAACATTATTGTTGTGCATACTATTTTGCATGGACCGTAAAATATCCATTTATATTGGCTCATGTCTCTTTGGTTTGTGGATGTTAAATAGGTCCCATGAGTCCTTCTGGATGTTGAGGTTCCTATTGGAGGCAACATTTTTAATATTGCCCTGAATGTACCCTATGATGATAACCCAGTCTAGAAGGTCATGGACATTTAAATTACTTATGATTATATAAAATATTTAACTGGATTTTTAAAAAAAAAATCAGTTTTGCCTTCATCTTTGTCATTTTAGGGATTTTTAAACTTGCTTAGTACTATATAACCATGATTGTGCCAAGGTGCAATCCAACCAATATATAAACATTTAGTATTACTTGACATTATGAGACCTAAAACTCAAAGGTCAAAGTTATTGAGACCTAATGGTCAATCATTTGCCGAGTCAATAATTTCACTATTCGTGCTTCCTGTGAGGACAGTTTCGACAAAGGGTAAAAGTTCAATGTGCACTTGATGAATTGTGCTCATTTTCTCTTATACTGTTGTATGTACAACCAATACAACTTGATGGGTGTATTCATTGTGGAGTATACTGCTTTTATTATAGGCATTTGGATTATTCAGTGTTCAAAGAGAACAGAGGTTTAACATGTGTATCATTTTCTGGTTTGACACTGATAATATTTCCAGTCAAAGAGCTTTCATTAAGACAGACAGATTGCTAAATAAAGCAGCTTTTTTTTGAGTTTGATTTATTTTACATCTTTTTCTCCATATCCTTATCATTGTACAGCTTGGTCAGTACATGTATTTTAGGAAAAATTCACTTCTACCTCTTGGGGTCCAAAATGAGGAATTATGAACTCAAATCTAGACATGTGTTAGGTCAGAAAATATTTCGTATTTGAACTTATATGTTAACTATGTTTATTGTTGTAGGGTTTAGCACCATTTTTCAGCACATGATAGGCTATACATAGCGGCCAGTATTAATGGTGGATCACTGCCATCTCACCACTGTTTGGATAGGTTCGAGTCTCAGATTCAACCAATAAGGGTATGTGAAACAGCTTGCCAGTAGCTTCTCAAGGGACAGTGGTTCTTTCCTGTGTTTTCCGGGGTTTCTCCTCCATTAATACTGGTTGCCATGTATAGCCTGTCATGTGCTGAAAAATGGCATTTAACAACAACAATAACAAATAAAGCAACATTGTTGTCAACCACACTGGTCTCAGAATGCAGGTAATGGAGTAGTCATGCATTATCACACAATGAGTACATGTAGAATTTACTCCCATATTTCTTGTATTTCAGCTGGGAAGAGCGTGTCCAATTTTATCCCTGGCAATTAAACAGAACAAGGCCAATTAATTCATCAAGAAGTTTTGTTGCTTGAGCTATTTTGTACAGACGTGCCTAAAAGTCTTGAAATATTTGATACAAGAAAATGAAAATGGGGATTAATGTTTTTTCATCATGTTTAGATAGATTTTTTTTATCACCTTATCATGGCCAGATGTATCTGTTTTCAAGCAATATTGGTAGTGGCATTTTGATAAAATATGCTTAGATCTTGTGTAAGCATTTTCTTTAAATTTACATTATAAACATGACTGCAATATTCAGACACGTTCAATAATATCTTTTTTTTAAATGTCTGGGACTAAAGGCATGTAAGTTTATGTAAACTCTATTTTTATGTTTGCAGAAAGACTTTGTATTGATGTGTAACAATGCCATGACATACAACAGACCTGAAACCATTTATTATAAGGAGGCCAAGAAGCTACTGCATAGTGGCATGAAACTGCTTAGTAAGGTGAGAATACCATTATGTCCTCACTTATAAAACAAATCCAGACACAAACAACATAGACCTTTATATGCTATTGTATGCTGCACCTGAATATAAATGCCTAAATTATTTGTTATACTGTATATTCCTAACAAACTGCTTAGACCCAGATATATAGCATGCGATGGCACTTGGATTTGACTATAACTTTGTGTATATGGCATGTCGACTGTTGTAAAGGTAGATTTCATATTTTCCCATCTTTATTTTTATTTTCTTATTTTCAAAATGAACCCTAGAATGTCACTTTTGCGTGAGTATTATATAGGTAGATTTGTATGTATCACTTATCACTTTTGACCCACCTGCAAAATGGCAATATGTCTGTATCATTTCTTCCTGAGAGTAGATAGTAGTATTTTCATCAACAATTAGAGAGCTGCCATAATTCAGTTGACAGAACATCAGATTAATAGTTGAAGTGTTGATGCCCTCTCAATCTAGCCATGGCTAGCCACTTCTGTCCTTTGGAAGGGCACATGGCTACCATTTCTGTAGCATGAATTATCCATTGATGTGATTGAAGTGCTTTTAAGAATTTAGACTAGATCATTTCATTATCGCTTAAATAAATGATAATGTAATGTTAAAGTCTACATTAGTTTGTAAACGTCATGACTTCATTAGTTCCTCAAATTTTGTTGTAACATTCTATAAACCAGAGTCTTGTTCACTGCTTCCTTATTTTAGCATAGACAGGCAACTCACATTCCATCTTAAAATATGATTATAGGTGTGGATCCAATTTTTCATATAAAAAAATACCCACCAAAAAGTTGTATTTGAAACTGGTAAATTAGAGCTGGATACAATATGTCAGAATTGTGTTCAAACGCACTATAAAGATACAGATATTTGGAAACATAACATAAGAGGTAAGTAATAAACTAAAAACTGCATGCATGTATTGATCCTATTCAAGTGAATTAATTTGTTTAATATTGCTTGTGAATATGTTTTGGCTTCACATCCACAATATATTGCAATGCCATATGAATGTTATTCTTCCACTGACTCAAAATAAAGAAACATTACAGATAATGTATGTGTATGGATACATTTCCTCTGTTAGGTCATGTGTTTTTAATTTCCAAATAAATGTCTGATGTATATTACAAAGGCTTTGTTAAAGTATTTATAGCATTTGGCTTGTGTGGTGAGCCTGAAAAAAATTAGTTCAGTTTTAATATTTTTATCATCAGACATGCTGAAGCCAGCAAAAAGATGGTGGTTGTGTAAATAGCTTAAGCATAACAGTAAAGGTACCAGGTACTAAAAGTATGATAAATACACGTCTTTCATAATCAGTAAATGACAAAAGGCCTAACAAAGATACCAAGGAACAAAGGTGTAATAATTGCACCTCATTCATTATTAGCAGTTTAAGCATGAAAAGAAATGTTTCTGTTTTTGTACTATTTTTAACTACCAGTAAATGATTGTAACTATATTTTAGCCAACTTTCTGTACCTAAATAATAATTATAATTGAGTATGGCTTGAAGTATATTGTTCTTGTGTTCATTATGAACTCTGACTTGTGAAAATGTCTGAAATTTTGCCAGTCAGAACAAAAGAAAACAAAGCTGCAAAGAAAGAAATATAAGGAACAAAAATAAATGTAGCAATATGTTCTAATTCAAAGATACCTAGTGAGTTGTGCGTTTGGACCCAAAATAACATGACTGTGAAATAAATGCATTGTCTTAAATCAATATAATTAAAACAGAATAGTGTGATGTCTCAATATTTTGTGTTGCACACTGTTTTGTTAAGACAAGGTTTAGAGATCAAACATATATCATTTCCAATGATAGTAATGATGATGAGGAGGATTTTCCCCTTGCTATTGTGCATGATGCCTAGTTTAGTCTGGTAACAAGAATGTTTTTTTCTTAGATTAGGTTCATTCTTATAATGACACGATGATAACAGTGCTATCAATTATTTAAATATATATTTGTTGTACCTTGAGGATATTGTTTGTAAAATAGGGGATAGCCACATCAATGTGAAAGAAACCAGATTGTATGGATATTTTAAAAGCAATTAGAATCTAATTGATACATATATATTATAATTTACTTTCATTCCCCCATCACGTTCCATCCATCTGTCTGCCACTGACATGTTTTTGTTTGCTCTATCCTTGATCAAATTCATCCTAAAATTCCTATATAAAATATTGGATCCTTTAAAAGTTCTTTATTTTATACATTTGTTCAAAAAAAAAAGTTCAAGATGCTTTCAGCTTTATTATCTATGTCAATTTCCTATTAATTTCTGTTTAACCTGTCAAATTTTGAATATCTAGATATCAGACATAACTTATCTGTAGAATAAAATGCGTATTTCATCCTTTTGATCACAACTCATACATTTGAAGGGAAATTGTCTTTTATTTTGTGTTGTGCATGTTTTTGTTGTTCACATTGGAAATATAGTCATCTTGTGTTATAACGTTATTCTTTATTTTATGTGTTCTATATTTATCCTATATTTTATGTAAATGTTATACTTTTCTATATTTAAGATAAGAAATTTCTGTTGTTTTTTTTTTAAAAATAATAAAAATTGAAGATATGTTCAGCTGTATGATTGATTTTAGGACAAACTGTTGAATATGAAGAGAAACCTCGTCTTCATGGGAAGCATCACAATGGAGGAACTGGGGATCGATGAACCAGATGACACCAATGCTGTCATGGAAGCTATTGCTGAGGAGGAGAGGCAACTCAAATAAAGAGAAAAGGAAAGAAAGAAGTAATGGCATTTGAACCCACTTCCATAAAACTTAACATTTTGCTGTTAGTTAATTCTCAGTTTCAATCAATATTTCGCATTTTAAAAATTTGTCAATACTAAAAGTGTTATGCATGTTTTGATTATCTGATTAGATTGTGATGTCTTTCAAGCAAATTATTTTATACTACTAGTGTGGGATATTATAGTTTACCATCATTTGTTCAGAAAAGCAAGCATCCGTTTTGGTTTCCAGGTGACGGCTCTGTATGATGCATTTCTAATACCTCTTTGTACATGTGTTTACCAAGGAAGGGTAGGGGGTAGTAGCTGTATTCCAAAATCACTGTTGAATTTTTCCTTGTAATTTGTGTCTGGACAATAACTTAACCTATCATTGATCTTGAGCAACTTTGGTACATATCATTTGCCTGGAAACCCCATCATGGATTTCACAGTTGCTAGCTTGAAGATCAAGGTCACTATTACTACAGATATAGTTTGACTCATTTGCATTTCATTTCTGAGTAAGGATAGTGCAAGTGTTCTCTTTAGTTGGCAGAGCACTGTTATTTATTGCACTCTTGATTTATATTTTTAAGTTTATTTTATCCCATAGCCATCATTGGCTTAAAGGGATCAATAGATTTTGATTTGGACATATCTGTCAATCCTTCTATCACATAAGGACTATTAACAAGACTGCAAAAACCACTGAATGTACATGAATTTTTAAGTTTTGTCGTATATAAACATTTGCATGAATATGACCCAGTTAGATTTTGCAGGGCATAACAGCAAATTTAATCGTCTCCACACATAAAACACAAATGGCTATCAACAATTGCTATTATAAACTTCTCAATAACCACTGGACAGGTTTAGACTAAATTTGGCACAGAGCAACTTGGCCTGAAGTTGTTTCAATTGTGTTTATTAGAGGGTGTGGTATTTCCTGTTTTGTAATACATGGATATCTCTATCCCTATGGCCATCTGACTTGAATTCCATAAACATGTGGTTTCTCGAACATAACTCTGAAGCCATTCAGGATATTTCAAACAAACTTGGAACACATTTCACGCATACTGTGTAGATAAATCTTTTGATATTTAAAATTTTTCAACATTTAATTTTTTTTATGTTATTAAGAAAATCAATTGCAGCATAAGTAGTACATAAATTGAAAGTGACAGACCATTTTTGTGCACTTTCATAAGTTGTATACTAATTGAGAGTGACTACCCATTGTTTACTGTCATACGTAGTATACTAATTGTGAGTTACTGACCATTGTTTACTGTCATAAGTATTATACTAATTGAGAGTGATGTACCATCCGGTACTGTCATAAGTATTATACTAATTGAGGGTATTGTACAATCGGGTACTGTCATAAGTATTATACTAATTTAGAGCAACAGACCAATGTATACTTGAATAAGTAGTAAACTAATTGAGAGTTATGGGCCATATTCTACTGTCATAAGTAGTATAATACTTGAGAGTGATTTACCATACAGTATTTCTGTAAGTAGTATACAAATTGAGAGTGATCTACCATAGGGTATCTTTATAAGCAGTATAGTTCAGAATCATCTACTATAGTGTACTGTCCTAAGTAGTATACAAATTGAGAGTGATCTACCATTGGGTATTTTTATAAGTAGTATAATAGTTGATAGGGACAGACCATTGTGTACTTTTATAAGTAGTATTTAAGTTGAGAAGGATCTACAGTAGGGTACTGTCAGATGTATACTAATTGAGGGTGATGTACCATCAGGTACTGTCATAAGTAGTATACTAATTGAGGGTGATGTACCATTAGGTACTGTCATTAGTAGTATGCTAACTTAGAGCAACAGACCAATGTATACTTTCATAAGTAGTATACTAATTGAGAGTTATGGACCAAAGTGTACTTTCATAAGTAGTATAATACTTGAGAGTGATCAACCATAGGATTTTTTAAATGTAGTATACTAATTGAGTGATCTACCATTGAGTATTTTTTATAAGTAGCATACTAGTTGATAGGGACAGACCATTGTATACTTTTATAAGTAGTATCTAAATTAAGAAGGATCTACAATAGGGTACTGTCAGATGTATACTAATTGAGGTTGATGTACCATAGTATACTAAATGAGAGGGATGTATCATCGAGTACTGTCATAAGTAGTATACTAATTGAGGGTGGTGTACCATCGGGTACTGTCAGATGTTGTATACCATTTCAGAGTTACAGGTCATTGTATACTTTCATAAATACTATACTAATTGAGAGTCATGGACCATAGTTTACTTTCATTAGGAGTCTTTACATTAGTGTGGGACTGTCCGGATATATGTTGTCTCTTAATGTCTGTGATGTTTATATTTTCAGCCTAGGAAGGTTTGAGGCAATTCCATAAATTATTTCTGCAGAGGAGATTTTAGCAGAGGCCCAGGCAGCTGCAAAAGATGCAGCAGACATGCCCACCCTTCCCAAACCCCAGAATGTTGTGTGTGTTATTTATATCTTCTAAAATTTTAGTTAAATTTTAAGAAAATTGAACTGCTTATGGCAGTTCAGTTTTCTTCAATATAAGGTATGTGAAATGGATGACTCCATTACTTTTCTACCATGACACTTTCACAATGCATGGGCTCTTGCCATATTTGTAAACTCAACACATATCAGAACATTTATTATACATGCGATGGTATATGCTCCATTTCAACTGTCATAACAGTTATTACATGTGATGGTATATGCTCCATTTCATCTGTCAGAACAGTTATTACATACATGTGATGGCATATGCTCCATTTCATCTGTCAGAACAGTTAATACTCACATGTGATGGTATATGCTCCATTTCGTCTGTCAGAACAAATATTACATACATGTGATGTTATGTACTCCTTTTCATCTGTCATAACAGTCATTACAATACATGTGATGTTATGTACTCCATTTCATCTGACAGAAGTCATTACAATACACGTGATGCTATGTACTCCATTTCATCTGTCACAACAGTCAATACAATATATGTGATGTTCACCCCATTCTAATCTATGTTAGGATGACATTCAGTTAAAAGTTATTCAGAGTTTTGACAGTTGTTAGAAAGATTGCATTTAATTTGGGTATAATTTTATTTCATATGAAAAAAGTATACATCTTCAAATGAGCTTGGAATGTTTGGTTATAATTTGGAGTTTACCTAATGAATTATTTATAGTTCAAAACGAAAGTTGCACAAATTTTACAGCCTTATAAATTGGCTCATTGTGTGTTTTCATCATCTTTATTTACTGTATAGTTTAATAGCAATGTTCTGTGTCATTCTGGTAGAACAGTGTATTTGGGATAGATCAAAATCATCCAAATTTATAAAAATGTTCGATGGGCTGCATTAAACATGTATTTCAAACTTCAGTGGACCGCATTTTACATGTATTTCATACTTAAGTGAACTGCATTAAACATGTATTTCATACTTCTATTAAGTTGATATATTTATTCAGAGCACATATGAAAAGAAAAGTTCATTTTCTTTCAGTTTTCTTAATGTCCACCTTACACTAAATTCTCACAGTTGATATTTAGTCCTGATCAGACATCTGTTGTCAGTGGAGAATGTTTTAAACACAGAGGAAAACTAAACAGTTGTAAATAAACAAGTAATTTTGTTGTTGTCCATGCATAAGTGAAAACGTATCAGTACACCTTTAACACCATGATGTTAAATGCAGAAACAGTTCAGAGTAGATAAATGTTGATTGGTATCTTGCTTCTGGGGAGCCCCATGTGGCCGAGTGGTCTGAAGTGCTGTCCGTTATGGATCACTGCCATCTCACCTCTGTTTGCGTGCGTTCGAGTCTAAGATGCAGCTAATGTGGTTATGTGAGAAAGCTTGCCAGTGGCTTCTCGTTGGTCGGCGCTTTCCGGGTTTTTCCTCTCATTAATACTGGCCACCATGTATAGCCTATATTGTGCTGAAAAATGGAGTTAAACCATAAAAAAACAACCTTGCTTCTGGATTGCAGAATGTGCAAAGGAGTGCAGTAAACTAGTAATATTCCTGAAATATTTATTTTATTTTGGTGGATAAATAACACATATGGAATTAAATCCATTATAAACAGTTTTTGTTGAGATGGGTATTATTATAAAGACCCTGAAACATGTAAATTTACCACATCAACACTTTGTTTCATTTGTATTCCATTCACATTTGCATTTAATCTTTCATCTCATCATCTTTCTTTAGCGATCTTAAAATGTATGCATTTATCACTTCCATCCATAATCTATCTTTCAATTTCGCATATTTGAAACTATATGAAACAATGGAAATGCATATGCCAAGGCTGAGTTTTCCATTTTCAGGTGTTAAATGAAGAGAACTATAAAGCTTTTAAGTATTGAAAAGTTTGTTTTAATGAAATATAAAATGCAAATGACAGTATTTAATTTGTGCAAACTTAAAATATAATTGCAACTGCAGTGATTGTAAAATGATGAGTACCCATATGAGATAATTCATTTAGGCAGAAGTCATTTTGGTTGAGTGGCTGTTACACTGGACTTGAGCAAAAGGGTGTGGGTTCGAATCCTACCATTGGGTTATTCCAGGTCGGTTAGCATGGTGCATCCTTGAGCTAGCAATTTACTCCAATTGCCTCAGCACTATATATCCTATCTGTTTTGCTGTGCCATAAAATACCAAACAAACCAGACCTATTTTTCTGATTGTAATTCAGAACACATTGATTTATAACAATGTTGAGATTCCCTCTACCCTCTCTGGGTTTTTTGGGTACATTAAATGAAGCCTAGTATGGAATGATATTTACCAATTATATCTGCTCTCACTGATAGAAATAAAACTTCACTTTTAGATGTTGCTCTAGATGACATTTTCTTTTCTTTTTCATTTAATATTTTTTCTAATAGTTATTGTTTTTGAAATAATAATATGCCTTGCTGATGTGCATTCCACCTGGATAGATGTGTGTGTTTATGCCTATTTATGAATAAAGGGAGATAACTTACATTAAGGGTAGCTCGAATTATCAGATCATCCAAGAATGGATGTTTATTTTTAAAAAGACATGGAATGAAAAAACAAACATAAAGAAAAAGATTCAGTACAGATATTTAATTTTATTATTGCTTTACTTTATTTTATAGCTATTCACAAAATATTGAAATGTCTTATTGAAAATGATGAAGGTTTTTATCATAGGAATGGTTTATGTAACATTTAGTTTTTAGCTTCTGGTTCTGTTGTTACTAGGATAGATAAATAAAATATATCTTGATAATTTGAATCAGTTTTTATGAATGTTTTGCATATTGTTTTCAAATAATATTGTGGTTATTCTCACAAATAAACCTAATCACTGCTGTATGTGTCTGCCCTACTGAGAATGTAAGCATACCAGAAAAAACAGACACATGCATTGATTTTGGTTCTTAGGGAAGATTGGAACAGTTAAATCTGTCAATAATTTGCTGATTGTTTGACACTCAGATCATAAATTTGTAAATATTTTACTATATTAGTATATTAGTTTTTGTAAATCTTTATTTTATTCTATTTAAAACAGATCTGAAATGTGTGCATGCTTTACGTAAAAAGATACATGTAATTCAATATCCAGACAGTACATTCTAAAATAAGTAGATCTTACTGTGATTTGAAGACCGTTGTAAATTTAAAATTATATTTAAAAGTCTGGGTAGATTCTGACAAAACAATTTTTTTATTAGAGCCTTCAAACCTTTATTCATTTCTATTTTTGTTAGATGAAAGTTCAAATACTTTACGATCAACCTTTTGGTGTAAATGGCAGCATTTAAAAAACTTGGCACCAGTCTGCCAGTCCATAACTGATCATTTTCTGGCCATGACAAATTATTTAAGTAGCTGGGCTTTGCAGCAGGCTCACACGTTTACAAGGTAATGAATGCAAATCAACCAGTAAATGTTGTAGAGGACCATGTAGCATTTAAAGTTGCTCATATTTCAGGCCAGGTTAACATTTACGGAAAAGTGGGAACACTTGCCAATGCTCACCAAAATCACCAAAGGATATTATAAATTTCAGATGACTAATCATTTCAGTTCAAACGGCAACAGAAACACTTGAGACCTGCCCTGTTGTCATCTGATGTCTGCTGTTATAAATCACTTTGACTAATACTGTAACATTTTTGAGTTAGTGCTAATAAAAACGGGATTTTTTTTCTTACAAAAAAACCTTCAAAACTGCATGATTTGGTTTTACGGAAAATATTAGTTTTTAATAGACAGATTTTGTTGGGGAGGAGGATGGAAATATAGGAAACACTAGTCGTTTATGGGCAAACAGGAGACCATTGTCTTGAATGGAAAGTTCCATTGTGTAACCCATTTCTAGTATTCCAAATAGTCAAACATTCTAGGGCAACATTCGGAAACTACTTTTGGAAATTCTAGTGCCAACATATGAGTGAGAACTTTATGGATTAACTAGAAATTCAGATTAACAGGTATGGTTTACAATAAATACATAAGGAAATATTTGTGAGATTCCCATCCCAATCTACTTTACTGTTAATACATCACATCATGGCTCCAAATATTTAATGTCGTGCAAATTAAGTGTAAATGCATGGTATACCTTGTTCTCCATTTGCTTTTAAGCGATGAAAAACACATAAGTTGAATTTTAAAAACCAATCCAGATTTTACCTTCTTTTCCATGTTTGCTTCTGTACCAGCTTTTTGAAGTAGATATGCATAACAATCCTTGTCTTCTTCAGTGAATGAGACAGAGAAGGTGGTCAGCCTTGGTTCACAGTTTGGAAAACTCACCACAGGAACAAGATGCATTTAAAGAAGACAAAAGGAATAAAGTTTCTGCAGGTATGGATGATAATATATATCCAGTAAATACTAGAGTGTGGTTTTGACATCTCTCATTGGAATTATTCATTATTGTTTTCTCTACGTCTCCATATTTTTCTCACCGTCAAAGAATAAATGGGATAGAGGAGTCACTTTTTGATTGTCTTTTTGTTGTTAGTATTATTATTCCAGGCACATGGTGTTCCTATACTGTACCTCTTTTCTGTTTATTCTTAAAATACATGTCATTGTGGTTATGTAAGCACATATTAGTTGTTCTTCTAAAATTCAATACTTGTATTGTATAACTAAAGTCTGTTCAGATCGGATTGTTGATTGCTCTGCACCTTAAATGTCATCCCTAAACTCACAGTAAAAAAATTATGGATTGCAGTGAACATTTATAATGGTGTCCAATTACTAAACTGGGTCACGAAAAGAGGATGTCAGGTCTATCAAAACTAATAATAGAATAGTACACATTTTTTTCAACACACACTGCTTTCATTCCAATATCACAGAGGCAACATTCAGTCTGGTTTGTAATGGATCTCACCTATAGATTGAAATCATCAAAAAACATCTGCACACTTTAGATTTTCCCATATGTACTTCTAGGGTTATATATATATAATGACCTTCCAAAAGCAATATTGTTGTACAAGGACCCAAATAAAGTGAATAATCACCATTTAAAATAATGCGGAACCAAGTTTTATTTTTTTAAAACACCTATTACTGTAAGTGTTGGTTTTGAACACATACAAGACATATATAATTTTTACTGTTTAACAATATAACAATGGCTAACCCAACTTAATTGCTTTTATGCAAGAAATCCAACTATTTTCGTTCTCAGCACAGAAATTTTCATAGGAAAATATTATATTAGGCAGAATCCTAAAGGAAACAATTATGTTTTTTAATTCCAGTGAATTACCTAAATTATGGACCCTTCAGTAAAAAAGTCATGCTCGGATGTATGACACTTCCTTTGCCAATGTAACCAAGGAGGATTCTGACTTCTGTACTCAAGATATGGAGATAAGTCTGGTATGCAGTATGCCAAAAGGTAATTCTGCACTGAAGATATTTTTCAGTGGATTGGGTCAGATGTGTGTGATGATATATATATATATATATATATATATATATATATATATATATATATATATATATATATATATATATATATATATATATATATATATATATAGCTTGCAGCTAGCCAAATATTTAATTGATGGATATTGTTTGGAATCAGTGTATCACCATTCTTTAGGTCCGTGAATTGATGAGTCCTAAAGTATTTACCTCCATCTCTTAGTTGAACTTCTTGTAACCATTAAATTTCCACAACCATGCATACAAAATTTAATTCCAGTTGGAAGGTAATTACTTGTTACATGTATTTGTGCCTTTTAAAGGTGTTGTCTTTTGAGATCCAATTTGCATGCAGATTTCTGTACTTTTTCCATTAGTTTTAGACATCTTCGGTGATTTTGGAACCAAGAAATTTTAACTGACCTATTGTTCCACGTGCCTGTCTTCTGATTTTAATCATGACTGAGATATGTTTTCTACTAATTGTCATCGGCTTTGTCTACTCAGCACTAATCTACATGTCAAATCTGGAAGATGTTTCATCCAGGTTCTTCACTACGTTGGCAAGGTTGCCTTAACTGTCTGCCAGACAATCAATGTCATCTGCAAATAAGAGTTTCGTGATGTTATGCCCTCCAATGCTGACTGTCCCATAGTGGTTTTCAGTGCATTCGCTGATGATATGCTCTAAGTAGATGTTGAAAAGCATGGGTGACAGGAAATACTCAAACTGTTGCTCGGAACCAGTCCTCCACAGAACTTTGAACAAGTACTGCACTGGTAGCAGTTGTGCACAGCTGCCTGATTTTATTGGTCAACTTTTGACCCATGTTATACTTCTTCATTGTGGCCCACAATGCCTCATGTCATACCCTATTAAAGGCTTCTTTTTTAAATATATGAACACATGATAGATGTTTTGTTAATGTTGCGAGTAATTCTCACACAAAACCGTGAGACTGAAAATTTATTTTGTTTGCTTCTTGCACTTCGGAACCTGGTCTATTCGTCAGTGATTATTTCTTCTGCATAAGGTTTCAGTCTGTTCATGATGATCTTCAGCATCACCTAACTAGCATGCTGATCAAACGGATAGTTCTGTAATTTTGGTGCAGCTGGAGATTGGGGGAGGAGGAGTGTTATAATCAGTGCCTGGGTCGACTGTATTGGCCATTCACCTGTATGCTAGACCTTGGTGCAGATTTTTGTTAGTAGCTCTATCACTGACTCTTTGTTGCTTTTGTCGGGTGAGGTCTTTCACAATTAGGAATGTCTTTTTGCTGCTTTCTTTATCAGAATGCTTTCTATGTCTGTGCACCTTTGTTTAATCAAAACTTCGTTTGCTTTCTTCAAGTTGTTTTTTGTCTGATATTCTTGCTTATGTATCGGTACTACATTGCCCCTGTTGTGTGTCTGGTGTTTGGGAGGTATCTTTGGGCATCACACTATTTCAGAATCTCTTCTGTGACCTAGGGTTTCTTCTTTGAGCGACGGAGGCCAATGCTGTCCTTCGGAGCTGTTGTCCTGACTGTTTCGAAAGTGTCTGTCATCACTTTAACATGAACATCCATCACAAGGAAAGAAGCAACAGTTACGTAATAATAAGCTATATAAATCGTGAGTTTTTCAACTGATGCCATTTCTTCCACAGTGCAGTTGAAAATAACGAAAGTGAATCTTCGGGTGTGGGGTGGGTGGGGGTGAACAAACTATTAATAATGACAGACATTTTATGTTGTAGTAAGTGCAATGTGCAGGAACGGAATATGCCAAATGATACCGTGCTATACATGTATGACTACAGATGTAATGTCCATCCAAAGTCATTATTTATGAATAAACAACGCCTGCGATATTTCTAGTAATTATTCATGCAAGTCTGCTTGTCCCACGCAATAACAGTACTTGAGAGTTGAGAGGGATGAGTCAATTGTCAACAGTTGCCCATGGAATGGGAGGAGTGTGGTTGGGGTGAAGATAGCGATTTCAGCTGAAATGGTCACAATACTTTACCTACACCTTTGTCTAACGGGGCCGAATCTTCACAAACACAGCTGGGACGGAGCTATGGAGGGGGTTGATAACTAACTTAAAAGTTGTTGTCGCTTGCAATCTTTCGTCGACACTAAAGAACATAGCGCCTCTGTTGGGGCATTAGTAAAGAAAATTGTCCTCGGAATCATGTTACTGATGTTATAGCATTAAGTTTGAACAGTGAATGGAAATGGAAATAATAAAACGGTACGTTTTAACTTTAAAAGTATTATTTTTTTCGCCTGAGCATCGATGTGTTGCATGTACTCACGCACACAAAAAAAATGTAGGTGGGTGCTCATTTTACAAGATTCCCAAATATGGAAATCAAACAATATTTCATTAAAATATGATTCAGCATACATAATTTTGTGTACCGATCAGTTCAACTTTACATACTAATCAAGAACTTTTTAAGATGTATTTAGGGATGATACAATTCCAGAGCTGTGATTCATTCTAGGATGAATGAAACTCCATTCAGTAGTAAATTTTGTCTTCAGCTTCCTGTTTCTTTTTTCTCCTTTTTTAACTTATTATTTCACTGATTCTATCTGAATGAATAAACAGCTACAACCTGAACGAAGTTGCTGAGTAAATGAAACGAGATCATTCGGAATATCGTCTTCTCTATCCGATAAGGGTGGAGCGATCATGCTGATAGACTGGAAAGATGGGCGGTATGCATATTCATTAGCTTATCCTTCAGTAGCATATAGTATCCTTCTGTAATAAAATGAACATGAGCAGGTTATCAAATTTAAGCCACATGAATTAATAATTTATATAACATTTATAACATTAACATTTATGCCTAATTTTTCAGCAGATGTTTATCACGAACATATTTTATATTGTCATCTAAAAGAACCGTGTCAGTTACAGCGTTAAGTACAACTGCCGCCAATTTCGTACTCATTATCCCATCTCTATGGCAGGTATATTCTAACGTAGAAGATTATACCGGGTAAGTTATCACACGTTCACAAAATAAAATATTTAATTTTAATGCCTTGGGTTTGTAATCTGCACATGCATATTAAATTGATACGCTGTGAAAAATTTGTAGGCCCTGCTAGGCGGATCTGTGGAAAAAAGTATCAACGGAGATTGTCTTAATAGAGATGAGATTTTAAAAGCCTTTGAGTCCCTTTTCATAAAATCTGGGACTTGAACTTGCCTGTAATATCGATTTCTGTCAAACCGTACTATGATTTGTCTATACCAGCGTTTAGTTCTTTTATGTAAACCATCAATTGGTATGCGTTTGGGTCTATTTCTATAACTAATCTCAAGAAATATTTTTTAAAGTATCTTACTGTTAGGGCCCATTAAGACTATGACAATAGCCCGTCATATATTGTAGACATTCCGTTATGACCTATATTACATATTAAAGGCTCAATGCCACCGTTTAATCATGAATTTCACCATTCTCATGAATACGACGTTTGCACGTAATGTTGGCATTGGCGCTTGAATGCAACTGCTGAAGGACGGTAGCCCCGCCATCCGAAATGTTTGATCTTATCAGATACTTGGCGACCCAGGTGGGGTGAGGAAGGCAGTTACGCAAGAGAGCTAATCAAAGGGGAACGTTGTCCGAAGCTTTCATGCAACTGAAATTGTCATAGTATACACACCTTCACCTGAATGTAACAGAGGCGACTATTACGAAACTTAAGGGACGAGATGAGAAAGAGGTAGGGGTTCTGATAAAATATATAATCTATTGAAAAGTATGGCGCCAATAAAGAACTTATCCTCCGGGCGTCTCAAAACCTTGCCCCACCTCTGGAGATATATCATGTTTTCGATCGATAGAAGATATCATAGGCCATAAAGTAACTGTTTAATAAAATCTTTTATACAATCCTTTTCGAAATACAAAATTATTTTTTTAAGCAACACAAGCCGGTCTGTTTTAATGCTACGTTTATTTGGAAGAGTTTATTGTTTGAAAATATTCGCAATTTCTTCTCTTGTTTTTTTCTTAACAGTCTTTCAGTCGGCACTAAATAGCCTGTAGTTTGCGTCGACGAGACATTAAACCCTATACTTACCTACCTACCACCTTACCTAACTAACTACCATGTAGTAAGAGCGTCCGCCTCGGATGCTCGATGTCGTGGGTTCGATCCCTGGCCTAGTCATACCATATACTTATAAAAATGCTACTAACAGCTCCCTTGCTTGGCGGTCAGTATTAAGAGGTTAGTGATATGACTGGTCGGCCTGATTTTCAGGATAATATGACTGGGTGGGACATCGTGCTACATGTTTGCGGGATGATACCCAAGAGCAAGGCATCACAATAAGGTGCCCTACTGCAGACATCGTAGCGATATGACTGATTGTTTTTTTCAAAGCTACGTTAGAAATATAAATCACACACACACACACACAATTTAGCCTCGTAATTCAAGAGTTGGGTGCTGGTACCATCCCATGGCAGCTGTGGTCAGATACCTCCATAGAAAAGGCACCTACTCCCATTATCCCGGGATATTATAGCCATATATGTATTCAAAGTGCCATCAAAACCATGAAGATTTAATCAGATTGTGTCATTACTTTTATACCATGTCATAGCTCATGAAATAATCATTGCAATGTTGGCGGTTTCGTGGCTACTTACGGTAATTTTGTATCCGGTTGAGGGAGGGGCGGCTGGAACTTGTATGAAAAAGGTCATAGTTTCCGATGTATCTTAAACAACAAAAAACATATCCTGATTAATACAAAACTCCCAGCCCGCCGACTCTCCCACCTACAAAATAGTAAAATATGTGTGGGTTACTGGTTTCAATCAAAGAGGCAGTACCCAAATCATATACATCATATTTACAGAACCATTTTTTGGGGGATATTGAAAGAAAGATGTATCATTGTCATAAATGTAGCAGCAGATATACAGGAACAGATTCAACAGGGGGGGGGGGTGCTTGGGTAAGGAGGAAATGGAATATTTGCAAGTATATATTTTTATTTCAGTTGGATGGTATAAAGCATGTCTTGCGAACGATCAAAATGCAAAGGCTCCGTGGGCATCCACCCCACAAGCTGTCTAATTCTTTTCACCCCAACATGCTCACCAGCTTGTTGATGACAATCTACCTTACTGATATGAATCATATTTGTAGTCAAAACAGAACTTATTTAAATACCCACCCGACTCAAACTACATTCCTTCGTCTCTTGTATTGTAGAATAAATCAGGCGCCCATTGGCATATATACATATATATATGTGTGTGTGTGTGTGTGTGTGTGTGCTCTTGCAATAGCCAGAGTAAAACTGGCTATGAAATATTTCAAATATAGAGATGAATCTAATCTCCAGCAAGAGTAAATATGTATGTATTGTTTAGACCGACTGATCTCTGAAATTAGGCCAAACATCTCCCTTTGAATGCCCATGCAATAACGACTGCATAAACTTTAGCCAAATGATTGCTTGCAATGGATTTAAATATAGAAACAAAGCTTCGTGTCAGCAAAACAAATAAGAGTTTTAAAACTCTGTTTTAAAATAGTTTTGATGTTCTCGAGTCAGAATAATTATTTTTAACCCCTTTATTTTATTTCCTTTTTTATGCCAACTCATGCAATGTTTATGCTTATATTTAAACGCCTTTAATTTGAAATCGAGTAATTAATATAAATGTTGAGGTCAATAAACAAGGTTAATATTCTGGAGCTACCTGTTGGTTGTGTTAAGTATCACGGTGCTAACAACTGGCCTTCTTTTGTAAAAGTAAAAGATATTCACGAATACAAAAATGTGATCTGAGCACAAAAATGCACAACATATAATAATAAGAAACTTGATAATATACTCACGGACTAGTACGCACCCAAGCATTAAAGCGGGGATTCCCTATTCAAGGTAAGATGGCAGTGTTTTGGAGTACATTGTTATCGTAAGTCTTTCTGAATGACATTCTTTTCTAACGTAAACAAAACATACGCCCGTAGTCAGAGCTGGCACACGCAGTGTTATTGAGTACATACGACCCAGTTTAACCGTTTTTATGAATGGCAATCTTATCTAAGGTAAGCACAAGCTCCGTTTAGTCAGAGCGCTGTAATTCCATCATTCAAGGTCAGGCGTGGTGTTAATGAGTACAAAGCTCAAGATATTATTCAACGGCATTATTTCCTAATGTAAACATAAGATGCGTGTAGGCCCGACAACAGAGGAGAGGGGAAGGGTAGCCCGAACAACACTTTATTATTTAATAAATAACATTTTTTGTTTATTTTTAAATAAGTATAAGGAGAAGCCCGGGTGTTTCTAACACCAGGGCCTATGATCGCTCTTTACGGCCCTGGCTGCGTCCGTATTCAGAGCGCGAAAATTACCCTTTCAAGGTCGGACAGCAGTAGTTACAGACTAGAGCCCTAAGCCGCACAAAGGTGTAAAATCAAATTTAAAAACCATGCATCGCTAAACAATAAAAGTCATCTCTGGTCAACTCCAAATTTTTTAAATAAAAAAAAACATTAAAAGAAAACAAACAAAAACGGCACCGAGTGGTCTACAGCGCTCTCCGTTACAGATTACTGTCATCTCACCTCTGTCTACGTCGGTTCGTGTCTCAGATTCGGCCAATGTGGGTATGTGTGAAAGCTTCCCAGTTGCTTCTCGTAGGTCGGTGTTTTTCTGAGGGTTTTCCTGAGTTCTTCCTTAACCATTAATACTGGCAGTCATGTTTATAGCCTATCATGTGCTAAAACATAGTGTTAATCCCAACAACAACAACAACAAAAACCACAACAGCAATATAATAACGTGTATATACCATAGTGATAATTCAGCCCTGAACTATTTAAATTTAAACGTGACTTTTTCAAGTCTCGTAGTATGACATATGATAAAATTTCCTGACACCAACATTTTTTTTTTTAGGAAAATGTACTAGAGCCCCATGAGCACACATTAATTTCTTATTACTAATGGCTCGGAGACTGATAATGATTTTCTACTTATTTTTTAAGAAAAACAATCAGTATGAAATCTGTAAATAAAAGTAAGAAAGAAAAACATTTACATAAATGAAGTGTCTTTAAATTACGAAATGAAAATTAAAGAAACACTTATATTACTGTGAATTCAAACACAAAACATTCCAAACATCCTTTCACAAGCCCAAAGTGTAGAATATGCCGAATGAATTCAATAGCCATTAATGTATTGATGTATCAACAATGATGCAATTCAGAATGTTTTAGGGTGAGTTCACTGTAGTTCCAAAAGAACGTGTAAATTAAAAATCAACGAGAACTTCGTCATTCCAATTGATAATTTAATCAAGAATTGCTCTCTAATTATATATATTACACTCAATACATATATTCAAATATACATATATACCATTCAAATTTATTCCATCGGGAACAAAGAAGTTGAAATTAGAATCTGTTTGATGTAGAATTAAGTCCAAATAATTTATTTACTAATTTTGTCCACTAAATATTGTTAACGAAATAATCCAAATCAATGAAATACAATGTTTTCTACAATCACACATGAAAAGACACTGAAAATGAATTCCCTGTATTTTACTTAATAAGTAATCCGGATATCATGTACATATTTACGATGTCATCGTAAGTGTGGTCAATTGTATTGCTTCTTACGAAACTGTACATAATTGTAGCACCACAGCTGCCCATTTCGATTCTATCCAATCATCTTCCATTGACTATGAACAACTCTGAACAAACATGGGATTAAATTTAATAGAATATTCCAAATGCACAATTCATCTAGAAGAACATCCATCTTTACATTTGCTTTGTATCACTTTTTTAAAACCAGCGCATCACTGATGCAGTTCTGTCGGCAAATTCTATATGACAATATTCTCTGCAATTCCTGGTTTCTGGCTGAAAAATAAAATATATCATATTAACAATAAAAATAGCACGTGTTACCATTTATACCAATTGATATATTACACATAAATTTAGTACTCCACATCATTTGGTTATTAAAAAAAGAGAGCTGGTGAAATCGTTTAACTGAAGAAAATCGTAAGTTTGTGGGTCTCTAATATTCGCACCCACCACATAAAATGCAAATTACGTTGCGTTGCGTTCGTTTGAAATTCTTTTCCCCTCAATTTAAAAAACAAAACCAAACAAGAAAACCTTGCACCGGAAGCACATTTTGAATTATTGAATGCTCTACATATTCTTACAGTCCAATTTTAACATAAACCTCGATAAGATTTTTTTAGTTCTCGCTTAGGCGTCACTTTCTTCTTAAGTTATATGTCAATGAGATCTCAAATAATTTCCATACATCGTTCTTACATGCTGCCTATGCGTATAAACAGTAAGTTAGCTCAGACGAAATGTAGATTATACCTAATACTTATTTTTTCTGTCAAATGACATCAAAATTAGAAAGAAAGACTACAACCTTGTTCAAATACACATGACTATATATGGTGTACAAAATTATGTCTGTATATACATTTACATAAGAGGGTATTTGCGTCATTGAACGGAGTTTTAGACTTAAATTCACACGGTATGTAATTTGGACAATCAGTGCTAGCAGTGCAGTTGTGAGATATGCACGTATTTAAATTTGCACTGTTCCAAGATTTCAAAATGATAGACACGCGTGTACTTTTAAAATTATTTATCTTTATCCCTAATTGATACTAAAAGCTCATTTATGACATTTACGTTACTTCTAGATGGCTTTTACCCTGTTCATTCAGGATGTAACATTTCCACGTGTCAACGGCTTAGTTTAGTTTATTGCTTGCAAACGTTTACAAAATCGGTAAAGTTTTAAACAAACTCTCCATTCCAGCTGAATTACATATATTCACAACTTTGCTTAAGAGCATTGTTATATAATGTATGTCACTGTGATTTTCAGATCGGTTCTAAAATTGCTTGAGAAAAGAGCTGAATATGACGAGAATTTTTTGCAACACAAATTATACAACAATTATACTGACAATGCTAATAGAAATTTCTTTTAAAAAAAAAGAGTATTAACCTTTCAACAATATGTTTGTTACATTTAATTTTGTAAGAAGCCACTGTATATTTTCTTAGTCATCTGTAAATTCTTCAAAATCATACCTTACACATGAACAAGCAATGAGTCCAGTTCCATATCATGTTTTGTATCAAGTACAATAATGCAACCAGTCAACAACAATATAACTAAAGTCCCTTCAATGTTTTACTAAAACTGTAAGATATTCCATAAAAAGATATTCCTTACAATGGTAACCTGTAATAATGAGATAAAGGTCGCACAGCAAATGAAACCGTCTCAAGTTGGCCGATGTACTGAGTGCACGTTATAAAAGTCGGCAAGACGTGGGAAGAGTTTCGTTTTTAATGGATGCATTTAAATGCATTCGTATTGGTTATTGTAAAATGTACACGTTGATACATATTTTCAGCCTTACTGTTGTCAGTTCCATTACGATGCATTGAACAACTGTCAGGATGTATGGATATTATATGAACTTTGATTGCACGATACATTTTAGAGACGAAAAGTGTGGGTGATGTTATGTAAAACATAACGAATTGATGGGATGGACGGTGTGTATCTATCTGCATAGATCGTTCTGTTTCTACTTAAGTATGTTCTTGTGAACCGTTGTAAAAACAGCTATTGGTCTCTCATTTTCCTAGATGGTTACTAAACCTTTTGAGATATTCTAGGGTTTGCTACCATTGTTGCAGCGGGAGTGCCTAGTTTTATACATTTCGTCTTTCGTACCGTCTGTTGAGAGAAGCATGTCAGCGAGGTCGCAGAGCAAATAAAACCCTCTCAAGTTGGTCGATGTACTGCGTGCACGTTATACAAGATGTAGGCTAGTTGGCAGGTTTAAAAGGGCCGACGTTGGAAGTGTTTCGTTTATAATGGATTCATTTAAACGCATTTGTATTGGTTATTGTAAAATGCGTACACGCTGCGACATTTTTGCATTTTTACTTTTGTCAATTCCATTACGATGCATTGCACGTCTGTCCGGATGTCTGGATAGCATATGAACTATATTGCAAGATACATCTTAGAGACTACGTGTGTGCGTGATGTTATGTAAAATTGATGGGAGGGACGTTGTGTATCTATCTCCATATATCGTAATAGAAACAGATTTACATATATATTGATTTTAATATATATAAAAAACTTTTTAAAAATCCTTTTTTGCGAAGCACATCAAGTTAGTGAGGACATATATGTCTGCTTTATTATATATATATATATATATATATATATATATATATATATATATATATATATATATATATATATATATATATATATATATATATATATATTTAATTTGTATTATTTGTTGTCTTTTCTTGATGCTTATATGTTAATTACATTTGTATTTTGTACCTGAATTTGTCCAAAATTAAGTTCATAGTGTACTTGATCAGTAACATTTGTTTATAAGCGACATAATACATAGCTAATATTTCTCTATGAGTGTGGGTTATTGATTCAGATCAATATAGTAATGGATGGCATGTCTGTAGTTTTGATTCTACCCAGGAATCTTCTATAATAGAAGTTTCCATTATGTTGATATTATTTCCAGAACATGGTAACTGACCTACGTCAAGTAAAATAATATATAACATTGTTTACCTGAGAATTACTCATTCTTTTCTTAACATACGAATCAGAATCATTGCTTTTGTTGTGTTCAATTTTTAATTGGGGTGTATTGATATATTTAAATTATCATTCACTCGAAAAATAAAGTGCTCATCAATAATAATCTTGGATTAGAACGCTAATCTGGAATTATAGTGAATTTGCACGAGAACATTTTGGATTATTTTATCGTGATACATAACAAGACTGTTATCACACCATTACACCAGGTCATTGGCATATTAGCATATTAGAGACTTCCGGCATATCAATATATTTAATATTGGAATTTATTTGGAATACCACTTTAATTCAAATGGAGCTTCATTCATTTGGATTTGTAATATAACTTTTTGGACTTTGGGGATTAAATTCACAATACTGTAAGTTCTTTTTACATTTTCAATATGCATTATAGGGAGATAAATCATTTGTTGAAGTTTAGAAACAGTGCTGGTTTTCGATCTTTTCTATTATTCAGTTTAAGACTTTAGAGTCGTAACATCATGCATGTATGTAACAATGCGTTGTTTTCATGGTTATTATCAGCGACGTCAAGTGATGATAAACAAAATTGAGATTCGAACACAGATGCAATGAGTTGTAAGATATTCATACCTTGTGAAATGTAAAGTGGTACATACAATGACAAAATGTGCATACCCAGCGCAAAACCCATTTAAACGTATGTCATATTTACTGATAGATACGAGTTCAATGTGCCCATGTGCTGGTAATCACACTCACTACAATTTTGTTTCACGAGACCGACATATAAAAGGCTGTTTGTGACGATTTATTTATGTCTCAAGCTGCACCTTTAAGTAACATACAGTGGAAAGAAATTGTGATTTAAAGCTTGTTGCAACGATTTACTTGAAAATTTCCCTATTTTTACATGTATCCATTCAGTCGCATATAACATATAACATTTTAAACTGTTAGAAATGTATATATTTTGAAATCTACTAGTAAGATCCAGCATGACCCTCAATTACTTGCTGTCCATAAACTGTTGAGTGGTAAACACATCAGACACTCCGATATTCATGACAGAAAACAATTTACCTTGTAATCGTTGCATGGTACCACCTGATGATGCCAGTTCCTGTTCAGCAATGGGAATGGTAGACACAATATGGATGTTTTCTTCCATTGCTGTAACTGGAATCATTTAAATGTCACATCGTTACTGCACCATCCGAACTTTGCAAAATTAATGCTCTCTAGCAACTCTATGCATAATTCATGAAATGTCTTAATGAATAAACTTACACGTGAACAGACATATAGTTTCACGAATGTCTAATTAGAAGATGATAACACCAATTCTACAACGTATTGCAACTATTTTTAAATAAAAAGTGCCCGAAATATGAATAAATTAAAAGTTAAACCGTCTTGGTAATTTCGATTTAATATTTAATCCGAAAAATCTAAATTTCGTATACTATTTTTTTACTTTTGGACTCATCATAAGCTCTAAAGCACAATTATTTTGAAGTATTATTTCAAATATTTACGATCTGAAAGTGTAGCAAAATTTTGAAGATATCCCGAAGTTCTACAATGCTTCAGATTTCTGGCTGCATGAGAGAGAAGCATGAAAACATTTTTATTCCTCAAATCAGGCAGAACTATATTAGAAAGGCAGATTTTTTTTACCCAAAGCTCGTGAATATGATACTCACAAAATGATTAAATTGAAATTATTTATTTGAACGCCTACTAATTCTTCTCTTATCTAATGGCCCGAATTTAAAATTAACAGAAAATATTGTTTTCTTGTGTCTTGTACATATTTCCTATTGTATTCAGGACTCTTTTGTGATGTATTCAGAAATTACTTCAATTAATTCCTGACAAATACATTTCACAGAGGACATACATACATACGAACGTACATGCATGCATGGCATACATACATACATACCCCAATTATTGGCGCTTAAACCATTCTAAAATGTATAAAAACTTTCAATTTCATTTCAGCACTTAGAAATCCCACAACCTTTATGGTATTTGTACGTATTCATTGCAACAAATGTGAGACATGAAAATTTTAAATTGCTGCTTTAATTTAGCAGCATTTTTTGGACTCTTGCGTGACAGGATAGTGCTGATGTATAGCAGTGGGGCATCGTGCGGCGGACAAGTAGCATATGTCCCCCCCCCCCCCAAGTCACATTATCCTAATACCAGGCCGACAAGAACTTAGACCGCTTGAGCGGTCGCTTTTAAGCTTACTATTTGAAAACAAAATGGTATGTGCTTAGAATCAGCAAAAAGTCATTTAAAAAAAAATGTTTTGCCACGTGTGCTTCACGGGTACATGATCCAAAAGGCTAGCAAGAAAATTAAACCATTTATACAGTATGTAATTCTTTTCAAGTTTCATACATTCAGATGTCCTGTAAGTTTTGATGATCATGTCTTAATTTATCATGACATTATATAATAATAGGTGGAAATTATATGCCGATATCTATATATCGAGGTAGATCTCTATTTCGATTGTTTTTAACAAGACCATGCACATAATCAGGTATCATCGCACACTCATTCAAATATATTTAACATGAATGACTATGTGTGACTATACTGGGAACCACATGCACATATGAACAATATTCAATACACATGTACATACATTTCAGCATAGGTCGTACATATTACATATATCGGTTAAAATCTGGACATTTTTGGAATCCGGTATAATGATACAATTTTCTATTCGGAACCTTTAATATATCATTTCCGATGGTCAAGAAAGAATTTGGTTTATGATGTTTTAAATTTAACAAGGGAATTTGAATTTCGTATCCGCAGTGGTAAGAAATTTCATATAGTAGGTGTTTGCTGATGCAGGAAAATATATTTTATTATGATTCGTTTTTGACCACGGAATCTGGAGATCGTTGTTAGTCGTCAATCGGAGATTAAGCTTAGAATTAAGCTTAGAATTTGATGATCTTTGTTCAGTTAGGTTAGACATATATTTTAGAGAAAGACCGTTTAAATTCTTGTATGTCATAACTCCTTTAAAATAAAGAATACGTTTTAATGTGGGTAGCCGTTGCAGACGTGAAAACAAAACATTCGAGTGAGTCATAACTGGAAGTTTCAGTATTATTTGGGCTGCCCTATTCTGGCGTTTATCAATCCTGGACAGATTATAACTGGATTTGTTTCCGCATATGTAACAGCCGTAATCTATTAGTGGTATTATAATCCCGATAAATAAGGTTTAAGAGATTGATGAGGTAAAAGAATGAAAAACAATTTTAATAGAGTTATTCTTTTGACTACCATGGCACATAGGTGATAGATATATGCATTCCAGCTGAGATGTTGATACATGTAGATACCAATAATTTTTCTTATTTTTGACAATACATACGTCTACGCCATTTTGAGTTTAAAATATACCCATGTTAGTAAATAGAAGCTGCCTTATCCTAATTGTCAAACATTTCGTTTTAAAGATATTGATGTGCATTTTGTTTTGTTGATAAAAAACTGAAAAATTGTTGAGGTCTTTTTGAAGCTTCTTAAATGGAGTCTAGAGATATACCATATGAATGAAATATAGAGTCATCAGCAAAAGAATCAGTGTTAGAGCGTGCTGGATACATGTTTAAGTCATTGACATATAGTATAAAAGGATGAGGCCTTAATATAGATGATTGAGGAACACCACTTAAGATTTGACTTGGTTCGGAAGTATCTTTAGCCGTGCAAATAACCCGGTGTATGTTAGTGAGATGCGACTTGTACCTGGCAACATAATTTGAAACAAACGTGAAGGCTGAAAGTGTTTTCGAAAAGCACCACATAATCAACGAAATAAAATGCCTTTTAAAATCATTGAAGATTGCGCCTGTAAGTTCGACTGATTCTACTGCAAGTCGCAATTGGTCTATAAGTTTTGTCAGTGTTGTTTGGCATGTAAGAGTCTGTCAGAACCTGATTGTGATTTGTTGTGGAGATGCTACTTACCCTTACCATGATATCTGAATATATGCTTGCACATATGTTTTTCAAAAAGTTTTGAAACTACAGATAGAACAGATATGTGTTGATATTTGGATGGGTCATTGTTTTGATTTTCTTTATACATTGCGGACACTTTTGGTAACATCAGTGACTTAGAGAGTTAACAGGAAGCGATAATACAGTTAATTATTTCTTACGACGAATCTGAGATTGATGAAGCCAACATCGTCAGAGTTTTGGTGTGAATTCCATCTAGACCACCTCATTTGATGTGTCAAATTTATTGGGAATTTCAAAAGTGGCATTTTTAGTTATTAAGGGAATGATGAAAGTAACATGATCAGTTACCCTTTCGTTCACGAATTTAGTAAGTTTGTCTAACTTAGGCTCTGTACAATTAGATATGTTAAGGGTATTTGTATATGGTAGTAAAATTGAGGTTAAGTTGGTTGCATTATCGAACTCATCAATATAACTAGTGCCATCAATATAACAATTTTTCATCAATGTAACTAGTGCCATCAATTTCTCATCAGTATAACTAGTGCCATCAAATTTTCATCAATACAACTAGTCATTACCTGGATCTGATAGGGAAAATTGTAGAGTTAATGTTTTGCAAGAGTTAGGTGAGAAATTCATTTACAGCCAATTCTTTTAATCACATGTATTGCATAAATGAGATTAAGTTATTTTACTTTGCGCATTGTTGCTTAAGATTTACTTTGTTGCTTAAGATTTGCACATAGAGGATAGTGATCACTGATAGGGAAATGTGATACGTTTATCTCGTAGAGATTGGTAGGATGTGTAATGAATAAGATGTCGATCGGAGTAGAAGTACAGGCCGTTACTCTTGTTTAAGCATTAATTACTTGTATAAAGCAGTGTAGTTCTATCATATGTAGACATTTAGTATCATAGAGTAACGATCACTAAGAGGGAAACACGGTACGTTTATCTCGGCTTATCATGATGGGTAGTGTAGATGTGGTCTATCAGATTAGAAGTACAGGCCGTTACTCTTGCTTAAGCATTACTTACCTAAATAAAGTAGTGTAGTTGTATCATATGTATCCATTTAGTGTTAGTATCAGAGAGGAAATCGATTCTCCCTTGGTAATTACTTCATTGTTGGAAGATATAGTAGCCTCTGTATTGGTGGTGCAAAAGTAAAAAAAGAAGAAACTGTTGGATTTTATCCCAGGTTATTTTTTGTATACATTTTAATGTATATAATTTTCCCTTCAATACTTATGTATCTTAAAGTATTAAAAAAATCTAGATTGTTAATACCAGTCACAAGATATCTGATACCGATTCGGTCAAACTGAACTGGCTTCAGGCCAGGACATATAGATTCGGTGCCTTAGGCAGTTCACAGAGTCAGGGTCCCCTTTTTGGTAATTTATTCCTACTGATGTTCTACCCAGAGCATAAAAAGAATAGATATCTAATTATTAAATTACATACTAATGGTAAGATTCCTACTTTTAAATTTGTTTTTACAGACTACTTACATACTTCAACAGTCCATGTATTGCACAAAATCTGTGCGAAGTTCTTTTACAAAGTATGATTATGTTATGATAGCAGCAAGTCTAGTTTCAAGTCAAGAATATAAAGCGGGTAATTAAATAGTGTACTACTCTTATCCAGCTTGGTATAACGTATGATAGGATTAATGGAGATGTATTGCACATATTGACTGGATGTTTATAAATAGACAATCAGAGCGCATAAAAGAAAGATATGTGACATTTTTTATCTTGTTCAAGGTAAGTGTGTTTTTAGTTCAATATTCAATTTACTTGCATTTCACGGAATGCAAATAATGCAGCGCGGCAATATCGCACGATATTATTAGAAGCATCTTTCTTTACATTCAGCATATTTGTTCAGTTTGCTGTTTGAGGTACATATAATATCTTTGCTGGGAATTATTGCAGTCACCTCAACCGGCCTTACACACCATTGATAGTCTCTTCAATTACACGGTAAGAAATAGTTTTGAATTTGGAAAGCATGCAAATAGTCAGGTCAATGAAGCCAGATTTGACATAGCGAAGGTAAATAGTATCAACTTAGTCTTTATGGACTTATTTTGTGGACTAATCTTTACGTTTCGTATCAAGCGTGCGACGCTTTTATTATGAATTTGAATTGTTCAGTATGTATGTATGTATGTATGTATGTATGTGTGTGTGTGTGTGTGTGCGTGCGTGCGTGCGTGCGTGCGCGTGCATGCGCACATGATTAACATGATTGCCGCAGTCAACCTCCCCCATGCATGCTTTCTACAAACATAAATAGTTTCTTTTTGTTTGCATTTTCAGTGTAAACATATTCTCATTTTTTTTGCAAGAGATCATTGTCAGATGAAAATTTGACCAGATAAACTATCCAGTGAGAGTTAATAATAATACATTACAAGATTTTACATGAAAAGTGAATCGATCCTTTCTTAAGAGAAAGAAGCATCAGTTTGACTTATTTTATAAAACATGCTAATTATTGCAAGTATTTTACAAAAAATATATATCTTACAAATAAATAATATTTTGATAAAAATCTTACAATTTCAAACAATATAAACAGCTATATAAATATGTCGACGAGCAATGGCTTGCACAGCCACAAGCATTGAACGAAGTTCTCGCAAAAATGGTGTTTATGTTATACTATCAGACTGTGTCTTTCCACGACAAGAACAAAAGCAGGTACGTACATAATAATACTGTATGGTACCCATACCTGGCTTGAAAATGGTCAGGCAAAGTGTACTATAATTATCTGACAAATGTTTATAAATGGACTACCTTTACGATAAATGGACAGGTATTTATATATTTAGCTTCATTAGTTCAACATTCCAGTTCACATGTTTAGTTCATCGTGCTAGTTTACCTGTTTTTCACTACATGAATCTAATATTATGTGGGATTATCCCAAGCTAGTATGGTTTAGCACTTCTGCGGCATGTATTTTAGTCCTAGATAGAGCGGAATATTTACCGTATGTTAAAAGCATCTTTTTTCTTTCAAAGCATTTTTCTGTATATGTCTCTTTCAGATTATATATTTATCACATTTTCATCTGGTGTAGGATCTTCTCCTTGAATTTTTCTGCATATTGTAGCTGTTTGAAATATCACTCAAACTGTCATCTTCAAGCTATTTACAAATCCCTTTAGCACTTTTTTCCCATAAATATATCAATGTATCATTCAATAATTACAAATCATATAATAGACGACATGACTGTTGTCTTCGTTGCATAATGCTTTCTAAAAATAAGAACTTCAGACTAAGATTTATATTGTTGGAAAAAATTGATATCACATATTTAAACAAATGGCATACACCTGCCAAACGAATGTATATCTTCTTTCTTATTGAATTGATTACTCGTACTATTGTCTAGTAGACTTGAAAGATAAGCAAGCATGCGGATTTGTGTATACCACGAATGATTCGTTTTGTCAACGTTTAAGGTTGATGCAATCGTTCATAACAGTGAAAAAAAATGTTTGGCAAAATATAACACGTCTCTTTAGTTTTCCTTTCAATATGGAGGATGTAGGTAGATGGTATACTTGTTTCTAATAGTAGTGTCGCAAACGGGACAGTATACAAGCGGCTCTGCGCAGCTCAAACATATCAAATATCCACATTGAAGAACGCAGCTGATACGTTTTATTCCACATATTCTGCATAATAAGAGAATCCGCAACTTCTGGTTTTCGGCTGTAAAAAAAATAATACCTGTTTTAAACATTTTATTATTATTTTGTCGATAGCATATTAAACTAGATATTTTAAGTAGGCTTCTGCACGGATTTTCAAGTCTTATAAGCATTTCCTGTGTTTCCTGCAATTGCAATAGGAAGAAGTTACCAGTCTAACAGGCCAATAATTAATAAAAACTGACTCTTTTTAGCTGAAAGTGTCCCGCTGTACCACGTATTTTTTGCAAGGGAAAATCAGGGACGTCAATTTAGTCTAAACATTTCATACAAAATTTTAGTATACCAACTCAGCCAAAATTATGAAGACTCTTCGTATGTTCAGGCTGAGCAGTGCTAACACTAACCTGATAATACTGAGCGCCAAATGAAACAGCTTCTAATACAATTTATATACGTCTTTGGTGTGACTCGGTCGTGGCTCAAATCCGCGACCACCCGCTTTTTAGACCGACTCTAAAATGGTCATTTTCACCACATGAGCGGTCCAGAATTAAATAACAATCAAAATGCCCTGTCGCCTCTGAAATCAAAACCTCACCAAACCGAAATTCCACTGAAACCATATCATGCTTCTGGTAACTAATTATTCCGTCTTTAATACAATAAACACAAAAAAAGACCAATTTTCCTTACTCTGATTACCAAAATTATTATTTTTTATACTGTTTTATTAATTTTTCTACATTGTTTCATGTGCAGATTTTACATTATAGAAACCTAACGTCATAAAAACAAAAACTTAATCGAAACGTGTAGCGAGTCAATAAGCTCTTAACAGTCTTTAAATACAGAGTGGAAAGAAGCAAGAGAGAAACAGGATTGAAATCGTAATCAACCGATCAAATCTCATTCACTGTCCTTCTTTATGATGATTTTAATTTAGCGCATAGCGGCCAGTGTTGCGAGCCACAAACCCACTAGACATTACTGGTAAGCTGTCTCATATACCCACATTGGCCACGTCCGAGAGTAGTGCCCATGTGGACAGAGGTGAGATGGCAGTGATCAGTAAGAGTAAGAGATATTTAGGCCCGCCCATTTTTTATTGAAAAATCTCAGTAACTCCAAACCCCTCAAGGATTTTGGTCTCGAAAGATTTCGCTTTAACATTATTGGAGTAAACATAATTGTCTCAGGGAACATATGTTTATTTGCAAATGAAATTAAATGTCCGTCCTGAACAAGTTCGTGCTACAGTCGTGTCCTGATCCAAAAGCAGAGCCAGCTAATAAAATCCTTCAAGAAAGTAGGAGAACCAAGAGAAAAGATAGAATGTTTAAAACTAGGATAATATCAAGATAAACCTGCTGCACGATTTTCATTAATTTTTCATACTACATTTTCAAATGTTCTTAGACGTAGATGAACATCTTGAAATTAGATATGAACCAATTTGAAATAATCGTTCTTTTTAATCTTTGAAACGTAAAAATTAGTTACTTTTCTTACTGCCCCGAATGTACGTTGTTTAGATTTATCTCGGTACATTTGATTATATTTACTGGAGTGGAACTTACCCTTGAATTTGTTATGCTTATGCCATATAAAACAGTCAACATCATTCCTTCAAGACGACAATAGCAGTTTCAAAACGTTACTTTGATGCTTATAGTTAGGACATATGAAATTTATTAAACATCGTAATGGAAGGAAATTATTATTTATTGCACACTTATCAATTAGGGTGGATAACCATGGACGGAATTACTACAAAATAGTAAGGTTAGCATAATATTCAATTATGTGCAGGAACTTACTTTTTTGGACTATTTATGGATTCTACAGTATGCAGGTTTCACTAATACAGAAAATCAAGTCCGTGTGTGTGAGGGCATATATTTACTCCCAATGGCCGCAAGACACACACCGTTTATAACCATTCTGCACGCTAGAACTCTGCTTACAAAAGTTGTACCTTTTATTCTTTCCAGTGTTGCCCATCTCTGCAGTTCCTGATCCGTAAACGGGATTGTTAACCCAAGTCGAATATCATTTATGTCTTCCATCTCTGCAATCGGAAATATCGATCAAAATGCATTTATCCTGTTTTCGTAGAAATATACACATTTCCTCATTTAATGCACTTGCTTTAAATAAGTCACACTCATTTGTATAAGCAGCAGAGGGGCCAACCCACCTTTTTCAGAGACCTCGATGGGTCTCAGAAAAGTTTTGATTACTATGAGAACCCCAATTTTTCGAAATGAGGGTTACGTCGCGGTCACATCACGAGGTTGGGCCCCCTCTGCTGCTGTACATTTGCCTTCGGAATATCCAAATATTTTATCAATTCCTCTACGGTATCTTGATCTAGGTTCATATAAGTTTATTGTTATAAATCCGTGTGGGTTAGCTTGTGTTTGTGAAAAAAGTTTTAAACTTTATGATGTCCATGTCTCCAGCGCACCAAGTCTGATGAATATTTCTAAGTGTATGTGTATCTACGCCGTTAAATGCCGCTAAAATATTGCAGTTATCTTTGATTGCTTTCGGAATTTGTGTGTATCTTTGCGTAACATCAATAACATCAGTATTTTAATGTCTTCCTCGAGAAAATATTCTAGCTGGATTTGATTGTTTGTCCAGCATCACGTCGTTGTAAGCAACTAAATTATTAATAAATCAATCATTATCATCAACGGTCGGTGCATGATTGATATCTGTTATAAAGTCAAAAACGTCATTGCCTTCATTTAATAATTTTGCATTTTCGTCAAAATCTGTAAGAATATCATAACATCGTTGATCATCAACCGATGGTGCTATCAAATACAACTTGTCCTATTTCAATCATCTTATTATCAGATTTAATAATAACTGTGTCTTTCCACGTTCAAATGGACCTATGATAATCATTCTGATTTAATATGGTAGTGATGGATGATGTTCGACCGGTTCTTGTTTTCGTGTCGCTGAAAAATCAATTACATCCATGTTTGTTATACATTAAATGATAATTAATATTATTGCCCGGATATAGATTAAACGAGTTATAACAACGACGGTCAGACTGATGAAGTTTGGGATGAATATATGTTTGGTTTAGGTGTAACAACATTAGAACCTTCGTTGTTTAATCCTTATGGTTGTTATTTTGGTCGTGTTATTGTAGGTATGATATTCTCAACTATATGTCTTATCTAACGGGAAAAACTAATAAAATATGCTGAAATATATCTTAGAATTCTTAAGGGGACAGTTCGAAGGTTGATAGATGGTGGTTGATTTTACCAGATTTTTCGTCAGTAATTAACATATTTTATTATCGCAATTGTTGAGAAATTCATCAATTGTTGGAGTTTCTTTTCCGGTTCTAATACCATATTCAACTAATAATCGATATCTACATTCTCCGCAATATGTGCATAGCTGATATTTACCACGGAATCTTTTCTCGCATCCGACGCAGGATGTTGGTCCTGTGGAATTTTTCTTTCTTGATAATACGGTATGTTGTCCACAAAATTAACCATAGCTGTTTTTACCACAGTATTATACGAATCCCTATGGAAGCCATCTATATTTATTATTGAATCTAAATATAATATTCATTTGTGTAATATATTTAATTTGTATGAAAAATATATCTTAAAAAATATCGATTAGAGATTAAATATAATCTATAATAAATCAAAATGTTGCATCACAAACATGCGTTGATTGACAAGCGACCTTTAGCGTTATTATATACAATCATATTGTTTGAAAAAATAACAACGACATACAAGTTTATGTTTGTTTGGAAAATGACCCCAATTGCTAATTTATTCGAATAAAACACTGGAGAAGATCTGGCTGATATCTCTAGACTAACCTCTTAATGCTGAGTACCAAGCTAGGTATCTGTTAGTACCATTTGTGTAGTCACTAATAAAATCCAAAATCCCTTGTCGATTTTACGAGAACTATGGTTTATAAGGCCAGTGTGTTAAAATGTAAAACTCCTATATTTGAACATAGAACACGGCTGCCTTTTTCAGCTACAAGTCGAATGCCACTGTAATCAATGGATATATAAAATCACTAAACAACTGTACTGGTCATCAAGATTAGATGATTGATGGAAGGATGTGGATAAATGAATATCCCAGATGAATGAGGGCGCACTTCATCTAAATTGATACTTAAAATCATAAAGGAAAACTAAATAAAAGCATCCAAACTGAAATGTACAATCATCCTATAAGATTTACGTCTTGAGATATTAAACTGTAATATTATTGGTCGGTAATACATAATTTTCTTTGTGCACTTAGGTTTAATGCAAGGGGAAGCAAATATTCCTAATCAAGTGGATGTCACATTCGTTCCCAGATCAGAAAGACTAAGCAAGCTCACTAAAAAAAACGGACACAATTTCTGATCTGCACTGACATTTTCTATTTTTTAAAATCAAGAACAAAGTGAAAATAAATATTGGGACTCTGCCTGTCATGCTGTCTAAATAAATCATCTGAATGAGTGTCGTTCATTTTTAGATTTTGTTTCCAGATTATAAAATGCTGTTACGCTAGGACTAACATCATGATATTTGATGATTAAATGTTGTATAAAAACTATTTTTTTTATGTCTTTTTAGTTACAGTAAATTACAAGAACTGACCTCTACCCAGTCATTTACGTACATACATGCATAAATACATACATACATACATACATACATACATACATACATACATACATACATACATACATACATACATACATACATACATACATACATACATACATACATACATACATACATAGGTTCTCGTGGGTCAGTGGATGCTAAAGTGGTTTTCCCGCTATCGTCCTCCACCAGTTATACCGGCGATCTTGAATAGCGTATTATTCGCTGAAAAAAGGCATCAAACTTATAACACTAAAACACACATTCTACTTCTCTGCGTGCTAGATTTATTTACGAAGCACATTAAAGGGAACTAACTCGTGAATGCTTGAAGCGTATGCCAATTACTGTGAATAAAAGCATCATGGCGAGAATATTTGTCTCAAGATGTAAATTAGTCGCATTATGATGGGAAAATCTCCTGAAAAAAAATATTCTAATTTGTTTCTATCTAGATGACTATACTAATAAATATGAGAGAATAACACGCAGGCCGAGAATATTCACTAAAAAGATAATTGGTAACATTCAAATAGAGGATGTGCTCTGGGGAAAAAAAATAATTTAGACTTTCTACCGCATGCAAGTTTTCAAAAAAATAAAGAAAAATTATTTTACATTTTATTTTAAATTAAATATAGTTTAGAGAATTTTAAGATCTTTACCTTTTGTTTTCTCTTTTCAAACTTCATGTTTACATTTTTTGGAAAGATTTTTATTTCGAAAGTTTTTTGCTGTTTATTTACACATTTTCGTACTCTACCCTTTAGGTGTCACTGTGTAATCAAAGTTGCAATGCAGTAAAACGCCAATAAATAGACAATAAATAGACATGTGCGTCGTCAGAGAAGTCATGAGTAAAAAAAAAGAAACGCAAAGAACATGCAGTTTATACGATATTGAAACATAATATGTGTGTATATTATTCGACAGCAACAACCAAATGAAATGCCAGTAATTTGGGAAATCAAAAGCAGCATTATTAAGGAGACGTTTCATACCAATCTTGTGTATTTCTTTATTATTTATACAAAAATTATTCAGTATATTAGTTTAGTCAATAGCAACGTTTGTTCTTGTATGTTTGGCTATTTTGTTCACCTCGATGATCCTGTTTTTTTTCTTTAGGTCCGTAGTATTTCTTCAAACAATTCGTAAGACATGTACTGATGTCATTCTTTATAATTCAGTGCTTCTTGCGATTGAGTGAAGTGACGTAATAGTTAAATATAGTAATATATTATATTTGTTAACCTTAGAATATTATAAAACCTTGACTATTTACTGTATATATAAATCGAAGAAGCCACGAAAGGTATCCTAATCAGTCATGTCAAGTACTTCGTACCAATCTAACCATTTAAATCGATAAGTATGGACAAATGTGTGTCATTGTCTTAATAAGATACTTCCTTTCCTTTCTTCAATTTTGTAAAATTTAGCAATTCTGTGTTAATGTTAATGTTATGAGTGCATGTCTTAATATTGCATTTCACTACACGTTTTCGCCATTTCCACCACAACACTACATTGTCTTTGCATTTTAAAGTTTGGTTGGAGATGTGACATGTGTGTGTGTGTGTGTGTGTGTGTGTGTGTGTGTGTGTGTGTGTGTTGTCTGTCCGTGATTAGGATTTATAACGTAGTTTTAACAACAAATGTTCAGTCATATCGCTACGATGTCTCCAGTGATCCAGTTTATAGTGATGTCTAGCACTGTCACATGATCCTGACACCAAGCCAACCAGTCCTAATAACAACCTCTTAATGCTGAGTGCCAGTGAGGCAGTTCCTAGTATTTGCGTAAGTCTTTTGGTATGAATCGTACGGGGATCGAACCAACGACATCCCTTATCCGCGGCGGACACTCTAACCACTAGGCCACCATAGTGATAGCGGTGGAGATGTATTTATTTATAATAGGCATTCAACGTACTGTCTGAAGTTTTAGTGTAGAGTTTTATTTTCGAATTTCACTTTATTTTGAGTGGATGAAAAACAGCTATAGATGATTATTTCTATCCTTTACATGTACGGATTCGATTTACTCAGGTGTTACCGTTCTTCTTTAAAATTCTCAATGCTTCAATCTAACCTTATCTCAGAATTATTATTGGTTAGCTAGACATTTCAAATCATCGTTTGCTTCAGCCATTCTTGTTGGAACAACGAAATCCTCAAACTAGCATCCAACAAATATTATGTACTTCTAGAAAAAGAAACAGGTTTGTGAATTATAAAAATCAAAGAACCCGACTGTATACATGACCTCTTGGACAAAGACGTTTTTTGAGGACTGAATGCGAACGAAAATCAAATTTAAGTTTTCCAAAATGTGTATTAGAGGTCATATTCTCAAAATTAAGCCACAACCACACCGACCACCATCCCTTAAAAATGTAAGAAAGAATTTTAAATTTTTGCGATACTGAAATTGTGATTTTATAGCATATCTTCCTGATGAAAATTGGCGTTGGAATATCGTGTAAAAATTTGTCTGATTAACAATGGATGGATTCTACACATTAATTACCTAAACGTAATAAATCACAGTCTATTTATTTTCCTACACAATATTTTCAAAATGACTCAAGTCATGTTAACCCTGTAAATCAAACTCACTAAATACTAAACACAAAGTAAATGTAGTACCAACGTTAACATTAGTCTCAGTTCTTTGAACAAATGTACTTTGAACTGCCATTGCCATACATAAGTTTATAGTTCTTTCGTACATGTTTAATTCGTAATGTTTCAAAGCACACCGACTCCTCGATGCAGGAAGAAAGATCAAGGCATGTAATTAATTTCAATATTAATCGAAGCAAATATCTTCTATTATATATCATGAATGAAGACGACAGTAATGAACAAGTCACCTATTTATGTGCAGCAAGGTAAATCGATCGGATCGTTGCTCGGTTAGAAATAAAAAAAAACAATAAATAGCCTCAGAAGTAGTTAAGAAATATACATAAATGTAATGATTCATGAAGTTGTAGAGATATAAATTTTATGTTTGCCGCTTCGTCTCTGGAAGAATGCAGGACATATTTTGCGACTTTGTGACGTTATCTTCTTCCGCCACCCTATCGTATCATGTGAACAAAGGTAGGACCAAATATAGTTCTTAAATGCGTCGAATCAAATCAGAGATTACCTGCTTGACTTGACGAAAAAGGCCGAGGTGATTGCGATTGGACAATTCGGAGGAAATGGGAACTATGTCCCTTTTGGTAAGACGCCAAGGTGGTCGACATGGACCTGCCTGGGCGGGAATCAAATCTGCTACTCTTTGATTACGAACCGAATATTGCGGCAACATTTTTTGAAAGACAAACCCATTGAAAATAAAGTTTGCATTAAAATATGGTCACGTGGTTCGACAGTCTCATCCTACCCCGTTTTTCTAGTCCTGATACACTATGAATGTTTTACAAAATTTCAAAACTTCCATCTCTGTATACATCTATGGAGTCATGCAGCATATAAAGGTAGAAACCATCAAATAATTGTCAATAGGTTACAATTTAGTGTCCACTAACAACATATAATAATGTCGAAAGTATTATGATACGTATATGGATTTATTAGCACAAGATCATAAAAAAGAAGTTCTCTACATATTGAAATAGGAACTAAAGAGCTTGTAGATCACGAATGTGTTATCCGAGTCGACTGGCACATAATGAATGCTATCTTAATTTTTGTCCAATAGATGCAAATAGGACATAGTTTGCGGAGAAATCTTAAGTGGCGGATACAGAGGTTTTGGACCGAAAAAGTAATCCAAAACATAGTGCTAATTTTAGGCATTATTTAGGTTGAGTTGTACAACTTTAGCGTACAAAGTATACTGCTCATTGCAAGCGATTAGATTTTACATCTGTTAATTTTCCTCTCACGAGATTATAAAGAAAATCATAATAGAAGCGTACAATATATTATATGACTGCAATCCTAATGTGATGCACGTTCGATTCGACAAGTGTTTCAGGTACCCAAAATGACATCTTGACATAAACAAGGATAGTAACGGCAGATACTTGACGTTAATAAAACTATCTCAATTTCACTTCAGAGAACTCAAATTAAACAATTATCAATTTTAAACTGGCCTCTAATTAAACTATGTAAAAGGTTACCCACATACCTCAACAGTCCATGCATGTAGTGTACAAACGTGGTGTGAATTTGTCGGTGAAATTTTGGTATCGTTTACCGCTACAAACAAAAGATACGTTTTAGTCAGCAATCAAACTGTTTGCATAAAGTGATTCACTCCCTCACCATATCTGGTGCGGTTTCAAGTGTCGAGCGTAAACATATTTGATCCACTTAATGTAACAATGGAAGGAGCGTTTCAGCTTGTAATACATGTTTCGTGTTTCTCACTACTAATACAACAGGGAATTATCTCACGTTAGTATCAGAATCACCTTTTTTGCTTCAGATATATTTGTGATGTTTGCTCTTTGAGATTATATTCCCCTTTTATGTATGTATCACAATTATGTTTGTTAGTATACTTTCTCAAATGGGTTGATAAAACTTTTAGACTTTTCGATCATTACACTTTCCTTCTCCTTAACTTCAGACAAGACTGAATCCCTTAAAATAAAAGTTTTAAATGTGTAAATACTATTGTTGAACTTGGAAATCTTTAGTTTTGTGTCAAAAGAAAGCATTATCATTTATCTTGGTTATTATGATGGGAATGATAATACTTCAAGAAATAATAATAATAATAATAATAATAATAATAATAATAATAATAATAACAATAATAATAATAATAATTTATTTAAAAGGGTGACTCATTTAGTGAAAGACTATTCTCCCTTGAGGCCATTTAACTAAAATACAAACTGCATGATGAGGAACATATCAATAACAATTTTTTAATGCAACGTTTTTTTTTTCTTCAGTGGGTTTATCTTTCACAATTGTTGCCGCAATAATCGGTTCGTAATCAAAAGTAGCAGGTTTGATTCCCGCCCAGGCAGGTCCAGGTCGACGACCTTGGCGTCTTACCAAAAAGTACTTAGTTCCCATTTCCTCCGAATTGTGTATTACAATTGTTTCAAAAGTGCTGTTGAACCAGCAGAACTAATTATATAATTATTTTATAACTTTCATGCACAGACGTATGGCATGAAATGACCATATTTGTGGATTCATTGTTTTCGTCAGACGAAATTGTTTGGGAATTATGCGATCGTTATAAAACTAGAATAAATATGTTTTATATAGTTTATATTTTTTGTTGTTGTAGGGTTTAACGCCATTTCTGAGCACATGATATGCTATACATGGCGACTAGAACTAATGGTGGGGGATGAAACCGGGAAAATCCCCAGACAGAATCACCGACCCACGAGAAGCTACTGGCAAGCTTTCTCACTTACCCATATTGACATTATCTAAGACTCGAACCCACACAGACAGGTGAGATGGCAGTGATCAGTAATGGAGAGAGCTGTATACTACTCGGCCAATCGGGACTCCATTCAGTATGTGTTGCCTGATATAAATACAAATGTCGACATAAATAGAAAGTATATCTCGAAACAATTTCTATGTAAGTCTTAGTTCGACGAAATTCGGTTTTAATTAGGAAAATCCGGCATTCTCTTTTGAACGAACACCCTTTTGATGAATTTCAATTGAATATTCAATGTAGATAAGCCTCTGTACTACATATTATGTACTTACATCGACTGATCAACTGGCTATTTTAAATGGCAAGCTAACTTGATCGGGAAATTGGAACGAGCTTTGTTTAATTTTATTTGCACATTATCTACTTTACCTCAATGAATTTACCAATAAAGTAGACTCCAATATGCCTTACAATAATGCACAGGTAGATCTGAGCCGACTCGATTGGTATAAAATTAGAAGCAGTGCGAACAGTGTTACTATCATCCCATAATGCACAGTCAGATCTAGGTCTACGCTGATTGCATTGACCTTAATGAAATTGGAATAGCAGTATTACAGTCATTTATGTATTACTAAATTGTCTTTATAATATAACGTTTTCATTTTGTTATGTCCCTATACACTTGCCACACCGAAGTCTCGCACCTTTACATAAAGACCGTCGATGGTAACAGGTTTGTGCTGCACTGTTATACGTGGATGTGTTCTATAATACAACTAACATAGTTTCCTACTAACATAGATTTGAAATTCACCGAACGCATCCTTCAGCACCAAATCAGACGCCTTGTAGGAAACATGGCAGTTGACACGGTTTATATATATATCTATAAGGTATAGTTAGATTATCTCATAGACTACCTTATCTATGAGGTTAGTCATACATGTAGTAGCTTCCAGTAAACGATATATATATATATATATATATATATATATATATATATATATATATATATATATATATATATATATATATATATAAGACTAGATGATGTGTATGTACAAGTAAATTTGTTCGAAGTACTGAGACTAATGTTAACCTTGGTAGTATATTTACTTTGTTTTTAGTATCAAGAGATTTGTTGACAATGAGTTTGATTGACAGGGTCAGCATGACTTGATAGTCATTATGAAAATATTGTGTAGCAAAATAAAGAGACTGTGCTTATAACATTTAGGAAACTAATGTGTAGAATCCATCCACTGTTAATTACAAACATTTTTACACGATCTTCCAACACCAATTACACGTATTTTCATTACGAAGATATGGTCAAAAATCACAATCTTAGTATCGCATAAATTTTTCAGTTTTTTGATCTTTCGGAGTAACAATTCTTTTAACGGACTATGTTGAACTGATGGAAGTGTTGAAGGAAGTGGTCAAGAAGCCATAACCAGTTGGTAGACAGTTATTGCCACCTCTATGCAGCCATGTATCTATGGCTGAAAATAGAATATACAGCAAATGATTAAAATTGAATAAAATTATGTTATTTCATGTATCCCGGTTTTCTGTTATTTCATGTTTTCAGAGTCAATGCCTTTAGAATAAAATTAGATTTTACTACAACCAGTGTTAGAAGCTAAATTAATCAAATGTGAACATCAACAGACAGCAATATATTTTAATGTCATAGCATAGAATTTGTTACAGCAATATGGTTTAATGTCATAGTATTGAATTTGTCACAGCAATGTGTTTTAATGTCATAGTATAGAATTTGTTACATCAATACGTTTTAATGTCATAGTATAAAATTTCTTACAGTAATATGTTTTAATGTCATAGTATAGAATTTTTTATAGCAATATGTTTTAATGTCATAGTATAGAATTTGATAAAGAAACGAAATTAAAGAGGATTTTAGAAAATGCGAATGAATTTCAAAGACATTGCAAAAATTATTTTAGCACGATTTATTATAAAAATCAATGGCGTGGGAACAAATTCCAGGAACGGAACGATTTTATAAAAAGGAATTCGAAGCATAATTTTTACATCCATATAAAGCAATCACTTGACCTAAAATTGAGCCTGATAGTGGCGCCATAACTACTGTAGGAATATTTTACCTACAAGTGGTCATGTACTCTGACAGGATTTCCTTGCAATTTCCATATTGCTGAATCGGGACCCATTGTTGTGTCCAGGACATATTCATTCAAGCCAACTGTATGAAATATTGGATGATCAATTTACAATCCGCCCTGACCTCCTCAGTCTTGTTAGAAATCATACTCTCTTTACAGCATCTGTGCTTCTGGACTATTTATTTACTACTGCAATTTTCACAAGTACTCGAATTTACATGGTAAATACACTACATCATTCATTATTGTGTTAGCAAACGTGTGGGTACAATTTATGAGAGGGTATTGCATTTTAAAGTATGCAGTATACATGTATGTATATATGATGAATGGTTAGACTTTTGTGCTTCATTTTGTACCACAATAACATAACAATAATCAGCAATGTATTATTATTATTATTATTATTATTATTGTTATTATTATTATTATTATTATTATTATTATTATTATTATTATTATTATTATTCTCGCCATAAATATGTATATTTCCTTTACCACTAGTGGTATACACCCTATATGCTTGCTGAACATTTGGATACCCCAGGCCTAGTATTACCTTATCTTTTAATTAAATTCTTCAATTCTACTATCAGTGGAGTGTACTAAACTATAACACCCAAAGTACATTAGTGGTCTGTATTTCATCACGGTTTAAAAGAAGAAACTTGAAAGCCTAGTTGTGTTAGAAACATTGTTTTTCGTTTGTTGTTTTGCCCGGGCAAGAGCAGAAGTGGAAAGGTAGAGTTCTGTTTTGTTTTTTTACTTAATGGACCCACCATTTTTGTATCGAGACCACTCTTTATTTCAAATGCCCACCTTATCTTACTTTTTGCACAGGTTCAACTGTCTGTGTGCAGTTCAGATCGATCTCCCCTAGATATGAGGCACAAAAGTCTAAAATATTGACACAAAATCGGTTTCCATCCACGGGCGAACTTAGAGTGAAATTTGTTTTAGGTTTTTCATCTATATTTTGTAGTGCACAAAAAAATGTCCTGATTATTTGGTAGAATCTTAGAGCTAAATCTGTCTACCTTGCTATAATACCAAACACTTTGTTGTATCAAGCATACCCATGACGCTACAGAGCTGGAAGTATTAATTTACCTCCTGCTCCGCAAAATCTACGCTAGGGGTTAATGTGTTAACTTGAAACACCTCTAGTTACTGATGAACGACATCCACTTGACAATCTGCTCTTAAGTATTCTCAGTTTGACCCTTCTCTTTTCATTGTGCAATTGAAATAACACTAACGAAAGAATACTAATAATAATAATAATAATAATAATAATAATAATAATAGCCATAATGATAATAACAGTAATAATAATAGTAATAATTACCATAATAATAATAATAATAATAATAATAATAATAATAATAATAATAATAATAATAATAATTATTATTTCAATATAAATAATAATAATAATAATAATAATAATAATAATAATAATAATAATAATAATAATAATAATAATAGCCAATATGATAATAGTATGTATATCTGTTAAGATTGAATTTTTAGTAAAATTAATAAGATTACTATTTTCTTTAAATTGTATTATTAAAGCAATGTTTTATGCATTTATAGCAAAACGTTGGCAACTTAAATCATTAGCTATACGAATGTACATTATTGTGTGGAAATAGGTTATAAAGCAAAAGTCAGTCAGCTTCTAAGTCTTATCAGTGAAACATATATTCCGTAAAACCAGGCATTGGCAAAAAGTCTAATTCGGTTAATAAAAAAGTAGAACAAACTTCCGTACTGACGTAAATACAAAATGGTTCTTAACTAATGATGGACAGTCGTTTCTACAAAATGGTTCTTATCTAAAGATTGACAGACATTACAACTGGCTTAATATTTTAACTTGTTCCTGGTTTAGAAAATTTAAGGAATTATCATATTTGGATCTAACTAGTGCCAAACGAACTACAAATCTGAGTTGTACCTTATGTCAGATGACGTCAAATTAAGCCGGTTTTGACCAGGAGAAACTGATTTTTACTTGATGAGAATAAACATCTATTTCCAACGGTACGTTAACCTGACACAGGATGCATATAAAAGACCACGCATTTAAGGGGTCAGGTCAGTTCCGTACCGACAAAGAAATAGATGTTTGTCTTCTCATTGCAGGTAAATAATTGTATATGTTATAACTTCTTTTAGGAATAAGTATTTTTAATGATTGAGATTTTAATGATAAAATTGTTTTGTGTGCAACATTGCTACTGAATTCTTTTATTGATAATATATTGTAACGGAATGTTTAAATGTTCTAAATAATTTATATTTAATTATATTTATGTACTTTTATTGTAAAGGTTGAGATTGCTACCAACTTCATGTTTAGATTTAATGTGGAAATAAAGTATTCTTTAAGTAAGAAAGAATATTATCTAGCAATTTATTTTAAATCTATATTCTATTTTAAAAAAAGTAAAATGCATTTCTTTAAATTAATTGTTACATTAACTATAGTAATTACATCTTACACCTTGGCTATCTTGAAATTGATTGAGAATTAACTATTTGTATAATATTCTAAAATGCAGAAGTTATACGAATAAATGAAGTTGGAAAGCTGGAAAAAGAAAAGTATAATATGTATTGCATGAACTTTTATTATAAAGTTTTTAGATGTGTTTCTAGAATGTAGTCAATATATTTGTGTTGTTTAATTAAATAAAAGTCAGTTCCGTACCGACAAAGAAAATAGATGTTTGTCTTCTCATTGCAGATATAGCTGATGTAGTGCAGCTGTTTATCATCGCGGCGGCGGCTATCATTTCAGATATAGCTGGTAGCTGGTGCCTTATCATTTCAGTGTAGCTGTCTTATCATCGTGGCAGCACGCTTTTAAGAGAGCCTGAATTCTTTCTTCCTCTCTCTCTCCCTTGTGATGACTACAACAACCTTCATTACATAACTACAACAACCTTCATTACATAACAAGTGGATGGAGAATGTTACAGATCCCTGGACCCTCTCGCAGAGCCAATGTCCCCAAGATCTGGCCTATCTACAGCGTTTCGAGTGATTATTTCTTTTGAAAAGTTATGGAGAAGATTCTTGGAAAAAACGACATTAGTGGACTAACATCTTCATAAAGTTTTCCGTAACAGCAAGAGTCTCATATTCCAGCTACGATTCCGTAACTTTCTACAAGACATTTCCATCATCATGTGACATTTTTTTATCTAGGAACTCATCATTCTTCTCTTCTTCCTCTCTTCCTGAGTTGACATTCCAACAAAAGTTCTCATAAAAGTTGGAGAAGACAACATCATGAATAAAGGTGTCACACGTATAACTATAATCCATGGGAGAGACTCGCACCAACATCTTTGCTATCATGAGACATTACGCCGTCAGCTACACTACGTGAACTCAGGAATGACAGAACAACTCTTCTGTGATTTTCGTATTTTTTCGCCCACACGAAGGGTCAGTTCTAAGACATCAGCACCAATATCATTACACCATGGGAATAAACGAACAAGTACAAACTGATAGACTACCAGCATAACATACATTACATCGCCGATGAGAATTCTTCCTGTAATATCGTTTGAAACATCCCACATGTCGAATGTATATATCCCTAGTCCAGTGCTGAAATCAAGCTACCGCAATCCAGACTGAAATGCACCTATACCATAGACCCAGATTTCCGTGGACATAACAGCAACATCTCCGCCAGACCCAGTGTCAACGACAGCCGCATTGACAGTGACTTGAACTTTTTACAGTTTGAACTCACAGACAATACGTGCATTGTTTACTATTCCTTAATATACCATTCATTCATAGGAATAATATTTCTGGACTGTAGTAATTCACACAGGTATGTTTTTTTTGCTTAATCTTATTTTGTTTCTTATAATACGAATATTAAAAGGTTAATGCATTAATTGATATTCCTAAACAACTGATCTAATTTTTGCTGTATTTCTTATGTAGTAACATAATTATTTCTTATATCTACTACAATATTCATCACAGTTGTAATGTTTTGCCTACAGAGCTTGAATGAAACACCTGACGTTTCTTGTATCCTTTGCCTACGCTATCAAAAACCCTGTTCGTACTGAAATCTGAAACTATCGTATACATGATACGCTAACAGCACATACAACATAGTATTACCGTATTTACCTATCTGAGGGAGAATTGTAAATTCCGCCTAGCCGTCTCGAACTTATTGACTTCAGATGTTTTTTGTTTGTCAGCCAAATGGTTCGACAATGTTTTAGAGGTTTTTCTCTCATAATTATCATACCATTGTATGAAGGTCTGTACCTTATGGTACGTACTATAGGAACGGCTATTATGCCTACCTATCAGCCAGTTAGAAGAGGTGATTTCCTTCACTGGTTTTGCAACATCCATTGATGTTGACTTAAATGTATGTGAAATGATATAAAAAAGTCAAAGTGTCCTAGCGATTACTCGAATCCGAGTTAACGTAATGCATAGCTCTCACGATATGAGCAGCTATTGGTCTATATACGGCCAGCTTCTGAGTCAAATTAGTTCAAAACGATAATGGCAATACATTCTCTTTCCATCGTCACAGATACCGTTAAAACACGTACATTTCAAAGCTACCAAACGCTTAAATGATATGTTCATTGTTCTTAGGTTAATTCAAAGGCGATACGTATTTCATACACGCACAGGTCAAAGTTGATTGCAAGTGAACATACGTCATGGTTATAAAGGCTAGAACAACATTAAATTGTCAGTTTCCTAACTCTTGATTAATACTAAAAATATTTACGCCATTGTCTTTGCATCTATTCTTACTTCAAAGCTACTGTTAATTCCTTGTTGAACAAGGAAGATCATCTCAATATCGGCTTATTAGCATTATTCATCCGAACAAGAATTCTTTCATTACACTTGGCTGAAACAAATAACGTAGTCACCCATACATATGTTCTGCTGATGTTATGCAAATAAATATAAAAGAGAAGAAGAGACAAAAGAAGAAAAGAAAGAAAGAAAAATAAAATAAAAATTGTAAACTAAAATAGAAAAAAAAATAAAGATACCAAGAACTGCATGCTACTATTTTGTGTTACATTCGTCCGACAAGACTAGTTTAGATGTAGGTTTTGTAGAATTTTATATTGTAAAGCTGTTTAAGTTACGTAAACCTTTAATTTTTATTTAATATCGTACCACGTTACGTTACTGTATTTTATGAAGGTATTCAATGTTGCTCCCATTGTATTTTTGGAATTTTATCACGAATTTTTCATTGTACTTTTTATTGTATTTGACTGAGTATTGTGCAATACACTTCCCATTGTTTTTTTTGGGGGGGGAATTTTATCAAATCTTTTGCATTGTACTGTACTTTTTGAATTTGACTGAGTATTTGCAATGTACTTTCTCATTGTATTTTTTTCTATTTCACCTAGTATTTTGCAATGTATTTGCAGTGTTTACATTGTATCTTTAAACTTTGCGAAATGTCTCGCAATTTTCTTTTATCATTGTATTTTTGATCTTTCACATTTTATCCTGTTTTGATGAATGAAATTGATTTTTCTTTTCGAGCCTCGAGGACTCGGCTCAAATAAATCAGAGGGTATTGTTAGGATTGAATTTTTAGTAAAATTAATAAGATTACTATTTTCTTTAAATTGTATTATTAAAGCAATGTTTTATGCATTTATAGCAAAACGTTGGCAACTTAAATCATTAGCTATACGAATGTACATTATTGTGTGGAAATAGGTTATAAAGCAAAAGTCAGTCAGCTTCTAAGTCTTATCAGTGAAACATATATTCCGTAAAACCAGGCATTGGCAAAAAGTCTAATTCGGTTAATAAAAAAGTAGAACAAACTTCCGTACTGACGTAAATACAGAATGGTTCTTAACTAATGATGGACAGTCGTTTCTACAAAATGGTTCTTATCTAAAGATTGACAGACATTACAACTGGCTTAATATTTTAACTTGTTCCTGGTTTAGAAAATTTAAGGAATTATCATATTTGGATCTAACTAGTGCCAAACGAACTACAAATCTGAGTTGTACCTTATGTCAGATGACGTCAAATTAAGCCGGTTTTGACCAGGAGAAACTGATTTTTACTTGATGAGAATAAACATCTATTTCCAACGGTACGTTAACCTGACACAGGATGCATATAAAAGACCACGCATTTAAGGGGTCAGGTCGGTTCCGTACCGACAAAGAAAATAGATGTTTGTCTTCTTATTGCAGATATAGCTGATGTAGTGCAGCTGTTTATCATCGCGGCGGCGGCTATCATTTCAGATATAGCTGGTAGCTGGCGCCTTATCATTTCAGTGTAGCTGTCTTATCATCGTGGCAGCACGCTTTTAAGAGAGCCTGAATTGTTTCTCTCTCTCTCTCTCTCTCTCTACCACTATGGATATTGACGCTCCTTAACATGCGAGTAATTCCTTCTCATAGCAAGAAATGAGAAGAAGGTTATGTAAAGCTGATCACAACTTACTACATAACAGAAACACTTACATAACATATCCCAACCACTATTCAAGTCCATTATGCCCTATCCACTATTTTGCCTCTTTCAGTCTTAAATTGGTACCGTTTGACTTGAGCGAGCAGAATTGTCTTAAGATTTATTGCGTTCTAGGAGTTCACATTCCTCACAACGAATATGAACATGACAAATGTGTCGTAAATTTGCATGTATCATCACTAAATTCAGCCATATCAATACTAAAATTGAAGGACTTCCCGACAGAACGTCACTTCCCGACATCATATTACCACCGGTAGTATACAAATATTTCTTGAGCGTTTTCGTAAAACATTAATAAATGCACTCATTATCTTAGTTTTCTTCTCTGTGAGTTAAAATATGCATTTGTAATGCACAATTCTGTGTTAATTAGCGAAAATTGAGCATTCTGATATAGAATATGTATTACACTCTAGTAAGTAGACTTTAATGTAACTAAGAGTTTTATTCTAAATAGTTTCGTCTGTCAAGACATAAGTCTTTATTTGTAATGTAGATGGAAACAGACAAAATAAAATTATCGATTTTCAAGGTTAGGGATTTGACTGGTCAAACGCTTCTAGGCTACTGATAAAATCTGATCTTGTGCGCAATGTGAACCAAGGCGTAGACAGAAAATAAATGCCCATGAGTGGACAGTACGAAATGTTTTTTTGCAGACGATTGTTTTGTTATTTATTATTTGATATAGTTTACTATTTATTCATTACTTGTCTATCCAAGGTTTGTTTCGTTTTCTTCAGTCAGCTATCATTATGTAATAACCCATTAAAACTGATTGACAAACGAAATTATAAAAATAAAACTTTATTAAACAGTGTATTCTGATATTTTTCAATATCTAAGCACATACAACAATAACCAATTAGTTCTCAGTCAATCACAGGACGTTTGGCATGTTCATCTTTTTCTGAGTTCCAGCATTCACCTCATCCTGTCTTACCCTCCGTGTGCATAATCTTCATTGAAGAAAAAAGTGTATGGATTTGGGAGACATGTTAATACTCATATATATCTTGAGCCAAATTATACATTAGTGAAATCAATTAGAAGCATAACAGTCTTCTTTCTTTAAGTAATGCTTACGTTTGTCTCTAATTTTATAAGGGGAAATAACATATTGTTCAAAAATTAGGAGACAATCAAATGACGACTGAGGCTTCTTACACATATTGCCTGGCTGCCTGAAATATAATATGCATATTGTGAGCTCCATTACCTTGATTTGAGGGATTGAAAGTTTACCTGTATGTTAGACATCAACCTAAGCGTGATATTAATTAATTTTCTCAAGAAGAATGTCTTTTTAAATGATTTATATAGTCAACAGAAGCCTATATCAGTATTTTAGTAATACATTATAATGAATTTTATAAAGAGAAAATATTACATGGGAATCAGCTCAGTAGCTCGTACTATTCAAACAGTAATTTACCATCACTATAAAAGATTAAAAATATATTGAAAATTGAAAATATAAAAACTTCATAAAATAGTGTTTTCTGCTATATTTCAATATGTAAGCAAATACAAAAGTAATCAATTAGTTCTCAGTCAGTGACAAGGCCTTGGGACTTTTCTTCTTTGCTTGGAGTTACCGCATTCACATATTTGCCTGAAATATAATATTGCATGTATTGAGCTCCATTACCTTGATTTAAGGGATTGAAAGTTTACATGTATGTTAGACATCAAACTAAGCGTGATGTTATTTAATTTGCTCAAGATGAATATCTGTTTAAAAGATTTATATAGTCAACAAAAGCCTATACCAGTATTTTAGTAATACATTATAATGAATTTTATAAAGAAAAGAATAACATAGGAAACAGCTTAGTGGGTCGTACTATAAAAACAGTAATTTACAATAAATAACTTGCGACAATACCCGTGGATGTAAATATCATAATGTACATGTCAGGATAAAAATAAATCTTAGGTAAGATGACACTCAGTTACATTTATAATTCTGTGGCGGTTCATAGTGGACAAAAACCGGACGATCTTCGGGAGAACTTTACAGAAGCTCCTGAAAGCCAATAGAGTGGGATGTGTGTGACAAGACATGTCTCACTTTTTTAAGCAAGAGCGTGGGTCAAGAGCTTCTACGGAAATTTTCAAGCAATGCAATTACAAATTACATCAATTTCTTAAGAGAAATCGAAACGATTACAAGAACAAAAAAAAGCAATCTAGATGAAAGATTACGTTTAAACTTCTTAACTGAAACAGATATTTGAGGTATATAACAAAACATGGTTAGCTACAAAGTGCTATTTCAAGACCTGATTTTAAGGACGAAGTTTTAAGGAAAGGACAATTTTAGAATCAAGTCATGTTGGTCTCTTCGGAAGATAATCGATAAGACAATAAACCATATTTAAATTGTAATGTTTTATCTCGGTCAGAGCAATTTAAACACCATCCTCCTGGTTGTTGCATTAAACAAGTTAACGAATGTCATCTGGCAAACACTGATGCTAAGAACAACTTTGAATATTACATGTGTACCAGAGAGGAAGTATGACAGTTTTTGAGATACAGGTGTCATCTGTAACAATGTAACACTAAACAGGAATTAGGTGCCTAAACCTTGTGATACCCACTTTGGAATCCAAACCTGATATCAAAATGTAACCTTTTGTGAATGTTCATATATTCATTTCAGTTGTAAGAATCAATGCAAATCGTTCGCAATGATCAATGTTATGAGTTGATGCCTTGGTCCGATAATAAGTTAATAGAGCACCCGCCTCGGATGCGGAAGATTGCGGGTTTCAAACCAGACCCAGTGAAACCAAAAACATAATATAGAAGATACTAACAGCTGCGTCGCTTGGAGCTCAGCAATATGAGGTTAGTGTAAGAACTGGTCAGCATGGTGTCAGGATAATTAGAGTGGGTTTGACATGATACCACATGTCTGATGCATGATGCCCCAGTGCTAGACATCAATATAAACTGCCTCACTGCATACATCGTAAATTGTTAAAACTACATTAAAAATCCTAATCTCTCTCTCTCTCTCTCTCTCTCTCTCTCTCTCTCTCTCTCTCTCTCTCTCTCTCTCTCTCTCTCTCACACACACACACACACACACACACACTCCTCTATGCTCTTTCGAGATTGTCAGGTACTTTGATTGAAGTTCGACGATATTTCTTAACCGTATCTGATAACACATTATATCCTGGATTAATCTGTTGATTGGGTTCGATTAAGGAAATTCAATATTTCGGCTCGTAGGCCCAATAACAGTAATACAATAAATCAATAAATTAAAAAGATATGTAACATAAATTGTAAAAATACATTTTCTTGCATGAATAAACTTATCTACTTTTTAATTTGTTTAAGTCTAGTTAGTCACTGCATTTACAAGATCTGGACTGAGAAAAGTGTCTTTTGTACATTCTTAAAAACAAAAGTATGTGTAAGGAAAGAATTGGTTTACTTCTTATAAAGACAGAATTCTTATGAATACATATATGTTTTAAATAAATTCCGTCTTAATAAATATAGTTCTTTCTCGTCATAGGAACATTTTGTGGAGTTATTTAGTCTCACGCTGCTAGTGTTCATCAAGTGGGCACAAATGTAGTAAATACATTAAACACTGAAGCAATCAGAGGAATATTGGCTCGCATTAAATGTGCATATCACAACCAACATACTACCTTCAGTTATATCTGCCACTGTGCCATCACAAAAAGATAGAAGAGGTTAATTCAGTTGAACTCTTTGTCTCTGCGCACCTTTATAGATCAAAGAGTTCGAGGTCGCTTGATGAGAAATTATATTGACCATTGTCACGGAAATGTGTGTGAGTAGTATCAATATGTATATATTTTCAAAAATGTACTCTGGTTTCGCTACCGCGTACAGAGTCACCCGAGGGTGGTTTATTTTTTTATCAGCTCTAGTTATTTCGAAATACTGAGCGCGACTTAATCCATGCTGCATGTGCACCTTGCCTGCAGTTTAAACCTAAGTACCCCTAAGTACCTAACTGCGCATATCTGTCACAGCTAGTATATATTATAGAGCAAATTCTCTGTAAACATTATATTACAACGAGTCTTGTTAGGAGGCTTACCACTTTACGGGAATAGAATATTCAGCTGTATAGGTATTTACATTTAGCGATTGTATTCGTATCGCTATTCGTTTTATATGACATCATTGTTTCATATAGCAAATGTTTTAGAATTCTACTGAGTAAATACCTAGATTATACAGCGCCATGAAATTAGAAATACGATTGTCTGCTTCTAGATAGCTATTTGTTGTAACTGAACAGACAAATTGAATTTAAGTACACGCTGCATGCATTGGACGTTTAATGTATTGGTAACTAATTCATGTGCGCGCATGCGCAACATATATGAATGTAGAAGTACTTAACCGTGTCACATGTATTAGAAGGTTTAGTTGTTTTAATTTTAGCTGCCTCGTGTATGGCTGGGTGCTGCCTTATATATGCCTTATATATATATATATATATATATATATATATATATATATATATATATATATATATATATATATATATATATATATATATATATATATATTTGATTGGGTGATGAGAAGTCGCAGGACTCTGTGGTTTCTTGTGACGTATACGCTGTGTCTGGTGACGTTGGTTCGGAAGAGTGTGCTGGTGTTCTCGATGCGAGGGACAAAGGCTTCGCGACCATCGGGTCTGTGTTAAATGTGAGGGCTTTCTAGGGATTCTTCAACAGACAGGGAGAAGTGGACCATGCGTGGTGACTCCTTGATCATTGACTGGAGCGGGTTGAACCGACGATACATATTGGGAGTCAAAGGGGCTCCACGATAGTTATATAATACGTGTTCCGTGTTATTGCTATTGCCATCTGAGCAAACATATCAACAGTTTCACATCAAAATCGTTATATGAATGATAGATTCATAATTTCACGTTTACATATCGAAATCGTTATATAAACGATCAAATCATAAATTACATGTATTTTCATTGCTAAATCGTTATATGAACGATATAATTAAACATACGGGCATTTACATCTCAGTCTCGTTATACGAGCGATATAAATTGTAAATTCATACATATACTTGTATTTGTTGATCGCGTGATAAGACGTTATTTACGTTAGTTTCAAATTCTTTTCGTTAAAATCATCCTTTGAAGGTTTTTTCGTTGAGTTACTTGTTGTTGATAGTTTCATCTTAGGAACTTTATAATTTTCCTTATCTATTGTGTATAATAATGTCAGATTTGTTTATATTTAAATTGCGTTTATAAATAAACAGCTTAGTAATGCAGATGCATTCGGTGTCTTCACTAATCTACTCTCAACCCGGCCTCATCCTGTGACAACCATGAAATTAACCATAGCTTTTAATTTGGTATAAAAGCTTAACATTTAATTGTGATTACCAAACTCATGACATGTTTCAAGAACAGAATTTTCGTTTAAACAATTTAGCAAATTATTATTGATTAATATACAAATATAAATGAACATGACATAAGCATATCGAAAGCAGTTCTTATGAAAAGATGTTTTCTTTTTTTTTTTGCTATAAAGTGTACAAGTTACCACAGTTTGTTTATTGTGGTCGTCACTTAGATAGTTAAACGATCTTTCACAAAACAAAGAATGGGTTGGAACAAATAAACTTTTTAAAAGAATGTACTTGTATATGTTCTTGTGGGGATTTTGAGCACAACGTATCTATTTATGTATGCTGTGTCCTGTGCAATAACAAAGAAAGAACATTCAAAATTAAAGGAATTTAAGGACTCACCAATGAACATACATACATACATACATACATACATACATACATACATACATACATACATACATACATACATACATACATACATACATACATACATTGTAACGTGGGTGCGCTGGCGGGTGATCAAAGTGTTATTAAGACAATATTGCACAAGACCTGGTCAGAGGTATTGCGCAACTTGGAAACAACACTTGAAGACCGCCTCCCACTAATTGGCGTTATCTAGGAGATGATCGCTACGGTGTGATATGCCCGGTCAGTGAGTATAGTAATCTGAGATGGTACTTTGAACAAGACAATACACGAGCCCCCGTAAACATAAAATATGAATTTAATCAAAAATACAATTAAGAAAAGAATGACACTGTGAATTACACTTTCTCTCTTTCTGAATACAATTAGTTCAGAAAAATACAAATATTGAAGCTTTAAAATAATGGATACATTCAAAGAATCCAAACACTAATGAAAATAAATGAAGTTAGCCGTTAATACTGATAGTAAATTTCATCAAGGAATCGAATGTTCATTTAACATTGGACTGTTGAATGATTCAACATGACCTTTTTCGTTGACTGGTTTTTCTTTCTTTCCCCTGCGTGCGTCCGTCTCCAGCTTGCCCTTTAATTGAACGGGAATTCCACACTCTGACTTCTTATTTCTTTCCTTTTGTCTTCTCGCTGGTTTTCACTCTTGCCCAAAATAAACTATTGCCGTTGACTTCTCGCTGATTCTCACTCTTGCCAAAGTAAACTATTTTTCCTTGTAAAAGAAAAGGGTAAAACGCCCTAAGTATCTCGCTACTTTCAGAATTGCGATTGTTCGTCCGTCTTCATGTTCGAACAATCAGATCTTACTATCAGTGTTATCATTCATACGGCTAACAATTTCTATACATGTTTCAGATCAATAGAGCTATACTGTTAATTATCGACATCAGAATTCGGGAAAGTCATATATTCCCGTAAATCATTACGTAAAGTGAGGCAATATAACATAACACACAATTCATATTTACTTAATATGATAAATTCAAATTAATGTAACCTTTCCAATCATACATGTACACGGCGGGTTTTCTACACCACCCATTTGCCTAACTAAGTAATAAGGTAAAAAATGCTAATTCAGAATTCAAAATACATTATTAAATCACTGCAAACCGACTATCCATACAAAATATGAACACGTCATGCATCTGTAACAAAGAAACATATCCAAGTACGTTATTAAATCAATGTAATACGGAACTGTTTGTAGCGTAGAATCGATACATTATTCATCTGAGACAAAGATAAACAGCATATACATTACATCATAATAAAGGTGAATTTGAGCTAAATACCTTTTTTGTGTTTTTGGCGTCTTACAATCGTTCCACATTCAGTTTAACTGGAACCCAATTTTACGAACGTCTTTCTTTCAAAGACGTACGGAGTCTTCTCCGGGATTGGAATCAATTATTCTGACCGTCTCTTGCAGACGTCTTGCTAGACTGCCTAACATCGTTTGATACGAACTATATATTTCCCGATTCTGGGTTTCGACCCAACCCTCTGTCCTGTACATTTGACCAATCGGCATAAACGCTATTCTTACTGACCTTATGGAAACCGTCTCTCACGATGTCAAAAATGCCACTTAGGATCGAGATGTCACATTATCGTTTGTCTTAATCATTTTTGAAAGCTCTACGTGAGTATTCCCATAATTTTACGTGTCAATACTCAGTCCGTTTTCACTTTAATTATTGTACCAAGCCTGACCAGGTTTAAGAAAACATTTTTCCCGTTCCAAACTCTGCCCCAAGACAGTCGATTGTCGGCTAGCCTACGAATTAATTACTGGATGTCACTGACGAAAAATTTGGCACTTGACATTACCCCCTTTCTAAGAGAAAAATCGGTATTTTTACTCTCCCAAATTTTTCGGTGATCTATACTGCTCCCGTTACATGTCCTTAGGTGACCTATTCACTTCAGCCATTCCTAACCGACTTGAACAATCCGCTCCTACATTATCTCTACCTTTGATGTATCGCACTAGAATCTGATACTGTTGTAGGAATAGCGACCATCTCATTAATCTACCGTTAGTTAATTTTGCCTGGGCCAAATAAGCTAGTGGTTGATGATCTGTTTCTAAAGTAAACTTCCTGCCATACAGATACCGTTGGAACTTAGTTATTCCAAATATAATTGCCAAACATTCTTTCTCCGACACTGAATAATTAATTTCTGCATTTGATAGTTTCCTACTTCCATAAGCAACTGGGAATAAGCTTCCCTCGTGTTCTTGCAGTAACACTGCCCCTAAACCTCTATCACAAGCATCTGTCCTCAAAACAAAATCCCGTGTCACGTCAGGTAACTTAACTATGGCGTCTGACGTCAGTCTGTCTTTTAGCGTCTGAAATGCGCGTTCACATGCGTCTGTCCATACTACTTTGGTCGGCGCTTTTTTCCGAGTCAAGTGAGTCAATGGACTTGCAATAGCACTAAAATTTGCCACATATCTCCTATAGTATCCTGCCAAACCTAGAAAAGATCTAACTTCAGTCTTAGTAGTCGGTCGTAATGCGTCCCTAAGTTGTTCGACCTTTGAACTCTCTGGTTTTAACGTGTCCTCGCTGAGGGTATGTCCTAGGTAGTCTAATTGTCTGAACCCTATATGGCACTTCGATGGTCGTGCGGTCAGTCCGGTTTGTCGTAGTCGTTCTAAGACTTTTTTCAGCAAAAGTATGTGTTCTTCCCATGTAGCTGTAGCTAATAAAAGATCGTCCATGAAGTTGGAAACTCCCATCCCCCGCAATGGTTCAAGGAATTTCCGCATCATACGGGTGAAGACACTGGGCTCGTTCTGCACCCCGAATGGCATGACCACCCACTGGTAAGTCCCATCTGGAGTTGCAAAGGCGAGTTTTGCTCGGTCTTCACTACGGACTGGAATTTGCCAGTATCCTTTGGACAGATCAATCTTAGAAAAATGTTTAGCATGGGTTACTCCTGCGAAAATAGACTCAGGGTCAGGTAAAAGTTCTACCTGGAATTCTGTAATTCGGTTTAACTTTCGGTAGTCGACACAAAATCTGTGTGCACCATCCTTCTTCTGGACTAGTACAACAGGAGAGCTATACGCCGACTCGCTTGGTTCGATAATACCCAAGTCTAACATAGTTTCAACTTCCTTACGGACCGCTCCTAACTTCGCGTACGGCAACGGATATGGTCTTAACTTTACTGGGTTATCGTTCAGCAGCTTCAAAGAGAACTCCTCCAGCTCTGTCCTCCCCGGTCTCCCTGTTAAGACGCTCGAATATTCTTGAAGTACCGACTCCACCTCTTTACGTTGGTCTGACGTTAACGTAACGTCAAGTGTGACGTCGACGTAGGTTTCCTCCCTCGTCAACGGACAACTAGGGAGTACTTCCGCCTGCCCTGCGTTGTCGTCGGATTCTTCCTTCACGACGGTAGCCACCACGAACTCCGTGGGTGGTTCTCGCACACGGTACCGCTTCAAAAGATTTACGTGGAACAACTTATCCTTATCCCCTACTCTGATACGGTAATTTTGTCCACCTTTCTTCTCTGTTACAACAAATGGCCCCCTCCATGAGACTTGCAGCTTGTTGTGCTCCAATGGCAACAACAACAACACCTTGTCACCCACCTCAAAGTGACGTTCCTTCGCCCTTTTGTTGTAATACTTGGCTTGACGTCCCCTTGCTTCGCAGAGATTTTCTTGAGCCAATTTACAAACTTCTTCTAGTTTGTTACGCAAGTCGACAACATATTGGTATGTTGTACGCACTTCTTCGGATGCTTGCTCATCCGTCCATAACTGTTTCAAGACAGCCATGGGTCCCCTTACCGTCCGCCCATAAACTAATTCAAAAGGTGAAAAACCCAAACTTGCCTGGGGTACTTCACGATACGCGAACAGTATCGCCTGAAGGTATCGATCCCAATCCCTAGGTCGACCTTCACATAGCTTCTTTAAAGCCTGTTTCAATGTCCCATTGAAACGTTCTACCAACCCATTACACTGCGGGTGGTACGGGGTAGTCGTCAGGTGTCTAATGGAGAGTAATCGATTTACCTCTTCCATCACCTGGCTCACGAACTGTGTCCCTTGGTCGGTCAGTATCTCGTCTGGAACTCCGACTCTCGACCACACCCCTAACAAGGCCTCAGCCACCGTGACTGAGTAAATGTTCTTCAAGGCCACTGCCTCCGGGTACCGGGTAGCGTAATCTACGACCGTTAATATATACCGATTTCCACTTTCCGCCGCCGGCTTAATCGGACCTACTAAATCCATCGCCACTCTCGAGAAAGGTTCATCTATTAGTGGGGTGGTTCCTAGTGGCACTGGGTGATGGGAGGTTTTCGGTGCCACTCGCTGACACTTGTCACATGACAAACAAAACCTCCTCACATCCCCATGTACACCTGGCCAATAAAACTCCCTCACCAACCTATCTCTGGTCTTCGCCACGCCCATGTGGCTTCCGAGAAGACCCTCATGTGCTAACCGGAGCACTTCGTCGCGCTTCCCTACGGGTACCACAACTTGTTTAAACGTATCGACCCCTTTCTTGGCGTACCGATACAAAATACCGCGCTTTGTCGCGAACTTAACCTCGCCGTCTGGCAATTTCCGTACGGACCCGTCCGTCGCGTACCTACGTACCTTGTCCAGAGATACATCTTCCTTTTGAAGCTTCTCTAACTCACCAGGTACCAAAATGTCTATGGGCGAAGTCACGGATCTTAGCGGCTTCGACCCTGACCTTCGCTTCATAGCCCTCGTCTCCACTGACCCGACATGTATAGGGTTACACGTCATAGGGTTAGGTTGGGGCAACACATACCTACACCCTAATATTACGTCATGAGACAGTCCCGACAAACACGCTGCTTGAATTCGCCCTTTTACATATGGCGAATCAAGGTCTATGCTAACGACCGGAAGCGAATCCTTCGTCCTGTTAGCAAACTGTACTTCCACCGTCTCACCTGTATAATCTCCAGGTTTAACGTATCTACGGTCTACCAAGGCCGGGTAACTACAGCCGGTGTCATACAGCACCGTGGCTTCCTCACCATTTACCGTAGCTCTCGCTATATTCGTAGACTCCACTGTTTTCTTTTCTTAACAGTATTCGGAGTTACCGAATTAACCATTGTCGGACGATACTTTCTACAGTCCTTGACAACATGGCCTGGTTTATTACAGCCATAACACACTGGCTCACCTCTTCTACCCGAGGTATCCCTATCTACCCCTTGAGTCTTTCCCGACCCACGGAAATGTACTTGGCTGGGATTTCCGGCCCCTGGCCTCCCACCATTTTGACCATTTCGTCTATGGGTTGCCACCTCAGTGGTCTTTCTAAGCTCACCGATTCCAGGTCGGTCCCTACCATTCCAAGTAGTCGGACGCGCATGCGCGCTCTCATAGCGCTCGGCCATTATGCTTATCTCATCCAAAGTTGAGAATTCGCGCTCCGCCAAAAACACAATTAAATCTTTTCTGTACGTACTTAACACGTGTTTCTTTAAAATCTCTTCGCGAATACCTTCGTACGTTAACGCGGTGCCAGACATTTTTATCCATTTATCAAAAATCACGCGCACTCGACTGTGAAATTGCGCGTGTGTTTCGGTAGCCCTTTTTGACGATTCCCTAAAAAGTTTTCGGAACGTTTCCGCTGATAACTCATAGTGGCGAAGTAGAGCTTTCTTCAGCGCGTCATAATCGTCTATGTCGGTTGGGGTCATGTTGTGGTACACGTCTTTCGCTGCCCCCTGCAAAAAGGCTGAAATATTGATGGCCCACTGGTCCTTAGGTATTTGGTGAACCAGGGCCAACTTTTCAAACTGCGTCAAAAAGTTGTCAATTATTTCGTCCTTGTCATTAAACATCGGCATGGTTAACTGTATGGGTCGTCTGTCTTCCACGCGACTACTCGGGGTGTCCGGACGTACGTTCGATTCTTCACCCCTCCTGAACTCGGCTTCGAGCCTTAGTCTCTCCATGGCTAGCATATGATCCCTTTCTCTTACCTTTTCTTCTGCTTGTAGTCGCGCGAGTTCCATTACTTTCTCCCTCTCCTTCTCCTCAGCCTGTAGTCGGGCTAATTCCATTTCTTTCTGTTTCTCCTTCTCTCGTTCTCTGGCTTTCTCTTCCTTGTGTTCTTTCAAACTTCTTTCCATAAATTCAGTTAGTTTTTCACCCTCATACCCAAGTTCGTCTTTTCCAATGGATTTAAATTCCTTTAGTAACTGTCTGTCTGTCGCCATTACGTACGTTTTGTCTTTCCTTTTTCTCTAGAACTATGTCCTTAACTGACCTACAATCAGGGAGTTTCCCTACGAAAATAGTTTGACCTAAACTAACCTTATCTGCAGCGAGATGGACAGGTCGAATCAGCCGCAATTAATTGACCAGACAGAAATTCCAGTGACAGTGGAATACTGCTAACGAGACGTGATTGATTGCTGTCTAAAATACAGTACTGCCCAAATAATTCGTTCTTGTCTCACGAGACTATTTAGGTAGTGCCACTTTAACGCTTATGATAATTTCACACAGAAGGTATAAATCTCAAATTCTACAAACCACTTTTAACGTAAAACAATTTGCATGCAAGTATACAAAATAGCAGACAATGTTTGATTCATTCGATTCCTACTTAATAATAATAACAAATTTATGCCTTTGTTCAAAATACGCTCCGATTACTTCAAATCACAATGAAAATTTCAAATCCCGAGACGAAGCCCCCACTTTGTAACGTGGGTGCGCTGGCGGGTGATCAAAGTGTTATTAAGACAATATTGCACAAGACCTGGTCAGAGGTATTGCGCAACTTGGAAACAACACTTGAAGACCGCCTCCCACTAATTGGCGTTATCTAGGAGATGATCGCTACGGTGTGATATGCCCGGTCAGTGAGTATAGTAATCTGAGATGGTACTTTGAACAAGACAATACACGAGCCCCCGTAAACATAAAATATGAATTTAATCAAAAATACAATTAAGAAAAGAATGACACTGTGAATTACACTTTCTCTCTTTCTGAATACAATTAGTTCAGAAAAATACAAATATTGAAGCTTTAAAATAATGGATACATTCAAAGAATCCAAACACTAATGAAAATAAATGAAGTTAGCCGTTAATACTGATAGTAAATTTCATCAAGGAATCGAATGTTCATTTAACATTGGACTGTTGAATGATTCAACATGACCTTTTTCGTTGACTGGTTTTTCTTTCTTTCCCCTGCGTGCGTCCGTCTCCAGCTTGCCCTTTAATTGAACGGGAATTCCACACTCTGACTTCTTATTTCTTTCCTTTTGTCTTCTCGCTGGTTTTCACTCTTGCCCAAAATAAACTATTGCCGTTGACTTCTCGCTGATTCTCACTCTTGCCAAAGTAAACTATTTTTCCTTGTAAAAGAAAAGGGTAAAACGCCCTAAGTATCTCGCTACTTTCAGAATTGCGATTGTTCGTCCGTCTTCATGTTCGAACAATCAGATCTTACTATCAGTGTTATCATTCATACGGCTAACTATTTCTATACATGTTTCAGATCAATAGAGCTATACTGTTAATTATCGACATCAGAATTCGGGAAAGTCATATATTCCCGTAAATCATTACGTAAAGTGAGGCAATATAACATAACACACAATTCATATTTACTTAATATGATAAATTCAAATTAATGTAACCTTTCCAATCATACATGTACACGGCGGGTTTTCTACACCACCCATTTGCCTAACTAAGTAATAAGGTAAAAAATGCTAATTCAGAATTCAAAATACATTATTAAATCACTGCAAACCGACTATCCATACAAAATATGAACACGTCATGCATCTGTAACAAAGAAACATATCCAAGTACGTTATTAAATCAATGTAATACGGAACTGTTTGTAGCGTAGAATCGATACATTATTCATCTGAGACAAAGATAAACAGCATATACATTACATCATAATAAAGGTGAATTTGAGCTAAATACCTTTTTTGTGTTTTTGGCGTCTTACAATCGTTCCACATTCAGTTTAACTGGAACCCAATTTTACGAACGTCTTTCTTTCAAAGACGTACGGAGTCTTCTCCGGGATTGGAATCAATTATTCTGACCGTCTCTTGCAGACGTCTTGCTAGACTGCCTAACATCGTTTGATACGAACTATATATTTCCCGATTCTGGGTTTCGACCCAACCCTCTGTCCTGTACATTTGACCAATCGGCATAAACGCTATTCTTACTGACCTTATGGAAACCGTCTCTCACGATGTCAAAAATGCCACTTAGGATCGAGATGTCACATTATCGTTTGTCTTAATCATTTTTGAAAGCTCTACGTGAGTATTCCCATAATTTTACGTGTCAATACTCAGTCCGTTTTCACTTTAATTATTGTACCAAGCCTGACCAGGTTTAAGAAAACATTTTTCCCGTTCCAAACTCTGCCCCAAGACAGTCGATTGTCGGCTAGCCTACGAATTAATTACTGGATGTCACTGACGAAAAATTTGGCACTTGACATACATACATACATACATACATACATACATACATACATACATACATACATACATACATACATACATACATACATACATACATACATACATACATACATACATACATTCATACATACATACATACATACATACATACATACATACATACATACATACATACATACATACATACATACATACATACATACATACATACTGGACTGACAGGCAAATTGTGTAGCTTTTCACATACATGCATGCATGCATGCATACAGAGAGGCAGACAAACAAACAAAGAGGCAGACAGGCAGGTAGACAAATAGACAAACAGACAGACATATACCACCTCACTAACATGCCAATTTAGTAGCTGCTCCACATGCATACATACATGCATACGGACGGACGGACGGACAGACAGACATATTACACTAAGTTGTATATTTTATAATGCATTATTATGATTGATTTATGGTCACTACCTTATTATAAACAATTTTCAACAGGCTATCATCTAGGTTGCCATCACCGGACGTACACGAACTCTTACATCCATGCATGCATGCATACATAGACGATTGCATCGTTATTATCGTCGCATTTGTATGTGTTATCGATAATTAACTCAGTTCCAATGAATCGAAGATATGTTCCGATTAAGCATGCAAGTGTTGATCGCAGTTGAAAATTCGGGGGCGCCGAGTGGCTGAGTAGGCTAAAGCGCACTCCGTCACTGCCATCTCACCTCTGCGTTGGTTCGACTCTCAGATTCGGCTAATGGGGGTATGTGAGGAAGCTTACCAGTACCTTCTCTTGGGTCAGTGGTTCTTTGTGGGGATTTTCCCCGGTTCATCCTCCACCATTAAAACTGACCGCCTTGTATAGCCTATGATGTGCTGAGAAATGGAATTAAACACTACAACAACAACAAATTGTAAATCGAATAGGCTAAGGTTATATTTTATCTTTAGAAAATGAATTTGGTACATAGAGTTAATTGGACGAATTCATTTATCTTTGTGGGTGATTTAGATTTTTAATCTAACATTAACAATTTTCCAATTTAACAATTTAAAGTGATGGGACATCATAACGCAGATATGTAGCATGATAGCCCACCCATCCGCATTATCCTGGCACCAGGCCGACCAGTCCTAACACTAACTTCTTAATGCTGAATGTCTAGCTAGGCAGCTGCTAAAACCATCTCTTGAAATCTTTTGTATGACTTGGTCGAGGTACCAATCAACGACCTCACGCATGCTGGGTGGGCGCTGGAAGCACTAGACCACTGGAGCGGTCCGGATTCATTTATCGAACGAAATGTATATTTCATGGTCTTGTCCGCTTTACATGTGCTCGTATATATAGTTAGATACAGTATATAAGACTTTTAAGACAAAACCTCGTTAGGCTTTTAGGAAGATGCATCCCTCCATTCAATTTTATTTACGCCAGGTTCTTTTTATCTTGCTATTTAAAGACATATTTAAACTACCCCGACAATATTTTTTTTTCATTTCGATTAACTGAATAACTTTACATCCCCTTATCCTGAGAATGTGCACGGTCCTGTACAAGTGTTTATATTTGTGTTTGTAATACTAATGTAGCTGTCATCACCTAAATTTAGAAGTATGTTCTATAATTTATAACCAATGATAGCAACGACAATGTTCATTCAGTAACTTCGACCACACTGCTACTGATACCTGCATAGGCGAATCAAACCAGTCGCATTCAAATGAAATAGGAAATGACGTTTTTGATGCCTTATCTCTGTATGTCTGTATTTCTCTCTCTCTCTCTCTCTCTCTCTCTCTCTCTCTCTCTCTCTCTCTCTCTATATATATATATATATATATATATATATATATATATATATATATATATATATATATATATATATATGTGTGTGTGTGTGTGTGTGTGTGTGTGTGTGTGTTATTACTGGGTACAACTAATCGTTTTCGCCACGTTATACCTCGTTCATTATTAATATACTGTCGTTAGGTACGAACAATTTAGTGTTATGAGACAGGATCCTGACAATATTTTAAAGAAAACGTTAGTCCGTTAATAGCTGTAAACCAGATTAGTCTGATTAATAGCCGAATAACACCATATCCTATTCACTATATTATCTAAAAACAAATAACTTTATCTTGAGACAAAATAAAAGAAACTATCTCGCCACGACAGACAATGGCAGCCCCGTTTCTGCAATGGAATCATCAGTAGCAGCAGAGAGGGTGAACAGACCACGATTTCAAGCAAAAATAAGGCTTCCAGATAACGTTTTCGAGCAAAAAATGGCCTATACACTACGTTTTCAAGCAAAATATAAGACTTCCAACGAAATCTCATTTAACCAAAAAAAAAGTCTCCATTTTTGTAAAACGGAGATTTTACGATTTTGCTCACAACGATGTGGTCATCCACCCTCTCTGCTGCTAGAATTTTCAGTTCTGGGTTAACAAAAACTAAGAAATGATTAACCGAATATTTGATCCAGTCCGATACGATATCGAGTCCGAGGATCATGTAAATTTATTGTTATAAATCCATGCGGGGTTGACTGAGCGTTACTAAAGAAATTTTTAAATTGATTATGATCCATATCTCCACCGCACCAGGTTTGCCAAATATTTCTTAACGTATGAGTATCAACTCCGTTAAATACACACAGCATATTGCAGTTATCTCTGATCACTTTTGGTATTTGAGTATAACGTTGAGTTACATATATCACGTCAGTGTTTTTATGCCTGCCTCTGGAAAAGATCCTAGCAGGATTTTTTTGTTTATCCAACATTATATCGTCGTATACGACTAAATTGTTAATATCTCCATTAATATCATCAATACTCGGTGCTTCATCGATATCGGTTATAAAATCAATGGCGTTCTCACCGCTAATTTCTGATGCATTTTCGTTAAAATCTTTTAGCACTTCATAACATCGTTGATCATCTACGCTAGGAGCAATTAAATACAACTTATCCCACTTCATCCATCTCATTATTAAATTAAGCAACAATTGCGTTTTACCGGATCCAGATGGCCCGATTATAATCATCCGGATAGAGTTTGGTAGCGCTGCATGATGCTTAATTGGTTCTCTTGTTTTAGTCGCCGAAAAATCAATTATATCCATATTTCTATACATAAATTATGGATCTATATTGTGTGAAGTGTAAAACGCGTACTGGCACAGATGATGTGACGACGGTTACAACTAAAAATAACCGATCAGCGCTTTCTGGTAAATGCGTGCAATGTGGTACAAAGAAATTTAGATTTGTGTCTATGAAATCTGATTTAAAAAAAAACGAGGAGGTGATATCGCAGCCAAATTGGCAAGGCTCCCTGGAACCCCATGGGCAAAGTACCCCGGAGAAAAGCACCTCCCAGGATATAGCTACTGTGGACCGGGAACCAGACTTGATATCAGACTCAATAATCAAAATCAACCCAACCCCGGTGAAGAACCAATAAACGCCATTGATAAGGCCTGTCACCTTCATGATGTTGCTTATAAAAGCAGCAATCTGCAACACAGGCATCTAGCAGATGTGAAATTAATTCATGCGTTAAATGCTATTCCTGATAAATCCTTCAAAGAAAAGTTATCTTCGTGGTTGGTAAAATCAGCTATGAAAGGCAAATTGATGTTAGGTGCTGGTAATTGAAAATGCTAGCATTTTAATATGGAATCAATTTATTATTCCCCAAGAGGATACTGGAGGGGTAAATCAGCAGTCCATAAACTCGCTAGCGCTGCAAAAGTGAAAAAAACTACAGCGGAGGATTGGTTATCCAAACAGGCACTATGGCAAATTTATCTACCACCGCCTAAACAAATTCAATTCTCGCATTTTGATGTGACTGCTCCTAATGAAGTTCATCAGGCTGATATATTATTTCTGCCACATGATCGTGGTTACAAATACGCTTTAACCGTAGTTGATATTGCAAGTCGATACAAAGAAGCAGAACCGTTAAAAACAAAATCAGCCACTGAAGTTGCTTCTGCATTTGAAAGGATTTATCGACGAGGTCCTCTGCACTGGCCAAATCTATTGCAGGTTGATCCTGGCAAGGAATTTCAGGGTGCAGTATTATCTACAATGAAACATCATAATGTCACCATACGACGAGGGCATACTGCGCTACATCGCGATCAGGCCATTGTAGAACGATTTAATCGGACGATTGCTGAGCGGTTATTTGGATATCAATACGCAAAAGAATTCATTCAAGAAAAGCGATCCCGTGAATGGGTTAAAAGATTACCATCTGTGATTACTGCACTGAATAACGAGATTACTAGAACAATCAACATGAAACCTATCAACGCGATTAAAAAGAAGTCAATACCTGAAAAACCACAAAAAGATTTCAAAGAACCAATTCTTGGTAGTAATGTCATTGTGAGGTACTTATACGAACCAGGAGAGCTTGAAGGTGGCAGAAAAAGGGCTACTGATCCTATTTGGAGCGTCACTACGCATAAGATATCTAGTATAACACGATCTACGGGTAGACCAGCAATCTATAAACTGGATTCAACTGCCCCTCAGCGGGGTTTTACTCGACAACAACTACAGGTAATTCCCGAGGATACTCAATTACCACCGCATGGTCTTAACTAGCACCGTTGCGTCTATTGCACTCAAGACAAGTCAACATCACATTATTTCTGACATGACCGAGACTGTTATTTTTTCTGTCTACGGTGAATTGGCGAGGATCCTTATCCGAATACTGCCAACGCATTATACAATTGCAACTCGCGCAGTGATTATTCTGTTGTTTCTTCAAAGTGATTATTAATTCAGCATCAATATCAAATTCTCGTTGGTTTTTTTTGTCCTGTTGTTTGTAACCGGAGAGTTTTTTATTAATGATGCTAACATCAATATCATTTATTGTGGTGTCATTATCATCGAGGACAATTCTTCGAAGTTGATTTATGTTTCGTACTCTGGATACTGCGAGATAGACTAAATTCGACCATTCGATGTGATTATCCACCATCCAAACAATTGTATCCGATATAGTCAATCCCTGTGAAGAGTGTATTGTTGCTGCGTATCCTAGAGTCCACGGGGATTTATTAGCACGCAATGCATCTTCAACGACATTGATATCAACCAGCACAATATCATTTAATACGAGAATTTGTTTTTCACTCTGTCCTGGAATATCAACTTCAGCGTTCTGTTTTCGTGTATCCGATGGCCTATAACAAAGGGGTACTGGAAGCGTTGCAAATTTTTCTTTATGTAATTCAAATAACTTCATCTGAAGTGTATCCCTGACTATTTTTCTACTTGCAATTATCAAATCATTTGGTCTCCATGTTTCCCAGAAATCGTTTATTTGAGTTTCTGAAATCACTTCACGCGCTATTTCGCACTGGATTCTATCCGGTTGTAATCTAATTAGTTTCTTAAATTCTCGTAATCGTTCATCAAGTGATCTATAATCAGTGGTGATTTCTTCATAGTAGTCTACAAAACCCCTTAGCCATTCATGTGGAGATGCACCGACAAATGGTGGTGGTTGGCCGTGATCACCGCACATGACGACTTTTGTGTTTTTGTTTAACAACCACTCGAGAAATATTTGTAATACATCTAATGACACTGTGCATATTTCATCCCAAATTATGATTTCAGGAATGAATTTATCACCCATACGCTCAGGAGTCCATTTGTCACCCTTCCATCGAAAGAAACTATGGTAAGTACAAGCATTTACCCCTCGCTGTATCATCTCTCTGGCGAGTCTGTGAGTCGGTGTTAGCACAATCATGTTAGAAACGCTAGCGTTTCCACGACGAAATAATTCAATTGCACGAGTTGTCTTTCCTGACCCACCACAACCGTTTAAATAAACTGTTTTATATCTACAGATTGGATCAGATACCGGTGGTGCATTAGAAAATTCTGATTGAATTTCAATACGGTTACAACAAAGATATTTATCATCCATGGCAACGTCTGCGGATTCACAATACTCATGTAGCATCTCCTTTTTAAATCGCCAACGCCCCCAATTTTCTTCGGGATCTGTGAATTTAGCTACAGCTGATTTGTACTTATTGTGTATATACATCGAATCAGTGGCCACTCTAACCGCGGTATTAGGAAATCTATTTATCATCGAAAATAGATTAATAGAAGCATAGGCTAGCATTGAACTTCTCAAATGTGTGTACTGGGAATTATATCCATCACAGTAGGTAACAACCGTACCCATTTTCTCACCATTGGATAGAAAAGCATCCTTACGGGATACAAGTTTTCCCTGCTTCATTAAATCCGCTACAATAAAATCGTATTCAGCGACATCTGTGATCAACCGCGAAGAGTATTTTGCGTTGTCGTATCGTCCACCCTGGGTAAATTTACCGATTATTCTTCGTCCGAGATCCTTTGCTTGTTCTTTTTTAATTTCAAATAACTTCTTAGACCAATTCATGATTTGTTCTTCATTGAAATCAGGGAATTGTTTTCGCATTTCGCTAATTATACGATCTAGATCGGGTTGTGGTAGCCAAACTTCTTTCTGAGCTCGATAGCATATAATAGCCTCGGAAACAATCAACGATATTAGCATACCACAATCAATCATATATCTCAATAGCACTATTGGCATCCAGGCCTTTTCAGATAGGTGTTTACCGAGCCAAACATAACTACACGGATGTAACCCTGTAGCTAATTCGAATGATATCACACGAGCGAATCCGGTTAAATCAAAATCAGGCAATGGTCCATTAATCGCAACACGAGTCATTTCATGCGTGGGATGTCCAAATCGTTTGAAGTACTCAGCGCATTCCCCATATCCGAGAAAACTTCCGGGGTAACACGCGGATATATCAATTGAAATCATACCATCACGTGAGTAATTCGTATTCCACAGTCCTCCATGACCAAATTCGACGCAACTCAATTTAACATCCTCGAGAAAATCACTTCGTGTTGGACGCCATGAGTTTTTTTCTCTTGCGAAGTGAGCTACCACTGATGGAATAGTAAAACTATCCGTGAAAAGTTTTTCATGGGAACTATCTGGTGAAAAATCACTAGCGATTTTTCTCATTCTGTTATCTAATTCTTCAACGCGATATAATTCTCCATTTGGTTTTACAAATTGATCAAATCCTATTTCGGGATCTTCATCACTTCTAAGTAACCACACTGACACAGGATCATCTTTACACAACGCATGAATAGCATCAAATAATCTCTCTTCATAGAAAACATCCCGGACGAACTCCTTAGGGATATATTTCACGGTTCGTTCTCGTGGAAATACTGTTACCGCAGGTGTCCACGCGTGTTTGTTATGATCAATTATCTGTATTGGTGCTCCTCGCGATTGATATTTCGGTTCGTATAATACTTCTCCGGTTATTGTTGTTACTGATATTGGGAATTTTAATGATGCTTCTAATTTAGCTATATCAGAAATCTTTGCACCATGCTGTTTCACTGTCAGTTCCCATTCGGTTATTTTCCTACGTCGCAGATCAGTTAGTTTATTTCCTCGGGATGCATTTGTGAAGTGTTCTATTATTCGTTCTGCTACACAATTAAGCCCTGACGAATATTTCATAGGAGCTAGTTTTGCGATATCGGGTTTATCATTTAACGGATATATCCCATAAACCATTGCTGTTACGGGATAAGATCTTTCGTAGTATGGTTTGTCAATGCCGGTTAGAATCCCTGGTTTGGAATCTCTACTCACAATGACAGCTTTTTTATTCTTGAGAATTGGTTCAAATTTATCCCTAATAATCCATTTGCCATTGACTTCGATAATGAATTTGATTCGGAAAAAATACCGTTTTTCCCCAACACATGAAATTATCACTGCTGCTTTTTCATCATTCATGGTAGCGTCAACAACACCATCAATTCGAAATGTTGACCAACAATAGGATGCTCCATCACGCTTAAATTCATTGAAACAATCTCTGATTTTACTAATCATGGCTTTATCAAGAATTGTATTCTTGGGTGTATTAGAAACTATATCGAGATTGAATTGAGCATCTTTCCAGGATAATTTCTTGGACGTTTTTTTTGGTTTATCGAGATTGATTTTGTTACGTTTTTTGGGTCTATCGAGATTAAATCTAGGACTGATTTTCAATAATCTCTTAAACTCTTTCATGTTTCCGTCTCTTGGACGTTTGTTACGTTTTTTTGGTCTATCGAGATTAAATCTAGGATTGATTTTCAATAATCTCTTAAACTCTTTCATGTTTCCGTCTCTTGGACGTTTGTTACGTTTTTTGGGTCTATCGAGATTAAATCTAGGACTGATTTTCAATAATCTCTTAAACTCTTTCATGTTTCCGTCTCTTGGACGTTTGTTACGTTTTTTTGGTCTATCGAGATTAAATCTAGGATTGATTTTCAATAATCTCTTAAACTCCTTATCAGCATTGAATTCAGCATTTTTCGAAGTCAATCTCTTGAACTCTGCCATGTTATAATTAAAACAAGTATTTAAATAGAAAAATATAGTATAATGAATCACTGCAAGTGGCTAATGATTGGATCAACAACCCCGTGTAACAAATCATGCAGAAGCGAATTCTGTGGGTATCATTTACAAAGCGTTAGGCGAGGAAGTTTTGGCCCTCTCCCATGCCTCCAATGTGGGGTGGGCGTTAGAGGAAAATCGCAGTTGTGTCTTGCTTGTGGGGGTAAACGATACAGGGAACTAAAACGCTACTATGACAAACGAATCATTGACCCTAACGTCCTTGATAAAATCAAGGACAAAATCATCAAAACCCCTCAAGACTACATTGATAGACTTATAATTAAAGCAAATAATAAATTAGACAAGTAATATTATTATATAAATGAGCCAAGATTTCAGACCTCATCCAGTGCTCGTTAATTACGAAGCCTCCAGTGATGGTGTTGTCAGGCACCGCAGACTAAAAAACCCGGTTGGATATCTAAATAATATGGGGTATTTGTTGTTTAGTGCTAGAAATAAAACATATCTCTGTCACAGAATTATTTTTGAATGTCATAATGGATTAATCGAAGACGGATTTGTGATTGATCACATAAATGGCGTGAAGACTGATAATTGTCTTGTGAATCTTCAAGCCGTCTCACAAAGTCGGAATGCAAAATTAGGTGGAACTGGCAAACATGCAAAACCCCCTAGGAGAGTTAAATCGTTTGATTTAGAAAATAATGAAGAGAGAAGCTTTCAATCGATAAATGAAGCCAGTAGATACTTTGACATTTGTAGGGCTTCAATACGATTTGTTTCAGAAAATATAATTAAAACTGCTCTGTCTAAAAAAAATGGTCATAAAATAAAATTCGTATACACCTAAACGATTCAAGGTTGCACGATGTGGTCATCACCCTCTCTGCTGCTGCTGCAAATGTTTCATTTGTGGGTTAATAATTCTTTTACGAGTTCAACCGAAAATTTGATCGAGTCCGATACGATATCGTGTCCCAGACCTTGTCCCAGACCTTGTCCCAGACAAAGTCTGGGGGGGTGAAAATCCTTTGTTGAAAATCGAAGATTTTTAGGATTGAAAGTCTTTACGACTTTACAAACAGACTAATCGCTAACACCTCTTCTTGTAAATCAATCAGATTATTTGACTGGTCGGTGAGTTTGAAATTAATTCTCGTTAACGAATTATTATGGCATCGCATGTAGACAGGATTAATTGGGTTCTCAATAATTAGGAATCCTGGAGGAGCTGTTGGTGCAAACGAATAAAGAATATATCCTTGCTGAGCTTGATTTGATCGTTCGAGATTAATTTGATAGCTTCCTTCGATAACATCACATACTAAATTGAGCGCAATCACCGTTGAAATATTCACATTATGAGGGGCAATATGCCTACCGCCACCATCTGGATCATTATTATACCTGAAGAGGACAGATGGATCTTGTTTTTGTAGCGCCTTGATATCGGTTTTAACAATTCTTGCTAGTTCATCAGCTTTGTACCCGGGAAACTTGAAATTACGCAGATTGTCCTCTGTGATATTGTAATCGGTTAGGAATCGTTGTTTATTGTCGCTGTTGTCATTAATTATTGTTTGAATAATTAGTTCATAGATATATTCCATATCAGATATAAGTTGATTTATTATTTCAACGTGTTTTTGCGATTTTGTTTTCCGTAGTTGTTCTAGTTGTGTTTCATATAATTGTTTAATTTCATTAAAATAACCACGGACGTCAGTTAGCGTAAATGAAATAGTAACAGATGAGTCAGCTGTTCTTTTAATGATAAAATCCCATTGCAATGTGTCTTTGTTGGTAAATATAAATCTATCGGCGATTTTTCCTTTTCTTATATCAGATAAATTATCTCGATAACTGGTATTGATTTCATGATATGATTTTACGTCCGTGGTTAAGTCGGTGGCGGATTTTTCCGGTGGTTTTTCAGGCCATCCTAACACTGTTCTTAACGAGCTGTTATATATATCTACAATGTATCCCTCTGTGCTTATTTCGATCGACGACGAGAGCGTCGGTTGATGAAGATTAATAGCTATTTTTGATTCTTTTCCAGTGATTGATTTTATTCTACGCTGAATTTCAGCATCGATTTGCTTAATTTGGTACGACCCAGTTGGTAACGAAACAGTTTCCCACTCTGGAGTACCATCGGGTTTATTCTTATACGAGAACACCAGTGCGTTATTGGGTTGCTGACCGCCAAATGCAACCGATCTGATATTAGGCCAGCTATGATATACTCGTAATTTTGCCAGCGCGATCTCACGCACTCGAATCGGAGAAGGGAAGTTCACACTAAATTCAGGACTCGTTGATGTTATTGATATCATGCTTGTTTGTACTGGGTTCGTGTTCTCCACTACTCGTTGAAGTAATTCCATCGGTGTTGTCATTGTTATTATACTCATGATTTATTTCTAATTTTGGTATCGAGGAATCATAAATACTGACCATCACTGAGAACTCACAATCTGGTATGGTTGAGATTATTGAGATCATTTTGGTTTTTTTTGGGTTTGTGTTTTCTGATTCCATCGGTGTTGTCATTGTTATTATATTCATGTTGTTGCTCTAATTTTGATATCGCTGAATCAAAAATACTGACCATCGCTGAGAATTCACTATCTGATATAATTGTATTATCGAGTGACGACGATATCATCAGGGATAACTGTGAATATGCGGTTGATGCAATATGAAATTGAAGTAAGTAATTCTGCAGTTTACTCTGGCTGCATGATGATATCTTTTTTGCTATCCCGGTTGATATACCCCCGATTGTAGCCACCGCAGAAATGCAAATTGGAACTACGACCGGGGCAATCATTATAACCGATGCAAGTATTATTCCGGCGCCAGTGAGAACGCTTGACACCGAGTACATAATAACATCAATTGCGGTGATTCTTCGTCGGTATTTTTTTATTTTTATTTGATACTCCTCAGTGAGGGTTTTGAGTCTAGTCTGAAATTCTCTGACCTGATCATAGCGACATTGCGACGATGACAAAGTCATTGTTGTTATTTTAAAAACACTAGTGTTTTCAATTATTTGTCATCGTTAGCGGGAATTGCTAGTACTTCAGCCGGAAAAATGATATACGAGTTCTAAACACCAGTGTATTGGTGATCTAATTGTACTATCAACCGCGACAATCTCAAATTCTTCTTTACCATTGATAATTACTGTCGCGGTGCCACCAAAGTAGGTTTTACCTTTCACGATGATATCAAATTGCTTGGTAGAGACTAACGTCATCCTGTAGATACCACTGGACCCCTCCCCGATATCGATTGGCAATCTAACATTAGATTCTTTTACCCAATCAAAGGTCCCATAATCGACCGTATACACGATATTTTCAATGCTTCCGTGTGGATGCGGAATCTTTACCTTTTCAAAGGTTTCTTTTAGTTTAAGAATATCATTGTAAATATCTTTGAGAGTCATCGTAGATGTAGCCGGGACACCAAAAAACTTATCAACAATGTCATTGACTGGTTTTTGATCTTCCTTTAATTTAATAATATCGTCAATAACGTCGGAATAGGTTTTATTGATTTCGGTATACTTCATCACCTTTTTATCGTGATGTTTAAAAAATGAAACCACAAGGAAGTTAACTTCAAAACCTGTTTGGGTTCTATAATTCGCGTCGAGTTGAGAATATGTCGTCGTGATCTTGTAATTTTTAGAACTCTCAAAGAAATTATTAACCATTTCATTAGGGGATTTTTGTTCGTCAATAGCGCTTTTAACTTCAGCGAGGGTCGGGCCTGTCAACGATGTTGTTTCAGATTCACGTGTTCTCCCAAGAAATTTATCAACGATGGTATTAAGTGTTGTTTGTCTCACCATAAACCTAATAATATCGTTGAGAGTCATCGTAGATGTAGCCGGGACACCAAAGAAATTATTAGCGACGTAGGCATTGTGAGTATGCCTGATAATAAACTCGCTAATTTCAGCGAGAGTCGAGTCTGCCACAGGTGGGGATCCAAAAAACTTACTAACGACGTCGTTGGTGGGTTTTTGATCTTCTTTTAGTTTAAAAATCTCGAGATAATTTGCCTTGATTTCTGAAGCAGTCATCATCCTTCCAGCTTCCTTGTTAGCGAAGAATGAATTCAACAAGTCTTTAATTTCAGCTAGAGTCATGCCAACAACAAGCGGGGTTCCAAAGAATTTATGTACGACATTTTTGCGAAAATTATTATAACCTCGTATAAGATCATTCAGCTCACGTTCGTTGGTAGCAATCGCGTCGGTGATCGTAGAAATAAGATTACCAGGTTTAAGTTGTCCACCGTTGGAATAAAGCGCAATAGAGTTTTCAGCGGCATCACTCTGCCGTATCAAAATGTCATTCACGGATATATTACTGCTTTTCAATTTACCCTGTTTGTCTTGAAATACAACTAATTCGTTCGGGTCAACATTTACTAAATTTAACATCTCAGCGATTTCATCTTCAATTATTTTTTTTACATCCTCGATAGAACCCGCAGATGTTTCCGCGGTGGGTTCCGACATTGACAGAGATTGTCCCCAAATATCAATCATTATTGTTATCGTAACTTGTGTTTTCAATTTATTGATCCTTGTAATTTCCCACTCGTGTATTCGTTTACAACCAGATGAGGTGGTTTCCACGGAGATCCAAAGGATTTTAATGAAATCTCCGCGAGGACATTTAATACTTCACGGCCGCATATCGGTGGATCATTTAATTGTTGTGTTGGCAGCGTGGAATAAAAAATCGGAAACTTTTTGAGTTTCATCGAAGAATTTATATACCGCATAAACTCGCTTGGTGGAGCTAACCCATATGAATCGAAATAGACAATCCCACGTGGATCAATCGCGTATGCAACCCAGTGAGTTCCCGATCCGCTGCTGTTATCAAGATTGATAATACCGGTTTCAACGTTATTTGGTTTTCTCGGTAATTGATCTCTCATAAAAACCCCTCTGAAGTTTTTTATCGCTAGTTTTTTAGTAGCATCAATTAAATCAAAATTGGACATAGGAACCATAGGTTCGGAAATCGAAGATTCGGAAATCGAAGATTTCTGAATTAATAAACCGTTCCTGGTATTCTTCTTAGACCCGATCCGTTCACGGATTTCCCGCTGTACCATGAATACGGGGTTCCTGGTAGGTACAACCCCTTTCCCTTTTTTTTATATCCTTTCCCAGTTGCCTTTTTCAACGCCATCCCTGCCGCGGTACCAACGGCTCCCAACGCTGCCGCTTTCGCCACCGCTGGGGCAGCCGCTGCAATCAATGCTGGTATTGCGGCTAACAATGGAAATATACCACCTGATTTTATCATGTTCGCGACTGCGGCTTTTGAAAATTCTATTTGAACTCCTCGCCGTTTTTTCATTGCATCATTGAAATGTTTTATTTGACGATCCGTCAGTGATATTTTATGTGTACCGCCAGACATCTGCGCTGGTTTTAACGTTATTGTGGTTCCACATTCTTTAGCGGATTTTGATCGCAATTTCTTGACCTGACCATCAGTCAGCTTGACACTAACAACACTATATGGCATTTTATTGTAAAACACATTTATGCTTTCAATTGATCTAATTGTGAAAATCCATAGGATTTTTTCACTCTTCAAGTTTCATTTACAGATTTTCCACTGGTGCATCAACGAGTCTCATTCGTCCACCAGCCCCTTCTAACAACATTGATTTGTCGCTGAGAATGACAGCAACCGCTCTATAATCAACACCACCAGGGGCTATACGAGCTCTGAAGTGTATATCAACAACGGATTGTCTTGTTAAATCAAGATGTTCCAGTGAAAAGTAATAAATTGGATACAAGTTCTTAAAATCGAGTTGCGATATTTGCAAACCGGTATCAACATTTTGATCACGACCCATATATGACAGCATCCGATGATACACACGTGCTATGTGGTTAGTGTCGTAATCAAGCTGTATATCCTCAGATGGTTCTTGTTGTCCGTTTATTCTCAGTGAAACCTCTCTTACCCCTAATCGATCAAATATCATATGACTGCGTTCTTGGGAACCTAATCGATTCCGATTCTGCAGCGCTATAAATATATGACGTGGAGCTGAAACGCCTTGTTTTGATGCCAGGTGCCATGTAAATGTATCAGTAACATTATCCTCTTTGGCATCAGTTGTTGTTGTTAGCCAACTTATCAATGATTTACCACCTGTGTCCATAAATGAGAGCAGCCGCTCTTCCGTGGTAATTGATGGAGTCATTACTGGCATCCATAATACTATTTTACTCAAAACAACTTTACCATCAGCGGCACCAGTACGCCAAATTGCATCATTGTCATTGCCTTTTCGCACTAACGCGATTGTGTGTTTGGCTCCATAGATGACCTTTCTTACATTTCTGCAGAATCCAAATATATGATGGAGTGGAATCGCACATGAAAAATATCGCTGCTGTTCTTGCAATGCTAATTTTCGTGTTGCAAATCCTAAATTGAAATTACCATTAACGCCTCCAAGAATATCAAACGCAGCTCCTGGTCTAGCTCGACGTTCTGGATTAGTTGCTTCTCGTTGATTATCAACTGAAGTGTCTTGCGGTGTTAACACTTTAATGTATTGAAGGTGGTCAGCGTTATCAGAAGTATCCTTTGCAAACATCATAGATGGACCAGCCGATCTTGTATAATCATCGGAGTATCTTGCTAGCCCGATTATTGTTGTTGCAACATCAACTTCACGGTCTATTGATTCAATTTCTTTTCCATCAATGAGATATCTTGCACTTTCAAATAACGCCATTATACCATTATTAACAAAACCAACTCGGATATTTGGATCATTTGCATATGGTGTATTATCTGCGACATTTGTTACGAGTTCTCCTTCTACTTCAATAAATGCTTCACATGGCAAAAAGTATTTACTGGTATCTTGAACTTGAAGTTCAATTCGCGATCGTAGGTCGGGTTGTATTGCATGATAGGAATAGTATTGATAATCGCGGACGGAATCATCCTTGCGCACTGGGGCTTCCATATCTAACGCGGGATCAGCTGTTCGTTTAAACATTTTATTAAAATACTAGTGTTTTCAATTGGTGAATTGCAAAGCAATAATTATCGTCGTTGAAAATTTTTCGAATTTCTTTTTTGTTTCAAACCACTTCCTGCTATCGCGTTCATGATAGCGCTATCTGTTACCGGTGGTGACGAAGTCAATTGCGCTAGTTTTTCTTCCACTGCGTTATTTATTGCTTTGCTGATTTTTGCAGGCATCACTGTAGTTGATGGCAGCACCACTGACGAAGTCATTCCTGGTTTCTTTCGTACCAATAATGCTATTTTATCTTTCGCGGCAGAAAATGCCTTTCCTGCAAGATTTCCAACGAAATTGATTCCCTTATCACGAATAGCATCAATGGCTTTCATTGATAATTGTTTAGCTAACGGCGCTACCTTGGGAGCCATTCTTGTAAATAACCCCGCAATGGTATTGCCGAAACCATCTCCGTAATATGCTCTATAAACAGGCAATCGTGAGTTCACCACGTAGACGCTTACTGGTTTATCATGGTTGTAGTGTATAATCATCTTGTTATAAAACTAGTAGTTTTTCAATTAGTGATTAATCGCTTACATCCATTGGATTTTCATCATCAATGACGTTGTCATCGTTGTGATTTTCAACTAATTCAGCAATAAGTTCTCGATATACATCAATGTCCATGATACCGCCGGCAAATAATCGTCTACAGATATCAGCTGCTTCATTAATTACTTCCGGTGAATTATTTCCGGCTCGTTTCCCTCCGATGAGAACCTCTAACCTTGATATATCACTTAGAATGTTACCAGGGCATGTCACGGTAGAGTCAAAGACATCCTTTAGATTTCCAATCGAATATCCTTTTCCGCTTGTTTTCTCAGTTGTACCAGTTTCATCATACTCTTCAATTCCCTTTCTAAATTCTTTATATCCCAATTCTCTTTTATTTAAACGGCCAACCCCCCTATTCGTTTTATACAACCAATCAGCCCATTCATCTCGGCTTATTCTACTGTTCTTATACTCGTCTTTTAAAAAGTTTTTTCTGGAATGAAAGCTTTGGGCGGCAAAATTACCAAAAATCTTATAATGTTCGGGTTTTATTAATTGAGGTCGTTTGATTTCTGCTATAGCTCCTTCGGTGAGTTTGTCTATAAAGGAAACACCTCTTGGGGTGACGACATCAACAGGTTGAGTTTCAGGCGCAGACTCATCAATATCAGCTAGTCGTTCATACTCGCGCTGAGTTTTTATATCACTGGATAGCTGTTGTATTCCTGCGCGTGTTTGTCCGGTCTCTGCTGCTATCTTTTCAAGCACACCAAGAACAGGCACTTCTCGTCGCTTGCCTTCCTTAGGAATATCTCCGTATATTGCTCGTTCAGTTGCTGTTTTCACATCTTTGGTCGCACTTGTTATCGGAGTAAACAGTTGTTCACTTGACACAGAAAAGTCAGTCTGCGCTTGTTGTCGTTGTTGAAGTTTCTCGCGAAGTCTGTCTCGAACCGGTATAAACTTTTTAATTGCTGCTAGCCGCTCTCGGGCTAATTTAGTTGTAAGCGATTCACCTACCATATATTGTTTGTGAACTAAATTTTCAAATGTAAAACTATCACAATTAAATAACTTAGTTATTAAATAACTTAGTTATTAAATAATGTACCATCAAGCTAACGTATCCATCTTCAACAGGGTTAAACTGTACGACGCTATCCGTGAATGTTTCAGAAATAACATCGCTGGGGGTTTCAGAATTGTAATATCTGAGAACGGTGATGAACGATTTGTGTTAACGACGCGGCAACAAGAACAACTACGTAAAAATAGAGGCGTCGCGGTGATTACTTGCTACTACGACCAGATCATCCATTATGCACATAACTGCATGGGCAGGTCCAAACTGCTGAGTATCCTTTCAGGAGAAAATCCTATGTAAGTGTTACAAAAAACGCTAAAAAAAAATTTATTTTTAATAAAAATTACTGAAAGCCTATTTTATAGTAACGCTCACGTGGTTAAGATACGGGTTTTTCCTCGTTTAACATTTTTCTAAGATCACGAACCTTAGAACTAATTTCAGCTCGTTTTTGATACTCTTGGCCGAGCTTTTGACGTATTGCTTCAACGGTGCTAAATAGCGTTATGAATACATTAATGTCGTTACCGTACAAACAAGCATTGATGGATTTTTGAATTCCTTTCACGAGCCTGTACATCCTAGGTAAAACATAACGACCCTTACTAGACTGATATTCAATATCTTCATATTCCGAGGTAATCTTGTCAGCGTCGAGACTTTCAGATAATAATACCCCTTTATTTTTTAAAATTGAAATTTCAGCAATTATAGCATTTACATCATTGATATCCATTATTTATATTTATTATAAATATAGTATACTGTATCTCTAATTATTAAAAAAAACAAAACATATATGACAACACATCTTGGAACTCCTTGGGTGCCTTCGCATCCAAGTAAGGGACCCGAAACATACATCTCCGGCGGGAGGCCTAAGGTGGCAAACGCCATCTTAGACCGCCCAGAAGATATGCTTGGGGGGGACGTCACAACATGGACGGCACAATGCCATATATATCTCCGCTCGAGTGTTGCGGCAAATTTTAGGCATAACATGTACTTAATTAACTTAATTAAGGATGGATTATAATTCAATGGAACGATGATGGTAATGATGTGGGCGTGGTAAACCAAACCAACATGGCAACCCATGAAATCGAATTCATGGTTGCATGAGTTGGAAAAAAACACCAACCCACGCTACCGAGAATGCGATAGCATGAGTTACAATGTTGGTTTGGCTGAGGGGGATCGCCCCTCCCCCCCAATTAATAGAAAAAAACATCTTCCGTTTCGCCATCAAATAATGTATCTGCTATGGGGACCGAACACACGTAGTTGATAGATCTATGTTTACAAGACAAACACGATATACCATTACACCACGGAGCTGTCATACAGAATAGAGATTTTTTAATATATATATATCTTCTGATATACTTAACAATAAGAGATTTTTAAAATAGACAATTTTATGCTGCAACATTTTAGTTGTTAAATAAAACAGCGTTTTATATACTCTGTTATAATTCTCTAGATAAAATACATTCATAAAGAGCTGTATACAAGGAATTTTAACCACGCCCACCTACTTCAATGAATAGGAAACACTCGCGTTCCGGCTGAGCGAACATAGGTAATGCGTAGATTATAAAGAAATGTCTGTACTGAAAAGAACGAGTTAGCTGTCTGCTTTACTGCTAGTCCACCCACCCCCACACATGAGATATGTAGATAAAGAAAAATACAGCTATTTAAATAATTCAGTTTTAGCCCACAAGCGACAATAAAAAGTTTTATTCTCGAAACTCATGTTCTCCATTACAGTCACGTGGGCGCGCCTAGTTACAGGTAATATAGCAGGCGACAAATTCCTTTGACGTCATAATACAAGGGAACTTAGTAGGTAAATGTTATAAGTTGTGGCAGATTAATCTATAAAGAATTTATCTCCCTTAGCAGCAGAGAGGGTGAATGACCACATCGTTGTGAGCAAAATCGTAAAATCTCCCTTTTGCAAAAATGGAGACTTTTTTTTTGGTTAAATGAGATTTCGTTGGAAGTCTTATATTTTGCTTGAAAACGTAGTGTATAGGCCATTTTTTGCTCGAAAACGTTATCTGGAAGCCTTATTTTTGCTCGAAATCGTGGTCTGTTCACCCTCTCTGCTGCTTCAGTACCTCTTAATAGCTGAGTTTGTTGTGTATTTGTTAATTGTTGTATAATTTGTAATCTAAATACTGTTTTTAAAGTTGGAAGATTAATCTTACACTAGAGCAGACAAAGTGTAAAAGAGATTGTACTTACATTTTGATGATGAAAATAGGAAATATTTCCACATAGACATAGAATTTATCGATATGATGGGCAAGAAAAGTGCTTAATAAGATAGTGAGTGCATCGGGGGCGCCGAATGGCCGAGTAGGCTAAAGCGATCTCCGTCACTGGCATATCACCTCTGCGTTGGTTCGAGTCTCAGATTCGTCCAGTGGGGGTATGTGAGGAAGCTTCCATGTAGCTTCTCTAGGTTAGGTGGTTCTTTACGGGATTTTTCCCGGGTTCTTCCTCCAGCATTAATAATGGCCGCCTTGTGTAGCCTATTATGTGCTGACAACTGGCGTTAAACATTACTACAACAACAAATTGTAAATTCAATATTCTAAGGTTATAATTTATGTTTAGCAAATGATATTCGTACACAGAGTTATATGGACGAATTCATTTATGTGTGTGGGTGATTTAGATTTTTAACGTAACATTCACATTTATCCAACTTAAAAATTGAAAGCGATGGGACATCATAACGCAGACATGTAGAATGATGTCCCACCCATTAGCATCAGCCTGGACCAGTCCCAACACTAACTTCTTAATACTGAAAGTCTCGCGAGGTAGCTGTTAATACCATTTTAAGAAGTCTTTTGTATGCTTGGTCAGGGTACGAACCAACGACCTCATGCATCCGGGCCTAAACACTATGTCACTGGAGCGGACCGGATTCAATTATCGATTGATTTGTATATCGTAATTTTCTTGTCCGGTTTACATGTACTCGTATACATGTATGTAGTTACATTCTATATATAAGGCTATTAAGACAAAACTTCGTTAGGCGTTTAAAAATATGCAACCATCCATTCAATTTTATTTACGCCAGTTCTTTTTTATCTTGCTATTTAAAGACATATTTAAACTACGCCGACAATATTTTTTTTTCATTTCGATTACCTGAATAACTTTACATCCCCTTATCCTGAGAATGTGCACGGTCCTGTACAAGGGTATATATTTGTGTTTGTAATACTAATGTAACTGTCATCACCTAAATTTAGATGTATGTTCTATTTATAACCAATTATAGCAACGACAATGTTCATTCAGTAACTTCGACCACAGTGCTACTGACACCTGCATAGGCGAATCAAACCAGTCGCATTCAAATGAAACAGGAAATGACGTTTTTGATGCCCCTCTCTCTCTCTCTCTCTCTCTCTCTCTCTCTCTCTCTCTCTCTCTCTCTCTCTATATATATATATATATATATATATATATATATATATATATATATATATATATATATATATATATATATATATATCCTGCAATTAAATCATCAGTACCCATTAGTGGATAAGTTTGTTGTGTATTTGTTAATTGTTGTATAATTTGTAATCTAAACACTATTTTTAAAGTGGGAAGATTAAACTTACACTAGAGCAGGCAAAATGTAACAAAGATTGTACTTACATTTTGTTGATGAAAATAGGAAATATTTGCACATTGACCTAGAATTTATCGATATCATAGGCAAGAAATGTTGAGTGGAGTACAAGTTTAATAAGATAGTAAGTGTATTGGGGGCTCCGAGTGGCCGAGTAAGCTAAAGCGCTCTCCGTCACTGCCATCTCATCTCTGCGTGGATTCGAGTCTCAGATTCGGCCAATGGGGGTATGTGAGGGAGCTTGTCACTAGTTTCTCGTGGGTCAGTGGTTCAATCCTGGGGTTTTCCCGGGTTCGTCCTCCGGCATTTATACAGGCCGTCTTGTCAAGCCTATCTTGTGCTGAGAAACGGTGTTAAACACTACCACAACACCATATTATAAATCGAAAAGTCTAAGGTTATATTTTATGTTTAGAAAATGGTATTGTTTCAAAGAGTTAAATAGTCGAAATCATGTATGTGTGTGGGTGATTTAGATTTTTAATCTATCATTAACAATAATCCAATTTACCAATTGAAAGTGATGGGACATCATAACGCAGATATCCTACCTATTCGCATTATCCTGACACCAGGCTGACCAGTCCTAACACTAACTTCTAGCTAGGTAGCTGCTAATACCATTTTAGAAGTCTTTTCTATGACTTGGTTACCACCTTACGACATCATGCATCCTGGGCGGACGCTGTAAGCACTAGGCCACTGGAGCGGTCCGGATTCATTTATCGAACGAGTTGTGTATCTTAATGGTCTTGTTCTCTTTACATGTACTCGTATATATAGTTACGTACAGCATATAAGGCTATTAAGACAAAAACTCGTTAGGCTTTTAGGAATGTGCACGCATCCATTCAATTTTATGTATTTCAGATTTTTTTAAAGACATATTTAAACTCCACCCACAGTCCATTTTGTTTCTTCATTTCGATTAAAATAAATAATTTTACATCCCCTTGGACGGTCCTAACAAGTGTATATATTTGTGTTTGTAATACTGATGTCACTGTAATCACCAATCAAGAATCTTTAACTAAACAAATAACCGGTTAGTTAAAATATGCTTTTATTAAAAAGAATGTATGCTATATTGTATGTGTTGTTGTGGGGATTATACGCACAACCTATATATGTGTGTTTGCTGTGTGCTGTGGAATAAGAATAAAGAAAGAACATTAAAAATTAAACGACTATCACCAATGAACACACACACACACACACACAGACACACACGCATCCATCCATCCATCCATCCATCCATCCATCCATCCAATTTACTGTCAGGGCCCATTAAAGCTTTCACAATTTTATAGTCTTTCCTTTATGACCTACATTACATATTAAAGGCCCATTGCCACAGTTAATCATAAATGTAACCATTCTCATGAAACGTCGATATTATCTAATTTTAATGGAACCCAAAGACTTTTAGGACCAATTCATTTCAAGATTACGGATTATTAAGATGATCTGGCATATACAAGTATACGACGTTTGCACGTAACGGTGTCTTTGGGGCTTGAACGCAACTGGTGAAAGACGGTAACCCCGCCATCAAAAATGTTTGATCTTATTAGGTAATTGGCAAACCAAGTGGGGTGAAGAAGTCAGTTACCCCTGAGTGCCAGGCAAAGGGGAACGTTGTCCTAAGCTTCCATGAAGCTGAAATTGTCATAGTATACACACCTTCACCCTATTGTAACGGAGGCGATTATTTACGAAACTTGAGGGACGATGAGAGAAGGAGGTAGGGGCGCTGACATAAAATATATACTCTAATGCAAAGTATGGCGTCAATACAGAACTTATCATCCGGGCGTCTCAAAACCTTGCCCAACCTCTGGAGATATATCTTGTTTTTGATCAATAAAAGATATCAATGCCCATAAGTAAAAAACAAAATTAAAACAATATTGTATACAATCCATTTTGAAATACAAATTAATTTTTTTTAGCAACACAAGCAGGTCTGTTTTAATGCTACGTTTATTTGCAAGAGTTTATTGTTTGAAAATGTTCGCAATTTCTTCTTTTCTATATTTCTTTATAGTCATGCTGCATGCTGGATACCATCGCAGGGAAGCATTGGTCGGATACATCAGCGTGTCCATCGAAAAGGTACTTACTCCCATTTCCCTGGTATATTATAGCCAAATATGTATTAAAAGTGCCGTTAAAAGCCATGAAGTTTTATCAGATTGTGTCATTACTTTCATACCATGTCATAACTCATGAAATAATCATTGCAATGTTGGCGGGTTCATGGCCACTTACTACGAAAAGAAAATACTTATCATTGGCACAAATTCATCTAAAAAAGTCCCTGAGTATCATTGTTTCAATTTTATCAACACATCATTAAAAAAGACCAATCGTTGAAATTTGTATCCGGGTGCCGGAGGGCGGCTGAGACTCGTATGCAAAAGGTCCTAATTAGTTTCTGATAATACCTTGAACAACAAATTCATGTCCTGATTACTACAAAACTTCCAGCCCGCCGACTCCTCCAATTACAAAATATTAAAATCTGTGTGGGTTACTGAGTTTAATCAAAGAGGCAGTACCCTAAACATATGCTTCATATTTACATATTTGGATATTAAAAGAAAGGTATATCCCTGTCATATATGTAGCAGATATACAGGAACAGATCCAACAAGGTGTGTGTGTTTGGGTAAGGAGGAAATGGAATCTTTCCTATTATATATTATTATTTCAGTAGGATGGTATAAAGCATGTCTTGCAAACGATCAGAATGCAAAGGCTCGGTGGGCACTCTCCCCACAAGCTTGTCAAATTCTTTTCGCCCAACATGCTCGCCTGCTTGTTTATGACAGTCCACCTTACTGATATGAATCACATTTTTATTTAGAACAGAACTTATTTAAATAGCTACCCCACTCAAACTACATTCCCTCGTCACTTGTATTATAAAACACATCTAATAAATCTGCATGGTAAAATAGGCCCATCGAAATATATAATATAATCCTTCACATATAGAGATCGAGAAATAGTTGTGTGTGTGTGTGTGTTTGTGTGTGTGTGTGTGTGTTAGTGTGTGTGCGCGCTCGTTCAGACTTTCTATATTATATCGAAACTATCTAAAAATACTATTTACCTGATACTTATATTATCATCGCTGCTAGAAAGACTACTTACGCATATCAATCATCCATGTACCGCTTTTTCTAAAAAAATATTTGTTTATTGCAAAGGTTTTAAGAAAGTGATATAAGTATTACTCTTCAATCTCCCCGTCTCTGAAATAAACAGCCCATTCTATATATAGCATTTCTATATATAGCATGCTCCCATTTCTATCAGACAGATTCATAGTGAACGGCCCTGAATTGTTTTATATGAATGCACTTTAGTCAAGATACCAATGAAATACCTGTTAAGGGCATTTGTTCTTCATATCAGTGACTGTGACAAGAATGAACAGGTGAGGTAAAAATTCGGTCATGGTACACTATATTTCTATCATAGTGTATTTTATCTTGAGGAATCTTTCTTCACTACCAATTTGACATTGTGTCCCGTGAATGTACGTTGATTTTACTAAGATTTGTGTCCATAATATGTTACAAATATCAGCTGACTCATGAAAGCAGATTTACTGGGACTCAGGTGCGTGAATATTTTGACCGTATATTTTATTAATCAGAATCATCATCATTATCAACGTAGAATCAATTTGTATTTTTGGAAATAATATTACCTTAATAATACAATGTATGTATGGATGTATGTATGTATGTATGTATGTATGTATGTATGTATGTATGTATGTATGTATGTATGTATGTATGTATGTGTGTGTCTGTGTGTGTGTGTGTGTGTGTGTGTGTGTTTTGCTATACTTGCGAGGACTTGAGTTGGGTTGCACACCAACATCTCGAGGACTGTACTACATTTCGAGGACTTACACACTAGTCCTCGAAATGATATATCGGAAAACGGTTGAGAATGATCATATTAGATGAACCACGTGTTTTTGTAAAAGTCCTCACGAAGTCGGTAATGCTTGACATAGAGTTACACTCGTGTGTAAAGGTCACACAATTTGCGGCTTTCCGTTTGGCGCTTTAGAGGCTTGACAAGTGTGCAAACTATTAGCCAATCAGAAGGCGTGTGATCTAAGACTGTCATCCAATCAGAACATCGCTACTTTGCAGTGTAACTGTACATTTTATACAGATAAATGTGACTTTTAAAAATAATTACTGGTTTAAAAAAAATAATTTTATAATAATTTTAAACTGGCGATACCTGAACAGAGTGCGGTATTTTTAGCCCGGGGCTTCAGTTTGTGCGGTGTCTTGGCGCGTTTTTTAATTTTTTTTATATTGCGTACATTGATTCCATTCCGGCAAGGATTAGCCAATATTCCACTACAGTAAATTCTTGGAAGATGGCAGGACATGCTTAATCAAACTGGTAAGTAATAAAACAATTCTTTTTCAAGTTGTTAACTGTATTCCTCCAAAATAGCTACTAGTTTTTTTGGTTTTTTTTATAGCTACAATGTCGTAGCCTCAACTTGATTTGTTGTGGTTGAGTGTCCACGACGTAGGAGTAAGGGTACAACTAGTTTTTATATTATTCTAATTATTATTTGTGACAACTTGGTTTTATCCCATTTTCAGCAATGAACTTATATTGATGTCAGTACAGCTCGCGTATATTTTCGGAATTCCACGCAATGCAGTGGTGGGTGGTGCAGAAAGAGCGAGAGACAGAGGGGTGGGTGTGGGTGGCCATCTCTCCATCGTTGTAGTCATTCTGGATGACACCGCCGCAGAGTGGGCATGAGTTAATGTCACAGGCACTTGATTCTGGGTAAATTAATGTATACACTCACCATATAATATGGTGAGTGTATACATTAATTTACCCAGAAGCAAGTGTCTGTGGTTAATGTGTATGACCCTGGAGTGAGAGAGAGAGAGAGAGAGAGAGAGAGAGAGAGAGAGAGAGAGAGAGAGAGAGAGAGATGCAGATGTATCTGCATCGTTATCAGATGAGTATACACATTTTTCTAGTTCTAATGAACACCATTTGATAGATATGCCAAATCAAATTGTAGATAATACTTAGAGAATGTCTCGAAAACAACTATACACTACTGTACTTTTTTCATTTACAAAAAGCTGATGAACACATTTTGCAACGGTGCATAAAAATACCAGACACCAGAACTAAGACATTTAAGTACATGTATTTCAATACAGCTTCCTGTTTGTGACTATTTGGGCATTTGGCTATTGAGACCAAGAAATGAAATACCGGTACATATAAAACATGAAAATCAGATTCTTTCAATAGTATATAGCAATTTTTTTCTCCCTAAATTATTAAGCTTATACGCGAGTATTTATACTGTGATAATCTCATAATCAGTATCGGCAATTTTAATAATCGGCCATACGCGGTATCAGCATAATTGGCAAAAAGTGACATCGGTACAGCTCTACATTTCATCTGACGGATTGACTTTGTTAGTGGCCATGATTTGCCTTTATGAACTGAGACATGAACAACATTCTCTATATTGCAGGACATGGTGTATTTGCTGGAAAGAGCGTGAAGAAAAATGATTACATTTTACAATATCAGGGAGAACTGATATTATACAAAGAAGGTAGCCAGAGGGAAAAGTAATACAGGAAAAAACTAGCCGCAAGTTTCCTGTTTTTTTAAGATACGGTATGTGTACTTTATGGTGCATTATGTAATCAAAATGGCAAAATATATTTTAAATACCTTTTAAATATGCTGAACATAAGGACAAAGTCTAGACGAGATACAGATTGATAATGATGGTAGGTCAATGTGAATTTTTATCAAGTGTGAATAGTTGTATATTACATTAATTCAGTGACCAAAACTTTGCAAAATACGTAAAGAAATTCTTTGATTCTTCTGAACATAACTTAGCAGGGATATTTCTGTCACATGATATTGCAGGTAATTCATATGAAGGACTTTGGTAGTTTTTGAGCTTTTTTTATAAAGCTTCTAATTTCTGATGCATAGAAAAATTGCGAATGGGTTGTTGCAAGAACCAAAGACTGATTATCACGACTCCTCTCAACATAGGACTTGATAAATTGTCCTCAAAATAAAGAAACGACGTAAAGCACAAAGTTTATGTATAGATGACATTCAGCGTGTTAAATTTTCAGATAACTGGTTTAAATATAATCTCTTTGATTTTACTGACCTATTGTAGCTTAAGAATCATTCATTTTCGGTTTCTTTTGCAATCCAGTATTTGTCATTATCACTACAAACATCATTATCCAAAGTCTGTCCTATTATTCTGCAGTGTTGCTTGTCAATTGATTTGTCCTTTTGTTGATATTTCACCCAGATATGTATCATAGCTAGACAGTATGTCATGTGAAGCGAACATTTTCTGTGTATTTTGTTCTATGTATTTGATATGTAGCTTTTGTAACTTCAGGAAATATGATGAAAGCATTCGCAAATAAAAATGATAGCTGGACAGTGTCACATATTTGATAGTCAGGTTCCAGTTTTAAATTTCAGAAGATAGTTTGGTTACCTTGTTATAATATATTTTTTTATTGATGAAAACAATTGGCAAGTATCCAGTTCATACATTTTATGTAATATAAAATAAATTTGAACATTATCTTTACAGATATTATTGAAGACCTTCAAGATGGTTGTTCAGTGGAGGAAGAAGAATAAAAGACATAATTTTGTGAAGGTAATGTATTACAGTTGATGCTTTTGGAGATTAGCACCGGAAATAAGTTGATGTGCAGTGCTTACCAAAATAAAAGATACTGATATGATCCTGACAAACCACTAAGACTATGAATTCACTATCTTTATGGTTGTTACACACAACGACTTTCCAGATCCTATGATTATTCATACCGGGACACAAAAGATGCTTGCATATTAAGTATATGCACTTATGTAATATCTATTGAAATACGAGTGTCACATGTTATGTAACTGTATCATACTGCAATGTTTGGACCCGTTGCTGTAAGCTTATAACTATATTTCAGAGCATAAGAGCACTGATAGAAATATATTTTTACAAAGCCACAAGATTTTTACATTATAATGAAAGAAATTACTGTCAATTACTAACATCTGTACTATAAAAATTGTATAATAAAATCAGTGATCCCAAACAATTTAACTTTATTTTATGTCATAACTCATTGTTTCAGTAAATGTAATTAATATATTGTTAATGGCACAGTAATCCTTTTGTGATTTGATGTGTACCTAGAGAATGTTAACAACTGAACTTGTTTCTTTCTTTCACTGGTTTAATTTCATATACTATATGGCCGTAATGCTGAGGTTAAACTTTTTACCTAATGTTTACTGTGTTTGTAATTGATATTCACTTGTAGCTGTTGCTTTTAAAGCAAACTAAATAGTATGGTAAACTAATATATTTGTTAGTGTGAACCCAAGATCCTAATTTCAATGTTTCCTTTTGGCAGGATTGGTTTCTTCACATTTCTTAAATGGCAAACAGTTGAATAATTTGTAGTTAACATAGTATCAATGTTTGGTGAATCTATCATCCTAAATGAAGAGGGATTATTTGCTTTGTAGGTAAAAGCTGCAAATCAGTCGTTAAGGCAGAGAAGAAGAAAACAGCAAGAGTACCATGGCTAAAGAAGGATAAGGCAGCTGTAGAAAGACAACCTGGACGATTAATCAGAACAGCTTCATTACTAGGAATAACAGCATGCGAAGAGGCAAAGAGAAAGATGCCTATTCTGGCAAGTCGTCCATGGACCCAGATCAGATATTTTATCAAATATTTAAAATATAAACCTATGTTAAGGCTAAAGAACTAAAACAGTTGCCTAAGAATTTCACAGAGATAATAAATATTTGCTGGCATATAAATTCTGGTGCATCTTATGTAATTGTGCGAAAGCAGCATGTACTAGTAATTTGATTACATATAATAGATAAGTTAGAAAATGAATATCCATGACAAAGACAGGTATTCAATCCATTTTTATTTTTGTACCTTGTGATATAATATGGCCTGATATGAGAGGTTTCCGGAGAATTGTAGCCTGCATTAAAGTTAGACGACAATAGTGATCATACTCCTTGTACAAAGGCAATGCACCGTTCCATTATCAATTGATATCACTGTCAACAATTCCTTCTAGTCTAAATTATTTTATCCATAGTCTCAAAAACAAAATCGTTTGCAGTGTTAATTATATGCTCATTAAATATAGTAATGATTTAGTCCGGTCACTCTTGTCAAAACCGGTGTGAGCTTAATGTTTGGCAGACCAGATCAAATTGGAAAATTAGGCTACCCATAGGATATTGTGAATATGTTACCATGTAATGCCAGGTGCTTAATGGTGTTGGTTTCTCAACCAGTGATGCATTTTGTACAGAAGTGTCATTTAGAGCAACAACTAACATGAGCAAATATAGAAACCACGTGCATCCTAACTACAGAAAGTGCAAATACTCTTATGTGTTGGGCATGGAGAGGTTATTATCCATAAAAATTAAATTACACATTGTGACCAAATGGTCATTTCAGAATTTAAATTGATTCTTTATGGATATAAATATTGTGATTACTTAAACTTAGAAACTGAAGAATTCTGGCTTGTATTTAAGTTTACATTGGCAATTTAGTTTATTACTGTTTTCTCTTTCAAGAAAACTTGAGATGAATGGGGCAGTAGTAAGGTATAAAATACCCTCTCTCATCCAAACAGAACTCTGGAAAATATATTTTAGCATTAGTGATACAATTTCCCTGTTGCCATAATCCGAAATACATACACATCGCTGCCAACCATTTTTCAGTGATTCACAAATTCACGCCTTTATGCAAAAAATTAATTAATTCCCCAATTTTCAATTATTTTAAGTATTTTTTAAATTAACTGATTTCTCATTAAACGCTAGTTATGATATCAGTAACATTTGTTTTGTATCTTATATGTTTTCAGCATGTTTTTTGTTTTCCAATTTCATTTTTTTTTCTGTTGTGTAGTAATATCATTATAGATGGTGTAAGGTGCTTAGAGCTTCGAAAGATTAGGGAATTTAGGCGCTATACAAAGTCCTCATTATTATTATTATTTATTATATCAGCAGTTGCTGAATAGGTCTGGTACAACTGGTCGTGGCATAAGTGAACTATAGCTGATAGGTACTGTTTTTACCCTGGTAGCAAACATTTTAAGGTATATATATACACACACACACAGTGGACCCACTCTTGAACGGCCCTCCCTGACTAGTAGCCACCTGCTTCTTACGGGCAGAATCTCATGGCACCAACGAGTTTGTATTCAATTGATTATCTCTATCATCGATCCATGTCTCCCAGTGTCATGTTTCTGTTAGAAGTATTGACTAAAGATTAATAGTACATGTTCATTATCAATAAAAGGCTTTGTTTACACAAAATTGGCTCATTAATGTTTTGATAGAGTTTGGGGCTTAACACATATGTTGAGTTCTTCTCTGATAATTATAAATAGTTTTAATTGTTAAGATCATAACAGGGTCAGCATAGGCTATAAATAGATTTTGTGCATTGGCACACACATAGAACTTTGAAGGAAACAGGGTACGATACAGAGACCGAAAAATCATGTGACAATACAATTATGGCTTCCTTTATGAAAACTGCATTTCTTCCACTTGACACAAGTTTTGTCTGCATAATTAAATCACATACAGTTAGCAACACCAGAATAAATCCTTATCAGATATTAACAAGTCATCACGTTAACAGAGATGTATGTACAAAGATGTAAATGACGTTTTTGAATGTATTTTCATTGCGCATGACACCAATACCCGCTCGCATATCACACTTAGGTCAAGATATAGAACTATTAACATATATTCAGTTGAAATAAGTTTGTTAATATAACAAGAAGAACATTTAATGATTAATGTTACATTTAAACTAAGATATTAAATGCTTTGAAGTATATAGCTTTCAATCTATGTACATTACATATGCTTCTAATAGAAATGTATTCCCCCCTCTGGAAAGGCCACCCGTCTTATAATTCCACTTTCAAGGTACAGAAGGGATGGCTGTATAAGAGGGGGACTACTGTATATAAAAGATTAGTTTTACAAATGCTTTAGGTGGCCCCAAGTGGTCTAAAGCACTCTCCATTATTGTGGGATTGTGGTCTGAATTCAAGATTTACTTGCCTCCAAAATTGAAGAGCTAGACAACATGTCAATCTATGAACCTCCGAAACTAACGATTTGACAACGGACGTGCTCCATATGGCATGAGCAATATTACTTTGTTTGTTTGGTTAGGATTTTTAATGTAGCTTTTGCTACGATGCCTGCAGTGAGGCAGTTTATAGTGATGTCACTGGGGCATCATGCCACAGACATGTCATGCTTCACAGTCACATTATCCTGACAACCAGTCCTAACACTAACCTCTTAATGCAGAGCTTCAAGCGAGGCAGCTGTTAGTACCATTTGTATAAGTCTTTTTTATGACTCTGCTGGGGATCGAACCCACGACTTCCCACTTCCGCGGCGGACACTCTAACCACAAGTTAAAACTAGATTATGTTATTGATGATGGGAATGGAATATTTTTGTTTACCTCGTGATATGGGAATGAAAACTGGTATTATTGGATACAACAGCCATTTGACACGCTTACATATGGACCTGGTAAATAATACAATACCAGTGACTGAAAAGCAGTCACTAACAATTCGTAAAGAAGAGAATGTGATTAGCAGTTATGGTGACAAAAGGTTAAAAATGGTGAGAGATTGTAATTGGTCTATTCTTATCGTGACAAAAGGACAATCGGTGAGAGATTGTAATTGGTCTACAGTTAAACAGCTGATGATTAAAAAACAGAACTAATTTACTTTATTCACGAAGCAAATAAACAAGTGTCTATGGTTATGTATGTGGTTGCGTGATCTGACTGAATTTACTTCTGAAAATAGTTTTTTTCTTACCCATATTATTATTTTGTGTTCATTCCTTTTGTTGCCAAATGTTAACATGAGTTTTGAATCACATACAACAAGTTAATTACGGCCAAAAATAATCAGAATAACATCATCAGTTAATTAAGGAACAAGTTGTCCAGCTTATTTTAAACGCCATCTTTTTTACGCTTTCAGAAATAAACAATCAGTGATGCTTGTGCTTTTAATCTGACTCGAACAAATAATGTCAGTATTTAGATCTCTTGGTTTACATTGTCAACTGGTGCCTATGTGTCACCAACTGGTGCTTCATACATGCCAACCATTACGCTTTTTGTCCCTAAATTACGCATTACGCTTAAACGTATATGGATTACGCTTTTTCGGTACATCAACCTCCCAAAAAAAATCAATTATTTGTTTTCTCGTTATTATTAAAGTTCCATTAATCCTATAGACCGTATTTTAGAAAAGACGGCTTTTACGTAACTACAATATAAGAGTACGCTAGAACGTGGACTTTCGTAATAGTACCATGTTCTATTTATAGCTAACCTGGTTCTACTGTTGACCTCGATTCTATTTATATTTATTTATATGCGTAGTGAGGAGATAGACTGGTTTTCCAAATTTAATATTTACTCGCAGATTCCATATTCTAATTCATATTTCTTGCAGCACAGTCTAAATATATTTTAGCGCTTAAAAAGTATATTTTATTCTACTCTATGCATTTATGTGAGCAAAAATATCCCCTATCAAAAATTTCCCAGATAAATTAGAAAAAGGCAACCGAAAACCCCCGAAACAAAATATAACAGAATCATCTAAATATTAAGAACAAAAAAAAAAGTACAGCATCACGTGACATCTATTTCCGGCCGTGTTGAAAATTTTTAAAAATTTAGCGCGAAACGTCTTAAGAAGGTCTCTAGTCGATGTGTGTAAAGCTAAAAGTGCTACATATGAAAACTTGAAACAGTAAAGGATGAGCAGGGCAAATAATCGTTGTTTATTGAAATTTTAGCATGTTATATGTGGATTACGCTTTTTCCACCTGGATTCCGCTTTTTTACCACTTGGATTACGCCAATTCCTCGTCAGGGGTTGGCATGTATGGTGCTTATGTGTCACCTTTACTCGTCCATTTCCTCCTATAAGACATTTTACCAAATTTATTATGTTTAGACCAAGGGTTTTCTGATGCCATGCAAAAAGATGTATTTGCTTGTTGCAGGTGTCACACCTTCTCGTTAAAAAATCGTTTTAACATTTCGCCAAAAAGTAAATTTTGTTATGTTATTAAAAATTTGTATTTAAAAGTATTTTATGAATCTGTTAAATGTTCAGTTAAATGTTTTTTGTTTGTTTGTATTTTAACAGTCCGTAAAATGTATCGCAATTAGCTTTTCTTAGTTTATAGTTTGGTTAAATAGATGATATGTTGTACCTTCCTCACTTTAAATAATATGCGATATCAGGTTGTTTAATAAATATACTTGCTTACATTAAATAGTTAGCAATTACAGACTGTTCAACAAATCCCACTGCATACTTTTGCTACTTTGTGATAACAGGTTGTTGAATATTGTTGCTTACTTTCAATACTTTGCGATTACATATTGTTTATTAAATACCATAGAATACTTACTTTTCATCTTTGTTTTGTCCTAAAGACATATAGCTTACTTCTAAAACCACTGTATTTTTGTATTCAGCTAATTACATGATCAGTTTTTTTTTTTCCTCATATGAGGAACACCAAAATATCATCTTTTTGTAGTTACGTGTATCATAAAACATGGTCATTTTAAAGTGTATGTTTCTACAGGTCTGCATTAATACAAAGAAATCTATATCTGCCATGAAAATATAATGCTCTTAATATGTTATGGTTTTTGGGCTTGCTGCAGTAGAAGACTTAATTGACTAATAAAATGTTTACCTTTAAATGTTTTCTTTGGAAATGATATATCCTTTCGAAGTTTAATACATTTTTCTTTAGAGTACCAATCTTTGTACTTGCTTCCTGTTTTTAAATTGACCTACCAGTTAACTGTACACAACAATATTCATCAGTTTTAAGAAACACTTTTTTTCTTCAAAAGTTACGTATTTCTTTCTTTGCTTTAAAGTTGTATGGATTTCTGTGGATGATTTCAAACATTGTTCTTGAATATACTGTTCTATGTATCTAGTTTAGTTTAAATCCTCACTGAACATAAAATTGGAATTCTGACAGTGGCTAACATATGGACCTGGTTTTGTTTATGTTTTTGTGGTTTTTTAAGGTACTTGATAGTTTAGGTGCTGAAGGCTTGGTACATTTTATCTTCTAATAATTTCATTTTGATTTGTGACAAGTCAACCGATTTAGGGAAGTGTTATTTTTCTTCTTCTTCATCTTCTTCTTCTAGTGGAATGGATACTCTCTAAAATAGTAGTGCAAATGTGTCAGTCAGTGTCTGCGTGGGTTCGAGTCTCAGATTGGGCCAATGTGGGTATGTGAGAAAGCTTGCCAGTAACTTCTCATGGGTCAGTGGTTCTTTCCAGGGGTTTTCCCGGGTTTTTCCTCCACCATTAATAATGGCTGCCATGTATAGCATATCTTGTGGTGAAAAATAGTATTATACCCTTCAACAACAACAAATGCTTTTAAGAGAAACTGGTGCCCAGCCAAAATGTTGTTCCTCACATGCACCTGCAACTAATCTTGAAATTTTCTCACCATTTTCTCTGACCCTTGTTACCCCACTTTTACTTTGGAAATTTGTTTATTGTCCATGTCACGTGACTATATGACCTAATTGACATGTAGGTGGCGAGATTTGTATAGTCATGTCATTGGGACAAAAATGGCCAGATCCAGGTCAAATTTCAGCAAGAACACATTTTCATCTCACCTGTCAGCAGATTAAAGACATGACGAACGCTATGTTCATGATTTTTGAGAAAAAAATAATTTTCCTATCGATTTCAAGCAGTTATATCTCAAGGAAATGTCTTTAAAGTTTGCTATGCCAGCTAGTAAGAGGCTACCCCATTTTGACACCAAATGGTGTCGGCAAATTCCAACTTTTTCGATAGGGAATGGACTTTGACCCTGCACCCCCCCCCCCACCCCCCCATAAAACTCCAAATATAAAAAAATGGTGTGGCAAGGGACATGAAACTCAGAATAGTAAAAGGAAATATATTACGCATACAATGAAGTTTAGTTCGGAATATACCAAACACTTGCCATGCATTCATTTGTATCGACAAATATTCGCAGACTCTCGGATCACTTCATGAATTCATGTCAAAATTCACTAATTTTTATCACCATTTTCACAAAATTGTGAGTCTGGAGGGTTGGCAGCTATGCATACAGTGTAATATTTCTGAAAACAGAAGTTGCTATTCTACATTTCACGCAGCATTACAAATTTTATCCTATCTGTAACTCTGTAAATTTTCAGGTCAATTGTGGCTAAAAGTATCCTATTTGTTTTAGATATTTGGTGTGAAACAAATTACCGGCAAGTTTTTTTTAGCTACATTTAACTATGCTGACTGGTAAATTTGTGGAGTTACAGCTAGGATAAAATTCATGTGTGTATCAAACAGTAGTGAAACAAAGTTGATGTATTGCTCTAGCCTTGGCTTATACTTGGCATCTACTTGTTTATGAGTGGACAGAAACTGGCTTCACAGTGACTTATAGGCCAACAAATAGGATAGATTCTCCAGTTGTGTTTATGATGTGTTCTTAGATTTCCGTTTGGTCATTTGATTAATTTGCATCCAGGCCAAATATAAAAAGTGTTCAGATATATAGTTTTGTTACTTGCTTTTTCTAAATATATTTCTTAAGCAAATATATTTTCGAGGCAGTGAAGTTCTTTTGATTTTTGTCACTCATTAAAACACATTGAAATATTGCCATGTTTCAAAAATATAACTTTGAATATTGCTCAGAAAATAGTGTAGTCTCTGACATCATGATTACTTCAGTATGATACTTATAGATTGTGGTTTCTTAACATGATAATTAAATTGTGTTGTTTTAAAATAATAACAAATATTACAATTATGTTCTTGTATATATTTTTCATATTAGTTTGGATTTTAATTTCTTTTCTCATAGTACATTGAGACATGTTTACTTTGTTAAGAAATAAAATGCAGTTTTGAAATGGGATATTGCATCTTGTAAATGCATATACAGTAAAATATCTTTTCTCCAAATTAAGTTTGTCTGAATTTTCTGAATGCAAAACTTAACATTTTTCAGATGAATTGGTTTAGGCAACAGTTGTATTTGTCATATGTTTAATATGTCAACCAATGAGATTACGCCACATCTATATTTTTTACTTGCATTTTAGCACCAGTTTTTAATGTGTTCAAAGGTCTGCTAGCCATTTCTCATTTATTATTAATATTCTGCAGTATGGACTCAAGGGGACAATCTAACTGGAATTATGGTACAGCTAACTTAAATTGTGTTTGCTTCTTTCATTAAATAAGTAAAGATGAAATTTTTTGAATTACTAAAATGCATTTACGCTTTACGAAGGAAATTGTCTTGCTTCCTGATGTTCCTTCCAAAAACAAATTGACAGTGTGACGTTTCATCAAGGTTGGAAGGAATTACCATATCTTTATATAATAGAGACTGTCCATGCAGATATTAATGATAGATAAGATGTTTTCATTTAACAATGCAGCAGTATTGCATGTCTTCCTGTGATGCCATTTTTTGTCAAGACTCCTCCACCTTACATGGAAGTTGATGTCCTTTCATTCATCTGTCAATACCCTTTATTTAATTACCTTCAATGAAACAGTTGTTTTACTTTATTTCACTTTAATACCATTGTAACCAACATTTTGAATGTTTGTGACTGGACTTAATATGCAGGCTGTAGCCGGCTTCTTGTATTTATTCAATAATGACATACATAATGACTGAAATGACTTTATTTGGTTTGCATCTTTTATATTAAAAATTTTTGTCGAGATGAACATTTACTTTATGCAATGAAATATGTGTCATATTTGTACATGCTTCGCTCAATTAAATTATAATGCAATTTAACCATTTAATGTTTTTTTTTTTCTTCTCAACTTCCTACTGTTTTTTATTTTTAATTTGTTGGTTTCAAACAGTATTAGATAGGTGGCCATAGCAGTTCAGTAGGCGGATACTGCATTTTGTAATCCAATGGTCATGAGTTCAGTACACTGGAGATAAAAAGCAAAGCCTGATTTTACATCCTAAATAAGAACACTGTGACCAGAGTTGTGCTCAGAAACAGGCAATGTACCTGATAATAAAAAACACTGAAAAGCTCCTGTGTCCCTTATTTTAATTGGGATAGGTTTGGTAGAATTGCTCACAGGTGATAAAGAGCCTTTCAGCATAAATGGCTTATAATTATCAATCATAAAATCAGACTGATTTGTTTGATCCAACAAATTGATTGCTTTCAGTACAGGTCTGTGACATTGGCCTCTTAATATAGGAGCCTTTGACTAGTCTGTTTCAATTATGTTGCTTATTTTTCAATCTTTAGCAGTCGGAAATAGCATGCACTTTCTTGTTGTAATATAGATTTATACAGTTTCCATTTTGAAATTTTCTAATGTGTTAAAATACGTCAGGTACCAACTCTTCACTCCTCAAGATATGTACCTGAAGCACATCATTATTAAAACTTTGTTGCAATGGCAATGAAGTGTAGATTGTATTAGTTTTGCCAATAAGTACACTTTGTACAAATATATTTCAATGCTGTCTTGGCCATATTGATCTACTTCCTCTTCTCTAATAATGTATACTAACCTATTATTTATGATAGCATCAAAACACAATCATGTATGTAAACAAAGAGTTTTCTTTTCTTCTCACTTTCCAGTTCTAAATATTTAATCTTAATTGCATTTCTCCATTTGACTTTTCTCTCTGTATTTTATCTCTTCTTTTTTTTTTCCATTTGCCTTATAGACCACTCGGGTGGTTTAGTTGCAAGAGTGTCAGTCCTAGATTGGGGTGGGGGGGTGCTGGTTTTAACCCAGGTCGAGTAATATACCAAAGACATAAAAATGGCAGCTTTTGCGATAGATGCTCAGCAGTAAGAGTTTGGCACTTCTTATCCTGGTGTTGGATAATGTGTCTTGGTAGGACAGCAGTATGATACACAAGTGCTAGACATCACTATATACTGCCATGCTGCAGACCTTATAATGATATGACTGAAAAATTGTTAAAGCTATGGTAAATATCCAAATCGCACACATGCACATAACTCAATTTGCATATCTTCTCGCTCTCCTCTTTCTGCAACACTCTCTTTATGAAATTGCACTTGACTTTCTCTTCAAATGATATCCATTAGTGATGCAAGCCAAATTCCAATACTGAACTAGATATGTAAATAGCTTAGAATGTACTAATGTGCCAACATTCTTCATGTCTCGGGGGGGGGGGTGGGGCGGGTTAATCCAAACATCTTTAATCAGTTCAGTACCATTCCAAAATAGTCATTTAGTCTAATATGTAATAATAAGAACCTTGAAATTCCAGTTCATAATTTAAAGAAATTAGTTTCTTAAATATTAACACATTAACCTCTAGTGACGACTTTACGGGGCAGAAGGTAGTAGCCTACTTCCAATGTTTGCAGTGTCATGGTCATGCATGATACACTAAAGTGGGTGGTATTATAGAAAGGTAGACAGATGTAGCTCTACAATGATAGCAAATAATCTGGACCTTTTAATTGCACTACAAAATACAGAGAAAGAAAACCTAAGTTTTTGGACCCGTTTTTTTTTTCTCGCCCAAAATTCGCCCATGGTCGGATTCCGAATTTGTGTCCATGTTTTAGACTTTATGGCCACAGATCTACGGTAGACAATATCTGAAGCGTAACACAGACCGGTAAACCTGTGCAAAAAGTAGGATAAGGTGGACATTTTGAATAAAGAGTCTTTTCCATACGAAAATTATGGGTCTGTTAAGCAAAAGAAAATAATCCATTTTTTCACCTTCTGCCTATGCGCCAGCAAACTAACCAAAGAAAAACATTTTCTTTAGCACAACTAGCCATTTGTCTTATGGAATATTGCTTGGAAGTCGATGTATTAGGATGTATTCAGAAAAAGTCATCAAAATGTGTTTCCAACTCACATTGCATGCGAAAACAAAAAAAATCTCCAGGGGTTAATATGCAACCCAAATTGAGTCCTCAAAAACTGATGTTATTAAGACATGCAATAAGGAAGTTCTATTTCTTTTTCTTTAAATGCCTAATCAATCAACCTAAATACTTGCAACTTAATCAATGTTTATTATCTATTGTATGATTGTTTACCTGCAAATTACAGAAGGCTGATAACTCTTTATTGTTGGAAAAAGAAGGAAATTAAAATAAGTGTACTTAACTCCTCCGAATTCAACTCGTCAGAGAGAGTTTAAATGCATATCGCAGACTTCATGGTGACTAGATGATTATTTTAAGAAAATGAATATGCCAGTGTTCTGAAAACAATTAGTATTTAGAACAAAACATTTTTCCTAAAGTCTAGCTTTCATTACTGCACATGTTGATATAGTAGCATATCATGGCGTATATAAGTGAATTTAATAACGGTTCCAAAAGCAAGTTAAATGAAGCCGTTAGAAGACAACATATTTAATGTTTCAGTTCGATGTACTTTAACCCCCTTTCTATCTAGACTCTCTCATTTCTAAATATTTAAAAACCATACCATATTTATGTATGTATATACAGATGCATATATATGCATTCTAACCCTTCCTTTCCTTTTCACATACATATTTTATCTTCATTTATTATTTACACTTTTTGATAACTTTAATTATGGGCATATGATTTTAAGGCATAAACAAATAAAAAATGAAAAAAATAACTGTAAAATTAATGGAACGCAATTTCCTTAACTTCCCATTATATGCTGCATAATATTTAAACTTTTGTAGTGATATACATGTATTATCATATAATGAGTCGAGCGCAGATTTCCCAAAGGCAACTTGAGTTCCAGTGAATTTACACTGGGCAAACTGCCTTATGGCATTTGAGTTGCTTTGGTGTAAAATTACATTTTTAGAAATCACATTTTTTTATTTTAATAGATGAATTGACAATTTTGATATAATTGCTGTTCTGGATGGTAGTTTTCATTGTGTCAATAAAAGAGGTCACAAAGTTGCAAAACAGTGCCTGAGATTTAGGTTTTTGCAAAGGAACTTAAAACTTATATATTTTAATAAGATTTGAACATTTAAGCTCGTGTATCTATTTATCTATCTGTAGTTTTAATTGCAGATAAATTTGTTCCTAAACTTTTAAATATCTTCTCATGTTTTTCCAGGACAGGTACAATAAGAAGTGAAAAAAATTCAGGTCCTCAGGTTGATGGTAGTCTTTGATTGTGTGTAAATTAGTCCTCACAATGACGTCCTCACAATGATGGCAAAGTCAGAGTAGTCCTCATAATGCATAAAGAAGTATATGGCAAAAATGAAGTGATACAGATATTGCCTATCTTAAAGTTAAGCTTACTTTCAAATTTCTAACATATACTTTCATTCCTTCTTATGGTCCTCGAAATGTAGTAATATGTCAAGGTCCTCACAAGTATATGAATACACGCATGTGTGTGTGTGTGTGTGTATGTATGTATTTATGGATGTATATATGAATGTATGTATGCAACATGTTTTGGTGTGTCTGTTATTATATAAACAAAATGATTAATTTGTTGTATCAAGTGTTCTTTTATTGTAGTTGTTATTTCATGATTTAATGCCACGGACCAACGAGACGCTACTGGAAAGCTTTCTTACATATCCACATTATCTGAATCTGAGACTCGAACACACGCTGTGCGATGGCAGTGATATGTAACGATGAGCGTTTAGACAGCTCGGCCACTCGAGGTCCCTGTTGGTTCATGACTCTTTTAGAATAAAGATTGTAGTATCCTTAAGTATAGAATGTCATTAAAACGAAATATGCGTGCTATAGAGGTATAGCAAATAGTAAATTAAGTATCATTCGTTGGATATATTTGTTTCTGCACATTGTTCTTAAATACTCTGATTGTAAATTCTTGCATTGTATTTGCGTGTAAAACGCGTTTGAAGGGAAAAGGGTTTTGAAAGCACGCGAATGCGTGTGATTAAAAATGTTATGCTTAGGTATGTAAGACAGAAAGGTATAGCAAATACTACATTAAGTATTTTTATTTCCATATATTTGTTTCTGATACATCCTTCTTAAATGCTCTGATTGTAAATGAAGGCATCAAGGGAGATTAGTGTATTATTCTCCTCGAACGATACCTTGTCATCGTCCTCGATCTCACATTCCTCCTTCTTGTTATTATTGTCATTATTATTGTATTATTGGCATCCGTTAGTTTGGAGAGACGATGGAAGTGCGTCTATAAGAAATGTCCCAGTTGGTGGTTGTGCAGTGTCTTTAGGGACTATGTAACCCATCATGAGAGTGGCAGTCCGTGCTGAACTGGCTGTACTTTAAAGGTGACTATGGTTTATAATGGGGCTGCTCTAAGATTGCGTTTCATCAAGAAGCATGTGTAGCCTGTCCTCTTTGGCTGTCAGCCAAGTGATTAGAGCGTGTCGCCAGCTTGGTATGTTTAGAAACAAGCTCTTTCCAGGTGTTGACATCGATGTCAAGGCTTTTATATAGCTCTTGCAGATATCATTGAAGCGGATATGTGGCAGTCTGAATAACATTTCTCTACACGAAAGTTCCGAATAAAGAACGGATGTGACGTTGGCGTATTAGTGTGACCATGCTGGGAATCTTGGCACGTTCAAGCACATTTTTGTTTATTACTCGATCACTCCAAGTAATCAAGAGTAACGCCAGAGACACAGCATGTGCAAGACGCTTAGTATTTTCTCTTGTGCGGGTTACAGTCCAGGTTTAACCGGCATACAGGAGAATACGTAGCACTCAAACATGGTACATGGAAATCTATTGTTCAGGGTCAGCATACTGTTGTTCCACACTCTTTGCCACAACATGGGTATAGCTGTTGATGCTATTTAAATCCGCTTGTTGAGTTCAGCATTGAACGATAGGTTGATGATGATGGTAGAGCCGAGATAATTGAACCTCTTCGTTGTTGTTAATGATAATGTGTTTTTTATGTGTGTGTGTGTTCTTAATTTGTAGGTTCGCGTTCTGAGCCATCACATTTTGTTATTTGGTGGCTGGTCCGCCCAACCTTACCGCATGCTTTAGCAGCGTGCGCCATCAAGTGCTGTAGCTCAGCTTCTGGGTAAGTGGCTAGAGCAGCATTGTCTGCAAAAAGAGTGTCCCTGATGGTTGCCTCACGACTTTGCTCATGTCCTTGAGTCATGCCAGGATGAGCAGTTTGCCGTTTGATGTCTTGTACAGGCAGATCACTCATGTGGACGTCTCAAAGGCATGCTTGAGCAGGACAGCGAAGACGATGCCGAAGATTGTAGGGGCCATGACGCAAACTTGCACGACTCCGCTGCGGATGTTGGTTATGTCGTACGTCAAGCCATCGTACTGCACTGTGCCCTTCTTCTTCTTCTTCTTCTTTCTTCTTCTTCTTCTTCGTAGTAGTAGCAGTAGTAGTAGTAGTAGTAGTAGTAAAATGTAACCCGAAATCAATCAGCGTAATGATTTCGGCTTTATAACCGCTTTCGATTAAATGCAGATCATATTTTCGATATTTAGCAAATCTCCAGGGAACGAAAAACATAGAAAAATTGTAAATTATTTGTTACAATAAGACACCTCACGAAAGCTTACCGATTGAGTTAGTATAGTGATATCGTATCTCAGTAAGAACCAGAGTTCAATGATAGGATTAGAAACTGGAACTTCACCCAAATTAGATTATAATTCATATTTTGTTTTTGTGGAAGATGATGTCATTAATGTGAAATTTGGTGGAAGCTGAAATTCTGACCAGGCGATTTATCGTATCTGAATAAGAACCAAAGTTTAACGACAGCTACATATTTGTATGCAGGAATGGGGTTAAAAAGCTACTAATTTTAAATTCATTTTTTATCTTCATGTTTTAGATGTACACAATGTATTTAATTGAGATGTACTTCACATATGACGAAATAACGATGATTTTATCAATAAAGCACAACATGACGATCTCTGTGCGTCATCTAAAACGGAAATTGCATGAACTAACATTGACAAGGAGGAAAGGCTATTCTGATTTAAAGACTATGCCTTCATTTATTGAATATCAGTTAACAACGTCTGGACAGATGCATGGATACAGATTGATGTGTCAAAAATGCCTTTTAAATGGTTTGAAAGTGAAGAAAGAAGATATTAGACTCCTGCTTAGGATGCTGGATCCACAAAGAGTTAAAAGACGATGCTTACGACGCCGACAATACTTCTCCAAAGGCCCAAATTACTGCTGGCACATTGACTCATATAACAAACTTACACCGTATGGATTGTGCATAAATGGCTGCATTGATGGATATTCAAGGGAATTAATCTGGTTAAAGGCTGGAAGATCTAACAGTGACCCAAAAGTCATTGCAAACTATTTTCTTGATGCTGTTGAACAAAATAGAGGATGTCCAACGTTTATGCGTGGCGATATGGGTACAGAAAACGTCAGAGTTGCCGCTATGCAAAAGTTCCTTCGACTATCTCATGGTCTGGATATTGAAAATGATATAACGTTTATATATGGCAAAAATACTCTTAATACCAGGATTGAGTCATGGTGGGGAATACTTAGAAAAGAGTGCTGTCAAATTTGGATGGAAGAACTAAAGGTACTTCGAGATAGTGGGTTATTCTCAGGGAATGCACTAAACATCAACCTCGTACAACTTGGCCTTATGAGGTTATTGCAGGTACAGGTACAGGTACAGGTACAGGTACGTATGTATGTATGTATGTATGTATGTATGTATGTATGTATGTATGTATGTATGTATGTATGTGTGTGTGTGTGTGTGTATGTGTGTGTGTGTGTGTGTGTGTGTGTGTGTGTGTGTGTATGTGTGTGTATGTATGTATGTGTGTGTGTGTGTGTGTGTGCGTGTGTGTGTATGTGTGTGTGTGTAGGTAGGTACATAAATATAAATAACGATAATCTACCCCCAGCATCATACTTAATAAATGTATTTCATAAACAAATTTCTTCGGGGGAAAAAGTCAAAGTTACTAATTACAAAATTATTCCGAACATATAAAGAACACACACAATGGATGTTTCTGTGGTAATATTGTAATAATGTTTGTCGTTAGTATCACCTGATTTAGGAAAATATAATTGTTTAGTTTACGCTGGCTTTGAGTACTGAATAAATTTCGTCAGATTTGAAAACAAATTACATATAGTCTCGTCTCAACACATAAAACACAGTACGAAATACAGGAACCCCGAGCAAAAAGGACTACAAATTAAATAGTCATTATTAAACAATTGAAATTTAAGAACTTAAGAGATGTTGCAATTAGGCGAATGATTCCATTCAAGAGGATCTGTTTTAGAAACCTTTGTATGAAATTTGTGCTAATTCAAACGCATAGGAAAAACGCAGACTCCACACTTTTGCCTTATTCTTCTTATGGAATTTTAACGCATGTATTCGTTTTGTTAATCTCTTCATGGAATTCTTTTGAAATAGCTTTTCTTTGCTCAATTTAGAAGACTTTTCCAACTTTATAATTGATGTCTACCTGAAGGAATGATATATTTTTCTGTGTTCCAATATCACCATGCCAGAAACGAATGCGTACTTGTTTCTATTTCAGGATGAATTAGACGACGTTATGATGGTTTGGAATACATACAGAATAAGAGCAACCGAAACACTCTAGCGGGTAGGCCACCGAGTCTGCACTTCTTGCCAGATATGGAGAATGTAGAGGATCATTTGTGTGATGTTTCAGAAGAGGATATAGAAGTGTGCCGCATGGAATGTGCTGAGGAAACGATATATCCTTGCGAGGAAAAATTATTCGAACTTTGTTGTCTCCATATGGACGAAAACAACTGGAATCTTCCGAAAGCTATCACCGAGGCAATAGACTTATATTTGCGCTTACGCAACTGGCTTTTAACACAACTATGACTGGCTTGATGCCAGATGTAGCAATTTCTATACATCATAATTTGTCACAAAAACCTTTTTCAATGCATGTGTCAAACAGTTAGTAACAAGGACTTATTTCTGGGAGGCGATATAAAGGTGTTTATGTTTGCTTTCCTATTAAAGTCATATCATTTATGTAAATTCTACTAATTATCATATTTTGACTGTATTATGCTCTCAAACTACATCGCATTTTTATTAGCTCTGTATGCATTAATGTTAACGGAGGTTAGGCGAATATATGTCGCCGTCGATAGGGTTGCCCGCTTTGAGTTTTTATTGCTCACTCCTCCCACAGCTGGTGGTCAGGAAATATGGCAAAATACCTTTATATTGAGATCTAATTAGTGCTAAATGAAAATGATTTGGCTTCTTTCGGCATCTAACTCTATGCAATCATGAAAGTTGTATTTAGTCGCTACTCCTACTGGATGAATGGTCATATCAACACGAAATTAGCTTTTCTCCAGTAACACTTCTTACCATGCACTGCTAGAAAAAACTAAATAAATACAAATCATCCTGATTTAATATCCAATAACATGGCCTTCGTAGAAGCCATAATTACGTGCTGTCGCCACACCGTCTGAACAAATAATAGTATTTATATATGGTTTCTCAATTGAACACTTAATCCAACAGGTAATTGGTCTTAAATATAAAAAGGTGTTCTGGTCCAACGTCCTGCATGATGAATATGTCCGAAATGGCTGCATTCCTTTTTTTAAATCATATCATCGCTTTTCCTTAATGAACGACATTTTCAACATCGCGAAACTTAGGAAAATATTTAATATAGTTCTAAATGAAATGGTTTTGGTATGATACAAACACAATCACCTTTGCAGCCCCATTGAAATCTTTTAACTCTAACAATCAAAATAATAAAAATGCAGCAATCTTTGCACAGTGTGCTGGGCTGCCATAAAATAAATGGTACATGGATACAAAAGAGGATACCCATCAGTGTAACTAATACATGAAAAGTAAAATAAAGAAACGTTCCTTCCGTGGATTTCTGCAAATGTTATATGAAGATTGCATATAGATTTTACATTCAGATTCAGCTGAGAACTGTGACATTGGACTGGTTAACGAATTGATATTAGCCATTGTGATAAGTCTCACATTTAGAATGCGAAATTATTGTAATTTCAGAGTACTTTGTGCTTTGCATCGTGATTTTTCTCATCTTTGACTCGTTGTCTGCGATTGGTTATCTTATATGATCACATGAGGTTGGGTTTATGATGCATTTTAATTATTTCTGAAAGAGTAACATGAATCCTGTAAAAAAACTGAGAACTTATTCCAAGCAGCCTAGAAGGGCATAATGAGGCTGAGTAGTGCTTGGGATATACCTTCTGGTAATTAGTATTATCATTATGGCAATTATTATTATTATTATTATTATTATTATTATTATTATTATTATTATTATTATTATTATTGCAAGTTTCATTATTTTTATTATTATTATTAATATTATTGTTATTACTATTATTATTATTATTATTCTTATTATTATTTCGTTAGTGTTATTTAAATTGCACAATAAAAAGAGAAGGTCAAACTAGGATGTCTTAACAGTAGACTGTCAAGTTGATGTCATTCGTCAGTAAATAGCGGTGTTACATGTTAATAAATTAATCCCTAGCGTAGCGTTTACGGGGCAGGAGGTTGTAGAATACTTCCATGCTCTGTAGCATCTAATGGAAATCGCCTGGAAGTCTATGTATTAAGATGCATTCAGAAACAGCCTCCAAAATGTGTTTCCTACTCGCATTTCATGCGAAAACAACAAAATCCTCCAAAAAATAATGTGTTAAGCACTTAATACTGAGACTGAGAGGTATATAAATAAATACTTTATTAATTTGATGACATATTGTTTCTTTTAAACAGTGATGAAATGCAGACCACGTATGTTCGTTGGGTTTAATTGTTTACTACCCTCCACAGACAGTAAAATTGAGTAATTTTATTAAAAAGAAAAGGTACTCATAGACCTGGTGTATCCAAATGTTCAGCAAGTAGGTCTTGCTGTATACTACTAGTGGTAAGGAAGTATACACATTTATGGCGACACAAGTCTTGAGAGTAATAATAATAATAATAATAATAATAATAATAATAATAATAATAATAATAATAATAATAATACATTGCTAATTATTGTTATGTTAATGTGCTACAAAATGAAGCACAAAAGTCTAACCATGCATCACATATACATATATTTCATACTTTAAATTACAATAACATCTCATAAATTGTACCCACAAGTTTGCTCTCTAACACAATAATGAATGACAGAGTGTATTTACCAGGTAAATTGGAGTACCTGTGGATTATGATTTTGAATAAGACTGAGGAGGTCAAGATGGATGTCACCACTGAACATCCAATACTTCCTACAGTTTGCTTGGATGAATATGTCCTGGACGGAACATATTGTGTATACAAGCAGCAATATGGAAATTGCAAGGAAATCGTGTCAGAGGATGAACACTTGTAGGTAATATATTCTTACAATAGTTATGACGAAACTATCAGGCTCAATTTTAGGTCACGTGATTGCTTTCTATGCTTGTGAAAATTATGCTTAAAATTAATTTTCATTAAATCCTTCCATTATTAATAAAATGTATTATTACTATAACTTTACTCGGGTGTGGAGTATTTTTACCCAAACATTTCATTTTTATAATAATAGATCGTGCCAAAATCATTTATCCAATATCTTGGAAATTCTCCTGCATTTTTTAAAATCCTCTATGATTTCTTTTCTTGAACAAATTCTATACTATGACAATAAAACGTATTGCTGTAACAAATTCTATACTATGACATTAAAACGTATTGCTGTAACAAATTCTATACTATGACATTAAAACACATTGCTGTAATAAATTCTATACTATGACATTAAAACACATTGCTGTAACACATTCTATACTATGACATTAAAACACATTGCAGTAACAAATTCTATTTTATGGCATTAAAACATATTGCTGTCTGTTCATGTTCACATTTGATTCATTTAGCTTCCTAACACTGGTTGTAGAAAATCTAATTTTATTCTAAAGGCATTGACTCTGAAAACATGAAATAACAGAAAACCGAGATACATGAAATAACAATAATTTTATTCAATTTTAATCATATGCTGTATATTCTATTTTCAGTCATAGTTAAATGGCTGCATAGAGGTGGTAGTAACTGTCTATCAGCTGACTACGGCTTCTTGGCCACTTCCTCCAACACTTCCATCAGTTCTTCAACATAGTCTGGAAAAGGAATTGTTCCCTCAATAATTCAAGAAACTGAAAAATGACATCCTCTGCCAATATTCATACTGACAATTTACCAAAAAGAATATTTTGATTGAATTGAAAACAAGATATCATCATATAATGAATGAATTAATAATAATAATAATAATAATAATAATAATAATAATAGTAACAACAAAAACTTTTGTTGTGATATTACGATTTCAAATATGTTCTATAGAAAGTGTCTGTGTTAGATTTGTTCTAATTGCAATTTTTTAAGTTCGAGTTGCTTTTTTTCGTTAGTTTCTTCCGTTTCTGTGTGTACGAACAGTGGGGTCACGGAGGAAGTTGCTGACTATACATAGTGATATGATCCAAAAAATGTCATTATCCAAGAATTTTATCATATCAGAGGACTTTAATTTTTCCAGCGAACTTAATCAATTAAATAAAATAATAATAATGATAATAATAATCCGAACGTGCTATAGAGTCTAATCTTTAGAACCTCTAAGCGCTTTAAAACATATATAATGATATGACTACAAAAAACACCCCAAAACCGTACCATGAAATTAGAAAACATAAAAGCATGGGGAAAATATTTAAGGCAGGAAACATTAATAGGTCTGTTAGTTTTTTCTTGCAGTCTAAAAAGGTGAGTCTTAAGAGCACCATTGAATGGGATCAGTGTGTCTTTCTGTCTAATTTCAATGGGAAATTCATGCCACGTTGCTGGGACCTGTTATGCAAAAGATCGTTGTCCATATGACTTCATTTTGATGGTGAGAATAATTAGTATACGATAGTTAGAAGAGGAGCGTAAGTGTCTTGCTGGAGTGCACACATGGGTGAGACCAGATAGGTATGTTGGACTGGAGTCCGTCAGTGAAACGTAGCACAGAGAACAAAATATGTGTTTCATTCTGGATCAAATAGATAGACAATGAAGGGTACAGAGCAGCGGTGAGTTGTGGTCCGATCGCGACACTAAGGATGATCTGAGCTACTGTGTTTTGAACGTTTTGGAATTTCTGGAGTAGATATTGCGACGAAACAGCCAGGACTGAGTTATAGTAGTCCAGTCTTGTAAGTACTTATGCCCACAAGTGTGTTACTGGCATTGACTGAAAGATATTTCCGAATAGAGCTGATTCGTCTCAGCTCAAGATACCCGGCCTTGCATATGTTCATGACGTGTTGTTTCAGTTTGAGAGTACTATCCAGAGTAACACCTAGGTTTCGTACTGACTGTATGAATTTAATGTTAGTGTTGCTGATATGTGAGATATAGGATGTGAATGAGAAAGTGTTTGTGTTGTGATAATAATGGCCTCAGTTTTATCATCATTAATCTGCAGCGTGTTAGATGTCTTCCATGATTTAACATCAGAATTGCACCTCATTACTCCTTAGATGGTAGCATCAACTTCAATTGGGTGGCTAGATTTGTATATTTGGATGTCATCAGCGTACAATTGGTGATACACTGGATGATAATCTACGACATTTGAGAACGGCTAAGTGTATAGAATGAAGGGAACAGGTCCAAGAACAGACCCCTTTGGAACACCACAACATAGATCAACATGGCTGGAGCGTATTCCATTTTCAGATACAATTCGTGTCCTGTTGACTAAGTAGGACTTGAACCACAGTTAGGCTGTATTGCGAATGCTAAATAAATGCTGGAGACGATGAAGTAATATACCCTGTTCTATTGTGTCAAATACTGCATACAAATCAAGGAGGGTGAAAACTTTAATCTTTCCGCTATCCAAAGTAGAGAGAATGCCATTAACTACTTTCAGAAGAGTAGTTTCGTTACTGTGGCAAGGGCGATATGCAGACTGTACATTGCTTAAAAGACTCTTTGAATTCAGATGAGATACAAGTTGGGTTAGACCAACGTTTTCTAAGATTCTTGATATGAACGGGAGATTAGAAACTGAGCGTAGTTTCTTTAACACGTTATGTTCGAGTGTTGGCTTCTTTTCAGTGGCTTTACAATGGCAGTTTTGAAACATGATCGGTATTACCCAGGTGTGTGTGTGTGTGTGTGTGAGTGTGAGAGAGAGAAAGAGAGAGAGAGAGAGAGAGAGAGAGAGAGAGAGAGAGAGAGAGAGAGAGAGAGAGAGAGAGAGAGGGGGGTTATTAATAACATCAGTTAGTGAAGGCAATATTCAGTCTAAGCACTCGAGCAGCAGTGATGTTGGAATTAGATCAAGTTCACATGACGTTGGTGCACTCTTCATCACGATTGTCCGTACCAAATCCATAGAGACAGGTTCAACGCTGCTAACGATTGTCGCTTATATTCTGTATCATACTCGTATGGTGACGATGAGTAAATTGAAATTGTGTTGTCAAGCTTATCTCTAATAATGTGTATCTGGTTACGAAAAAAATCTGCAAACATCTCAGGAAGGTCTACTGGAGAGAAGGTAGTTGGAAGTGGTGTATATTTGTTTCTTGACATCAGCTTGTTAGTAATCTCGATGAGCCCTTTGCAGTTGGAACTTTCCTTGATCTTAATACTGTAGTAGGATGATTTGGCTAGGTGGGCTATGTTTGTGATTTGGCTAAGTGGGCTATGTTTGTGACGTTCTTTTTAAGGCTTCATAGATTTGTTTATGAAGAATGAGTGGAAAGCCAAAGCCTCTCCGTTTAAAGACGATCTCTTTTGACAGTGAGAAGCTGATCGCTAACGCTACTGTGCCACAGATAACACTTTTGAATTGATACTCTGCACTTGGTGGCTGGGACATGTTTTTCAAGCAATGAACACATGCAGCTTTCTAGTTGTTATGATGTAGGAGGTAAGCAAGTTGTTAGCTTTGCATGGATGTCATGCATTACTTCGATTCTTTTTATCATATGGAAGTTTCTCTTAGTAGCAAATATAGCTGCAGGAATATGGACTGCTAAATCCAGATGGCATATAATGCAGAGGTGATCTGATGCAAGTTCATGGAATACAAGGAAGGACCGTAGAATAACATCATCAGGTCTATGAAGAATCGAGTCTAAAATGTGACAATATTTATGGGTGGGTGGGTTAACTGACTGTTTAAGGTTGAAAACACGAATGTTAGTCTCAATGATCTGAGAAAAATAGAATTCAGCACAAACTCGACACAGAATAATATAAATTAAAGTGCCAGATACTAAAGCACAGCTGGTAAATTTCTGAGTCACAAGACAATATATTACTCTGTATTACATTGGGTTACAATTGGCATTTTCTAAAAACAATTATTAGCTAATGGAAAATAACTGTCTCGAATGATCTATAGAGCCTTGCTAATTTAAAGCACAATACTGTATAAACCTTACTTTGGAATCCAGAAAACCCTTACCCAGTAATATGCACTGCTGCACGCAATCAAAGAATGTAAACAGAAAACTAAAAGTTTATAATAGTTATAATATTACAACAAGGATACATTTTCGGGTATTTCAATGAATAAGAACCTATTATCTTCCGTAAACTCTTGGTTCCTTTCGGCATCAATGTGCAGGCATAGTAAGGAAAAAAAAACATTTTATATAGATATTGATATGTATATCTTTCATTAAACGCACTGCCACTGTTAATAATAAAAGCCAGTAATGATACAATGTATGTACGTCATGCCAAAACATTGGATGTATCCTATTAGATAACTGGTGGAGAAAAATGTGTAGATTATAACAGTACTGTACAATTTGTTTCACAAAGGTGTAGAATACAGAGCTTGAATCAGTGTCCTCAGTTTGAGTCTACCACACCAAATTTTTCAAAGGAATGATATTGAATTTTCAGGTCGTTAATATATCCGAAAAATAATAATATATATAGAAACAAAATACATTTGTTCTCGCAGGTTTTGCAAACTTCTGCAGTGCGACACCGAATGGTCGAGTGGTCTAAAGTACTCACCGTTACGGATCGCTGCCATATCACCTCTGTATGCGTGACTTCGAATCTCGGATTAGGCCAATGTTGTGATGCAAGAAAGCTTGCCAGTAGCTTCTCGTCGGTCGGTGGCGCTTGCTAGAGTTATCCGGAGTTCTTCTGACCATTAATAGTAGCCGCCATGTATAGACTATCTTGTCACAGGCACTTGATTCTGGGGAAACAAATGTCTATACTCACCACTAAACGGTAGTACTGGGAGGTAATCCAGATCCATCGTGAAAGTCCCAAGCCACAATAAATATTTAAATTAATCTGGAAGAAAAATCAATCTCACAACTTAACTAAAATCGGATGTATTGACAAACTGTAATATCAAAAGCCACCTGGAGGGATAAAACCAAAACTGGAGGGACAAAACTTCCGTATCGCATCAATTAACAGAAACGGAATAGACAATGACAACATTATACAATTACACTCAAACACTACGACATTCTCTAATGCAAGAAACACACAACCAACCCAACAAAAAAATGGAAAGCAGACTGGAGGAAAACATGAATGCCGTACTAGTCTCCAACGAGTATAGGGACACTGACATTAAAGCGGGACTGCCTACAATCATCATGAATGAAAGTAGGACAAACTGGAACAGATTAATGAAGATGTTAATTTAATAGTGAGGGTGCAGCACATAAGATTAGATAAACTACACATCATAAACACAATACTGCCCGGCAACTAGATACAAAAAACACGAATTCATAGAAAACTTAAGTAAACACAAACATTTACACATCGCAACATCTAGTTTCAGGAGGGGACTTTAACTGGGTGGGAGAGGACATTGTTATATTCATTCAATAGAGAAACTTGCAACAGACGATATTAGCTCAAGGGAAATTATTGATAAACTACTAAGAGACAATAAATTAACATTCATATATAGAAGACTAAACATACTTAAAGCAGAATACACCCACGTATATAGGAATAAAGGAGCAAGTAGATTAGATAAGTTCTACGTAACAAATTTCGCTACCAACATGTACAAAAAAGCGAAAATTCTAGATTCAACAATTTCGGGCCATAAACTGGTAACGATGGAAATGATTACAAACAATATAAATAAATGGGGAAAGGGGATATGGAAATTAAAGAACTCAATCCTAATGAATGAACACTTGATTAACATTGAAAAGGTAAGATCAGCTTGCTGCACGAGTATCATGTATGAAGGTTGACAATTACATGAAATTCTGCATTGCTCCTTCTCTTTAATTGTTGGACATTTACTTCATGCCTGTGTAGTAGGTGCAATTTTAGATGTGTTTTTTGATCATGGTAGTTAATACACGTGTCAAGGTCTCTCATGAATATCTGCATCATTTAAAGTGTGTCATTGCTAAATAATAACAAGGTGACAAGTACTTGGTCTACCAAGTCAAACGCTTACATAATAATACTGAGCTTAGTTAAGACAATATTATATGTTTCGTTTAATTGTTTGTTTTATTCTTAAGAATCCTATCAGTCTGACATTGAAAATATATATGTATGTGTGTGTGCCAAATACGCTAACGATATTTACCTCTGGCCGTATACATACAGTTTGCTGTAGATTGATGCAACAAGGTGACAATACCCCTTTAAACGGTAATGATGTTGACAATTTGAGTGATACCTCCAACCAAAATGTGAAATATATAATCTCAAAGAGCAAAGTACACAAAAATGCCTCTGGTAAAAATAGGTTTATTCTGATACTAACGTAAGCTAATTCCATTTTGCATTAAAATTAAAAAACCGGTAACTGCACATTAAGCTGAACGCGTAACTTGGAACGTGTTCTATACTGGTTGTCTATTTATAACCAGTTTGTAGTTATTCATTAATCAATAATGGGTTCACTTGCAAGTAATCCACATATTTAAGAAAACGCCAAGTTGGGCAACTGAACTTATTTCAAACTCAACTCGAGGCGGGAGGAGTACAAAATAAAAATAAATGAAGTACAGACCCCGATTCGAACACAGTCGGGCTTGATTGAAATAAAAAGACTAAAGGCAAAGTACGACACGGAAATATTCCAATCATGAATACACTAGGATTTTAAAAATGTATAATAAATCTGATAAATAAAATAAATGTAGTACACCAGACTTTGCCGAGAAAAAAAAATCAAAATTATATAACAAAATTAAGCGGATGCAATACTTTAAATAAGTGACGATCTACACACAGGTCCATGTCACTGAGAAGACAACTGGGAAATTTGACAAGAAAGACTATCCTCACAAAGTGTATGTATGTATGTATGTATGTATGTATGTATGTATGTATGTATGTATGTATGTATGTATGTATGTATGTATGTATGTATGTATGTATGTATGTATGTATGTATGTATGTATGTATGTATGTATGTATGTATGTATGTATGTATGTATGTATGTATGTATGTATGTATGTATGTATGTATGTATGTATGTATGTATGTATGTATATATATATATATATATATATATATATATATATATATATGTATATATATATATATATATATATATATATATATATATATATATGTATATATATATATATATATATATATATATATATATATATATATATGTATATATATATATATATATATATATATATATATATATATATATATATATAACAACAAACACAAATGGCAAACCATGGATGAAAGAGACTCCTATCCAGGGTAAACTAAACAACTTAGTAGCGGAAAACTAAACAGGCGACGTTTGGCAGGAGTCCAATTGATAGAGATATAAATAGAAGTGAGGGTGTATAGTAGCCGGCATCGAATCTACATTCTTCCCGGTTCAGTTGTAGCGGTATCGGCATTGTTTGTGTTTCAAGGACCGTTTTGGAAAATTAAAGTGAGGGTGTATATTAGCCGGCATCGAATCTACATTCTTCCCGGTTCAGTTGTAGTGGTAGCGGCATTATTTGTGTTTCAAGGACCGTTTTGGAAAATTAAAGTGAGGGTGTATAGTAGCCGGCATCGAATCTACATTCTTCCCGGCTCAGCTGTAGTTTTAGCGGCATTATTTGTGTTTCAAGGACCGTTAAATGGACTGTGTGTAGCCTGAATCGACTCGACCTTCTTCTGTTTCATTGTAGTGGTAGTGGTAGTTAGCATTTTTTGTGTTTCGCGCCTGCGCGGAAAATTAAAAGGACTGTGTATAGCCTGAATCGACTTGACCTTCTGTTTCATTGTAGTGGTAGTGGCCATAAAAGAGGAAATCACCTGTAGACAGTGAGTATTGAAATCTTGTTATTTTCGGCCGGACTTCATCTGTCTGTCAGACTGTCTCTCTCTCTCTCTATACTATTCGAATAACTTTAATGCCTTGCAGTCATGAGAGGAGCGCAAAATGTGATGGTATTAAAAAATCTAATTATAAATAAGTGTTATTTGTGTTATAGTCCACGATGAGACTATTCTGTAATCCTACCATACAGGCAACTGGAATATGCTCAACCATGGTAACATGATTGAACTGCACTGTTATACGTGGATATGTCAAATGACACCAAACACATCCTTCAGGACCCAATCAAACGCATTGTAGGACATATGATAAGGTATGTTATCGATAAGATATATAATTGAGTTATTAAATGCAAGACATTGAAAGAGTACGGCTAAGGTGAATCCTGTATGTAGTATAGCTTCCAGTAAATTATTTTAATGCAAATATTATGTGATTAAGATGCAGAGTTGTAATAAATGTCAGCAAGGTTAACATGAAAGTACAGAGAAATTTATAATTAGGCCTATATTTTACCGTTTTGAACTGATCATTGTGAATGTGTGCATATTGCTTTTTTTGTGGAGATGAGGTGTTCATATTATGAAGTTTAAAAAGTTCTGTATGACAAGTGCATTTACACAAGTGGGTTGCTACTAATGAATAACGCATACTGCTAAACTGAGAGCTGCTTGTAATAATATTTTCCTTCGCTCTGACTTTGATAAAATTACTTTTCCCAAATTTTGCTTCACTGTTTATAATCCGTAAGTCTTCATATTCACATGTCTGATGTCTACAGTACTGTATAAAGCAATGCATGTACTTCAATAGCTATGAAAAACCGCTCCGATGGCCTAGTGGTTAGAGCGTCCACCGCGGAAGCGGGAGGTCGTGGGTTCGATCCTTATCCGAGTCACACCAAAGACTTACAAAAATGGTAGTAACAGTTGCCTCGCTTGACGCTCGGTATTAAGAGGTTATTGTTAGGACTGGTCGGCCTGTTGTCACGATAATGTGACTGGGTGGGACATCATACTACATTTCTGTAACGTAATCGAGCGGACACTCTTTGAGACTGGGCAGGGTTTCAAGAAATAACAAACATGTATGTGAATGGCAATGGAAACGTATTACACACTGACACTAATGAGTAGGAAACACGAGAATAACACGAGAATAACGTAAACACAAAAGGTACATAATATGAACATAATGAAATAAGTAATTTGGATTTGACTACTATATCAAATTCATGTAGTCAAATACTACTATATGGAATTCATGTAATCAAACACTTGTTACAAAACTCATGTAGTCAGACACTACTGTTACAAAATTCATGTAGTCAAACACTAATTAAACTTCATTACAAAATTAGTGTAATCAAGCACTACCATTATTACAAAATTCGTGTAGTCAAACACTACGGTTAAGCACTACGTCGATATCACCAAATGTGTTTCTTGTGTTGACTCGGCCTGCTTTCAGGCACGGTCACTTCCACCCTCCAGACGTGTACCTATACGTGGGCATTGAACTGGTGCTTTAACATCGTAATGGTGCACCAGACATCCTCATATTCATACTCTCATCCGGCTATTCATACCCAGTGAATTGAATATGGAAAAGAAACAACTTTCCGAATAGTGTGCTTTAATTGTAACAACTTTGAAATATATTACGGTTACGAATGGGTTAATATAACCCGCCTGAAATATGACATTGGACTGGTATGCCATTAAAATAGAAATACGATAAAATAAAACGTTAATACATACATAGTATGTTTTCAACATTAGTCATAGTAGGGACCAGATAAAATTAACAGGAACATGCACATGTGTCCATATCCCAGTTAATAATCCAAATCGTATCATCTCGCTACCAAACTGCATTGGTCAACCCCTCTTAATAAATTGAATTACAAGTACGATAAAATAATGCCAACACCTAATATAACATTGAACGTGTTTTACGAAACTGACTATTAGTTGTAAACAAAAAAAGAAAGAGTTGATTTAAAAACATGCAACTCACCCAAATCATTGGCTCAAACAAAATAAAACTGCAATCTCGCCCCGACAGCTAAATACATTTAGAGCTTCTCTATAGTGGCTGTCCCCTTCAAGATTTCTACATGATATATATAGTCGTGCGCATTAATACTAAACACGCACGTGCCGCGCAAGCAATAAAGGCGTCACGCGATACAAAGAAAATGTTTTTTTTTTTAAATTATGGCGCGCGAAACACGACACCTTGGTAATAGTAAACCATATGGTGGTCTAACTGGGCCATATCGGGCATTTCGTAACAGTCTCGTCAAAATATCAAAACAATTCAAAAAGTTCAAAACACAGCTGCTCGGAGCACTACGATCAGACCACAGCTTCCCGCTACTCTGTACCCTTCACTATTATCCATTCAATCTAGAGTCAAACACAAAATGTTATTCCCTGTGTTCCGTTTCACTGACGGACGCCAGTCTAACATACCTATATGGTCTCACCCATGTGTATACACCAGGAATATACTTAAGCTCTTCTTTTGACAATCGTATACTCAGTATTCCTACTATGAAAACGAAGTCATCTGGACAAGTTTTTTTTGCACACAAGGGCCCAGCAACGTGGAATTAATTGCCCATTGAAATTAGACACAAAGACACAGTGATCCCTTTCAAGAGTGCTCTTAAAACATACCTTTTACAATTGCAAGAACAAACTTAGAGACCTAATAATGTTTTGTACCTTAAATATTTTTAGCATTTTGTTGATGTTTTCTAATTTCATAGTATTTGTTTTTTCTTTTTTCTTTGCAGTCATATCATTATGTTGCAAAGTGCTTAGAGCTTCTAAAGATTAGGCGCTATACAAAGTCCCACTGGTTATTATTATTATTATTATTATTATTATTATTATTATTATTATTATTATAAATATTTATGTAATAATCAATATTTTGATGCGTTTTATGTCGAATTTGGTACTCAAAGGTTTCGTTTTTGTTATCCCGTTTCCTTTGTTTCTTTTCCACTGATTTGTTTTTAAATTCCAAGACAATGATTAATGCGATGCTTCAACTTTAACTCATGTATACATATCAAATTTCTATTGTTTAAAAAAATGTAACTTTTTTAAGCCAATGTTTTTCCAGATTTCTTGTCTGATGCATTTATAAAAGATAAATGAGTGTTCAGACGCGACAGTGTATACATACCTATTCAACAGTGTACAAATAGCTATTCAACAGTATATACATAACTATTCAACCTGACATAATTTCCAGTGTCACATTTGAAGGATATGATGTAAAGTCAGTTTTATTAGCTAACATGTTCAATATGCACCAGTGTAGCAACATTGTACGAATTCCTTTGGAAGAAATGGAATAGACTATTCGCATTGGTGTGACCATTCCAATTCCTGATCAGGAGCTGCCACTATATGGTAGTAATCTGAATCGACCACGAGATCAAATATTGTATGAGTGGAGAGTTTGAATGTTGCATAGATTTGACGCTGAGGAGTTTGTCAGTGACAATTACACTCACAACCATTCACAATACATGAAGAAATATTAATACAAAATAAAACACAGATACAAAGGAATCTCTTGGACTATACACAGATCCAAGGAACCTTTACAAAAGTTATATTAACGCAAGTATAAATTACAATAATAAACACAAGCATCAAACTATACTATCGCACGTATGGATTGCGACAACAAGCACGAACATATACATGTATTTAATCAAGATGCTAACTTTTATTGAGATTCATGCAATCCCTTGAAATACTATTGTGATTTGAAGTAACTATGTAAATACAACAATGTATTCAATTGTACTACAATTGCAACTCACATGTGTCTCGACCCTGTATAACCGTACGATTCACCAACAGTTGAATCGCCGCCCAGTTTCCCCGAAGACCTAGGGTTGACCAATACTTTTATCGGCCGTTTGCCCTTCACGGATCCAACACAGTTATACGTACAGACAGCATACAACATCTACTAGAACCAACGGTCCCAAATACTTTAAGACGCCACCCCGGATGTTTACAACTCTAGAGAGCTCCGACACTCGGACTTCTAGATTTCCGGATATTTACACGTCACGACAGATGTAGACGGACAGACAATCCGACAAACAGAGATGCTCCGCTACAATATCAGCTACGATATCAGAGATGTTATCAGAGATGTTCCGCAACAAATCATCTACAATTTCAGCTACGATCTCAAAAACGTTATCAACGATGTTATCAGATGCGTTATCAACCGACGTTATCAGATGCGTTATCAGAGATGCTATCGGAAATGTTCTCAGAGATGCTATCAGAGATGCTATCAGAAATGTTCTCAGAGATGCTATCAGAGATGCTATCAGATGCGTTATCAGCTACGTTATCAGATGCGTTATCAACCGACGTTATCAGCTACAATAAAGAAACCAGACTAATAATAGTTGTCTCAAAAAATAATCTAAACCTTAGATTACGTTATTGCATTTAAAGTCTAATAGTGACTAGTAATTCCAAATATTCCACGTTTAAAATCTACATTGCAATAAAGGCATCATTATATGAAATGATAAACTGAATAAAATTCACAATAAAACGAAATATAAATTTAACACTCACCCCTTTGGCTGGAGATTGAAAGACGAGCTATCTATCCTGTGATTAGATACTTTAGGTCCCGTAATATTGGTCAGAAATATTCTGCCTTATATACCCTCAAATAGGTGAGCAAAAATAACGGCAAGATTACCGTGCATCCCGTGAATCTAATGTTCCGGACTTCATGTAATTCAAAATCAGGCACATGCAAATCGTTACACGCCGCTTACCTTGCAGAAAATCACTTATTCACCCCATGTAACGCATGTACGACGAAACAAAAAAAAATGGTGAAATTAGTTTGTAATTCAAGAAGAAAATAAATTTAATTTTCGCCAAATTCTGTGACAGTATGTACGTCCTCTGTGAAATATATTTGTCAGGATTTAATTAAAGTAATTTCTGAATACATCACAACAGAATAATGAACACAAAAGGAAATATGTACAAAGCACAAGAAAACAATATTTTCTATTAACTTTAAATTCGGGCGTTTAGATAAGGGAAGAATCAGTATGCGTTCAAATAAATTAGTGTAATCTAACAATTTTGTTAGTATCATATTCATAGGTTTTAGGTAAAAAAATCACCATTTCTAATATAGTTATGCCTGTTGAGAACTTTCATCTTCTTTGATGATTAATAATGCTTTCATGATTCGCTCTCATGCTACCATAAATCTGAAGCATTGTATAACTTTTGGATAACTGAACATTTTGCTACAGTTTCAGATTTTGAATATTATAAATAATATTTCAAAATAATTGTATTTTTATGATAAGTATAAAATTAAAAAAATAGTATATGATAAGTATAAAATTAAAAACATAGTATACAAAATTTAGATTTTTCGAACAAAAAATTAATTCTAAATTACCGAGACGCTTTAACATTTAATTTATTCATGTTTCAGGCACTTTTTTATTGCTCGTTAAAATACGTTGCAGAATGTAATTTAATTGGTGTTATCATCTTCTAATTAGACATTCGTGTAACTAAATGTCTGTTCACATTTAAGTTTATTCATTAAAAAAATTCGTGAATTATGCATAGAGTTGCTAGAGAGCATTACTTTTGCAAAGTTCGCTTGGTGCAGTAACGAAGTGACATTGCATTGATTTCAGTTGCAGAAATGGAAGAAAACATCCATATTGGGTCTACCATTCCAATTTCTGAACATGATTTGGCATCATCAGGTGGTACCCAGCAACGAGTACAAGGTAAATTGTTTTCTGTAATGAATATCGGAGTGTCTGATATGTTTACCACTCAACAGTTTGTGGACAACAAGTAATTGAGGCTCATGCAGCGTCTTACTAGTTGATATCAAACTATATACGTTTCCAACATTTTAAAATGTTATATGTCACATGCGACTGAATGGATGCATGTTGTAAATATCGAAAATTTTAATCACACTTTCTTTCCACTGCATGTTACTTGAAGGTAAAGTCTTATAGGAAAAGAAAGCGTCACCAACACCCTTTCATATCTCAGTCTCGTGAACAAACTTTGTAGTGGTTGTGATTATCAGCACATAGGCACATTGAACACGTATCTATCAGTGAATATGAAATATAGTATCCAAAATTTAGATTTTTTGGATAAAATATTAAACGAAAAATACCAAGACGCTTTAACATTTAATTTATTCATGTTTCTGGCACTTTTCATTGCTAGTTAAAATACGTTGCAGAATGAAATTTAATTGGTGTTATCATCTTCTAACTAGACATTCGTGTAAATAAATGTCTGTTCACGTGTAAGTTTATTCATTAAGACGTTTCATGAATTATGCATAGAGTTGCTAGAGAGCATTACTTTTGCAAAGTTCACATAGTGCAGTAACTAAGTGACATTACATTGATTTCAGTTGCAACAGTGGAAGAAAACATCCATATTGGGTCTACCATTCCCATTGCTGAACATGATTTAGCATCATCAGGAGGTACCCAGCTACGATTACAAGGTAAATTGTTTTCTATAATGAATCGCGAAGTATCTGATATGTTTACCACTCAATAGTTTGTGGACAACAAGTAATTGAGGCTCATGCAGCGTCTTACTAGTTGATATCAAACTATATACGTTTCCAACATCTGAGAATGTTATATGTCACATGCGACTGAATGGATGCATCTTGTAAATATACGGAAATTTTCAAGTAAAACGTTTGTAACATCAATAAATCACAATTTCTTTGCACTGCATGTTACTAGAAGGTAGAGTCTTAGAGAAAAAGAAAGCGTCACAAACAGCCTTTTATATCTCGGTCTCGTGAACAGAATTTGTAGTGAGTGTGACTGTCAGAACAAGGGCACATTGAACACGTATCTATCAGCGAATATGATATATAGCATACGAAATTTAGATTTTTTGGATAAAATGTTAATTCAAAATTACGAAGACGCTTTAACTTTTAATTTATCCATGTTTGAGACACATTTTATTGCTCGTTAAAATACGTTGCAGAATGCAATTTAATTGGTGTTATGATCTTCTAATTAGACATTCGTGTAGCTAGATGTCTGTTCACGTGTAAGTTTATTCATTAAGAAATTTCGTGAATTATGCAGAGAGTTGCTAGAGAGCATTACTTTTTCAAAATTCGCATGGTGCAGTAACTAAGTGACATTGAATTTATTTCAGCTGCAGAAATGAAAGAAAACTTCCATATTGGGTCTACCATTCCCATTTCTGAATAGGAGTTGGTATCATCAGGTGGTACCCTGCAACGAGTACAAGGTAAACTGTTTGCTGTAATGAATCTCGGAGTGTCTGATTTGTTTACCACTCAACAGTTAGTGGACAACAAGTAATTGAGGCTCATGCAGCGTCTTACTCGTTGATATCAAGCTATATACGTTTCCAACATTTTAAAATGTTATATATCACATGCGACTGAATTGATGCATGTTGTAAATATACGGAAATTTTCGAGTAAATCGTTGTAACAGCTATAAATCACAATTTCTTTGCACTGCATGTTACTAGAAGGTAGAGTCTTATAGGAAAAGAAAGCGTCAAAAAGAGCCTTTCATATCTTGCTCTCGTGAACAAAATCGGTAGTGAGTGTGATTATCAGCACATAGGCACATTGAACACGTATATATCAGCGAATATGACATTTAGTATTCGAAATTAAGATTTTACGGATCACACATTAAAACAAAATTATCAAGATGCTTTAACTTTTAATTTATTCATGTTTGAGGCACTTTGTTTGCTCGTTAAAATACATTGCAAAATGCAATTTAATTGTTGTTATCATCTTCTAATTAGACATTCGTGTAACTAGATGTCTGTTCACATTTAAGTTATACGTACAGACAGCATACAACATCTACTAGAACCAACGGTCCCAAATACTTTAAGATGCCACCCCGGATGTTTACAACTCTAGATAGCTCCGACACTCGGACTTCTAGATTTCCGGATATCAATTAATTCATTAATTTTATTCATTAAGAAATTTCATGAATTATGAATAGAGTTGCTAGAGAGCATTACTTTTGCAACGTTCGGATGGTGAAGTAACGAAGTTACTTGGTAATTGATTTCAGTTGCAGAAATGGAAGAAAACATCCATATATATATAATTTTAAAAGTACACGCGTGTCTATCATTTTGAAAACTTTGAACAGTGCAGATTTACATACGTGCATATCCCACAATTGCACCACTGGCATAGATTGTCCAAATTACATACCCTGTCAATTTAAGTCTAACTCTCGTTCAATTAAGCAAATACACTCTTATTTAAATGTATATATACCGTGTATAGACATGAGTATTTGAACAAGGTAATAGTGTTTCTTCCTAATTTGGATGTCACTGGACAGGCAAAATAAGTATTAAGCACAAAAAAATCTACATTTCGTCTGAGCTAACTCACCGTTTATATGCATAGGCAACATGTGACAACGATGTATGGAACTTATTCAAGATCACATTTACATATAACTTAAGAAGAAAGTGACGCTTCAGCGAGAACTCAGAAACGCTTATAGAGATTTATGTTAAAATTGGACTGTAAGTATATGTAGAGCATACAATGATTCAAAATATGTTTCCGGTGTAAGGTTATCTTGGTTGTCTTTATAAGCGGTGGGTGCGAATACTGAAGACCCAGAAACTTACATTTTTATTTTTTTAAACGATTTCGCCATCTTTTTTTTAATAACCAAATTATGTGGATTATTAAATTTCATTGTAATCTGTCAATTGTCATAAGCGGTAACACGTGCTATCATTATCGTCATTTGGATATATTTTATTTTTCAGCCCGAAACCAGGAACTGCAGAGACTAATGTCCTGTAGAATTTGCCGACAAACATCATCAGTCATGTTATAGAGTGTTGACATTTGAATTGTACAAAGTGAACCAACTCAGTAACTGTTTGTCCCTTTTGTAAACTATTAATTCAACGCAGATATCGCATCCACCTGTATCCGCCTTTTTTTTTTATAAAGAAGTGATACAAAACAAACATAAAGATGAATTTTCTTCTTAATGAATTTTTTCTTTGGAATATTCTATACAATTTAATCCTATGTTGATTCAGAGTTGTTTATAGTCAGTGGAATATGAGTATCTAGAAACACAATAGGCAACTGTGGTACTAAAATTATGTACACTTTAGTAGGAAGCTATACAATTAAACACATTTACGATGAAATCGTACATGTGTACATGATATCCGGATTACGTATTAAGTAAAATACATTAAATTATTTTCAGATAATTTTCATGTGTGACTGTAGTAAACATTGTATTCCATTGATTTGGTTTATTTCGTATTAATTTTTAGTGGATAAAATTAGTACATAAATTATTTGCACATCAGACAGATTCCAATTTCGATTTCTTTGTTCCCGATGGCGTAAATTTAAATTTGATATATTTATATTTCAATATGTGTATTGAGTGTAACATATATAATTATAGAGCAATTGTGTATTTAAATTATTAATTGGAATTACGAAGTTCTCGTTAATTTTTAATTTACTCGTTAGTTTGGAACTACAGTGAACTCACCCCAAAACATTCTGAATTGCATCATTGTTGATACATCAGTACATTAATGACTATTTAATTAATTCAGCATATTCTACTCTTTGGACTTGTGAAAGGATGTTTGGATTGTTTTGTGATTGACTTCACATTATTATAAGTGTTTCTTTAATTTTCATTTTGTAATTTAGAGAAATAGGTAGTTTCTTGATTTATCCAACTTCGTGGTTTCGCTTCTTTCTGTTACGGAATCTAATAAATAGAGTCGTAAGACGAAGTAAGTTTTTATATAACGTTCAATGCTGTCGCTTGTTTTCAGTAGAGTTTATATTGCCAATATTCTGCTTAAACAGTCTTTCTCCACGTTCTTTACTACATTTACAAAGTATATATGATTTTGTCTTCTCAAGTTCAATATGTGTAGTTTATTTGCATTATCTCTTTTACCTTTGTCTTTGTTTACGTGTATATGAGTGTTTGTTCTATTTCAATCATCATTTCTCATTATTTGATTGGACTTAAAATCGGCAAATGACCGTTTAAATATAAACGGAAATAAGACAGCTCTGATCACACGATCGAGGATGCAAAGGAAATCGTGATATTTTCATACGGTTTTGTACTTGAATTGAAAATATTTGCAATAAAAAATATTTCAATAAATACGATTATTATTTTTTTCCTAAGCAATATATTACTTTTGTGTGAAAAATTCATAATGTAATGCTGCAACTTTTACCAAGTGCCTAAGTTTGTACATGCTTTACAATGACGAAATGACGAAAACAATAGTGTTTAATTAAAAAAAACTGTTAGACAATTAACATACATACATACATACATACATACATACATACATACATACATACATACATACATACATACATACATACATACATACATACATACATACATACAGACTATTATCAATTTACACCAACCATATATTCAGCCACCTGGCACTCTGTGTATCGGACAGTCTCTCCATTCATATGTGTCCAAAAGTCCGATTTAAAAATTCCATTTTCATTCTCTCTTATTCCATCCTTATCGCTCCTTCCTTCCGATACATATTAATTTTTTCCTTGGTTTGTCTCATAAATGTTAAAAGCGTTAAATTTAAAAAAAAAAAACGTTAAAAAGCGCATTTTTTTCTCAAGAAAAATAAAAACGAAAATAAAATGTTAGAGTAGTTTTTAGGCAATACAAAAATCAATATTTTACTTATTTACACGCTGCATACCAGTTTTAAAGTTTCAGATTTCAGCACTATGTTGTAGCATGTTTACGTAACGTATCGTAGGCTAACATCGTAGATTCATTATTGATCGATATTTGTTATCTAGAGTATGACAGAGGACTGCCTGTATGTCCGATGATATAAAAAATGGAAGTACCAAATATTTAAAAAAAACGCAACAACAAAAAAAAAAAAACGTTAAAAAAACGTTTTTATCATCTATGGAACTTGGTCTAAATGTTTGCATTCTAGTATTATCTTTGCTCTCTTGTGCGGAGTTGCATAGCAGGCATTTAGGTAAGTAGTGTATGATATTTCTGCGGTAGGCAGTCTCTTGTGTCCACCATGCATTGTGTAAATATAGGTATATGTTACCATATTTGGTTGGGTCCTTAATTTCTTTGCAGTTGCTCCATATATTCTCCCAGTCAATATCAGGTACTGTGGTTTCTATTCTATTTGGTTCTATGTCTGTTATTTCTTGAATTTGTTTTTCTAAAATCTTTTTGTCCAATGTTTGCCAAAGGATTTCCCTGTCAATTCTAGATTTCCCATATTTGTATGTGTGTGTGTATTCTAGTTTCGTTGGGTATTTATGTCTATAATTGTCGATGAGATTGTTGGTTTTGACAAGTGACAAGTTTTGACAAGTGCATTCATGTGATTTTGAAATCTTCTGTCCGTAACGTTTATTATGTTGGTTTTGTCACGTTCGTCAGTAATGTTGTTAAAATCACCTATTTTTAAAAGGTTTTCGGTGATGTAGGGTTGAAGGTATTTGTTTAGGTTGTTGTATAATTCTAGTTTAAAACTGTTGGTAGATGGTGCATATACATTTATGATGTGTAGGTTATTAAAATTTATATGTAAAAGTCTCCATTTTATTTCTTTGGGTGGTTTTTATATTCAAATTTGAGTTTACCCATTTGTTGTGGATGATAATCCCAACTCCTGAGTATCTATCTTTTTCGTGTATATCTGTTAGGTAGAGAGCATTTAATTTTAATATTATGTTTCTTTTTTTTTGTGGCAACTGGTGTAGTTCTTGAAGGCATACAAAATCATATTTATCTGCTATTTTGATGATTTGGTTTGCTTTTGTAATATTTAATTCATTGTATTCATTGAAGATATATTGATGCTGAGAGTGTTTTCTCCATATTTTTAATTTAAGATGTTTAAAATAAATAGATCTATGACTGTGTATAAATAAATATTCATTGTTGTTGTTGTTGTTGTTGTTTGTCTGGTTGGTTGGTTTGTTTCGTTTCTTCCTGAGTGGTTTGGTGTTTGTTATTTTTTTTCCATTCATTTTGACATTTCTTTTGGCCACATTTAGGTTGGTTGGTGGTGTACAAAAAATGGATTTAAATTTTGGAATTTGTCGTTGGTTGTCAGTGACCTTAATCAAACGAATAGGAAGAATATTCCAATTCTTGTTCATGTTCGCTCTCACTGTCACAACGAGTAACCGTGCTGCTAGCCAACTGCAGGTTCGTCTTGTGACGTCACAAGCGCGCGCGTGCCTCTGGGGTTGTTTACATAAAGTGGCTTGGTTGTTTCCGTAGAAGTCGCATTTTGGTGATATTAAAAGGGTCATAACTCCCAATCCAGTAATGATTGCATGTACTCTCTTCACAGTGTACTTGAAATGTCGATTAAAATAAGTTTGTCGAAAGTAGTATATAGCATTCAGGTCTACCTTTAAGATATACTTTCCCCATTTGCAAAGATGCCGTTTGGTAATGCTATATATTTTGTAGCACGGGCAATCCACAGCCCCTGTCTATTGCATACAACATATGAATCAATGTGTTTTTTTAAAAATTATTCTTAAATAATTCTTCTCCAAAATAAATCAATTATGAATAAAAGATTTCATTGTGATTTCATAGTCAAGAGCCATCAAAAATGATGCCCTGGATGCACACGGTAACGTTAGGAAGAACAGGTTGTTGGTATGGTGTGGGGTAATATAAGACTCATGGTACACATTCAATTCCCATAGTAAGACTATGAAATATCATTATATGAAATATGACAAAATGTTGCATTTTTAAATATTCATGATGAAATTAGCTCAGTACAGAACCATCCTAAAGTCTAGCTTCGATGTGCAGAATGTCAAATGGTTATATATCTACGAGTACAAATGGCCTGGTCATTCCAAAGACTTACAAAATGGTACTGACAGCTGCCTCGCTAGGCGCTCAGCATTAAAAGGTTAGAGTTAGGCGCTGATCTGCCTGGTGTCAGGATAATGTGACTGGGTGGGATATCCTACTACTAGGCCAAGGCATGATGCCCTAGTGCTAGACAGCACTATAAACTGCCACACTGAAGACATAGTAGGGATATGATTTAAATATTGTTAATACTACGTTAAAAATCCAAATCACACCCACACACCCACCCACCCACCCACACACACACACACACGCACACACACACACACACACATATATATATATATATATATACACACACAATGCGTTAAAATATATCTTTATTGTTGTTTTCATTTAAAAAGATGGGACATGGTCTCAAAAGGTTGTAATTAATACAATTATAGTTTTCGCTATTAACTAGTTTTTGACATTTATACTTTACATATTGGCGATTTATTGCTTTTGCATTAAAAACATGTTTTCTGCACATGTATCTTCATGTTATATTTTCATAGAATACATGGTCCACAAAAGTGAATGTTGACATCAGTAAAGCTTACATTACGAGGGTACACATTACAATACATTTGCATAGCTTATACACGTCAGAACTATCAATTTTGTGTTCACTCATTCTCGCATAGAATCAAATACAATGTAACCTTATTTGCTTTGTTAAAACCAAATCCACAATTATCCCAAAGACGAAAATATTCTGTGTGAAATTGTTCCTTTTGCTGAGGAAAGATGCGGAAAATCGGCTTCTGAAAACAGTCAACACTTGCGATTTATCAACAAAAGGCCTTAAACAACTTTTCTGCCAAATTTCCGATGGAAACAGTGAATATACAAAAATCTATCTAATAGGCATAGGTTTACGTAAACGTTTGAAATACACACTTAAAGGACTTGGTATAGGCTTCTGAATTAAACTTATATTCATATCAACAATTCCTGACAGGTGATTACATTACTAGATATACGGCTATGTGAATTCTTCATACAGCAATCGATGATAAGTTATTATATTACTGATTACCTGTGTGTAAGGTTTTATCTACAGCACGTCACGTTCAGGGTATACATGTATTTGAAAAAACCGCGATAGAGTCAAGCCGCGAAATTCGAATCGCCAAGTGGCGAGGGCGACTGTACTAGGTTTTCCATAACATTATTCACGCAAATACAAAGCCTTATCTCATGTACACTACTATTTCCATGCAGTGAGACTATGAGATGGAATGATTGTGCAAAACCATTGCAAATGCATTCATATATTTCAAATCATCCCATCACATATATAATGTAACATTTGTTGACATAGCCTCGCATATTATGTCACATTGATGCACCATACTACAATTAATGCACTTGTGCATATCGGTGTTGTTTCCATGTTTCACATTGAGAATTGTAATGTTAAGATCGCTTTTGTAAAGTTGAGATGGCTTATGTCTCTACATTAGTGAATAGTTCTAGTTTAAATCAACAATTTCGTCTCATGCATTGTAATTCATTATCAAACTGGACAGTATTTTGGTTTCAGATATCAGATGTACATGTCGGAGCAGTTGTGTGTGTGTGTGTGTGTGTGTGTGTGTGTGTGTGTGTGTCTATTTGCGATTTGGATTTTTAACGTAGTTTTAACAAGTTCTCAGTCATATCGCTAAGATGTCTGCAGAGTGGCAGTTTATAGTGATGCCTAGTACTGGGGCATCATGTCGCAGACATGTAGCATGATGTCCCACCCAGTCATATTATCTGGACATAGGACGACAAATCATAACACTAACCTCTTAATGCTGAGAGCCAAGTGAGGCAGTTGTAAGTACCATTTTTGTAAGTCTTTGGTTTGACTCGGTCGGGAATCGAACCCACGACATCCCGCATCCGACGTTGACGCTCTCATATATGTATATATTCATATATTTTTTTTTAAAATAAGAAATGTTAATAAGAGTTGCCTCCCTACTGAGTCGCTAGGTGCTCAGTATTAAGAGGATGGTGCTAGGACTAGTCGGCATGGTGTCAGGATAATGTGACTGGGTGGGACATCATACTACATGTCTGCGCCATGATGCCCCAGTGTAATATATCACTTTAAACTTCTACACAGCAGACATCGTAGCGATATGACTGATTTTTTTTATGCTACCTTAAGAATCTAAATCACACTCACATTCCGGTGAACCTGTAGCAGAATTCTTTAATATTTAATTAAGGAATCTAACAAAATTAACGTTTGTTTACCGTGTTGTTGATAGTTATTTGTTGTAACGATGTCTGTGTTGGGCTGTTTAATATTCAGTGTATTTGTGTCGCTTAATTTAGTAAAGATATTATCCCCGCGAAGCTGAATTTTCAATTTTTGCTCAATCCAACGTTAAATGTTGCTCGTCTCCGTAATGCTTGCGCAGTACAGCGAACAATGCGCGCACACCTACCATTCGCTTAGACGCCGAATGTTGATTACAGGTAGGTGTATTTAAATATTGACATGTGGTCTAAAATAATAATTGCGTTCAATACATTGTGTGGCAGCTACAGAAGACTGTAACAACTTTCTGTGGCAGAATTAAGCATGTTTTACAAATTCTGAGAATGCATTTGCAAAAACTCGTATTTCCGACATGTATTGATGTATGCAATGGTATGTACTTGTATAGTTATTTCTGTATATTATACGACTATTTAAGTGGGTATGGATTTGGTCAATTCAACGTCATAAACTATACTTATTAATACTTATTAATTTTATTAAATCAGACATTATAGATTATTATCTTAATTTGATTTACATCTTGGAGTGTTTATACCTTTAATATATGCGCACTTCAGTCTATAATTTGTTCTATATTGTCCGTTTACAAAGTTTTTCCCGATAGTCCAACGAGCGAGTTTGTTTACCTTTACATGTACCTTAGTGTTACTAGATTTCATATATCGCGCATATCCGTAAATGTGGGAAATCATAGGCAGTTTTTACATCGGTTAACAGTACGATTCGCGACCTATGCAATGAGCTGTTATTTTCAACGGTCCAATCAGGATTAAATAATAAAGGACTGTCGTAAGGCAGTCTTATTACTTAAAGGAAGCGTGACAAACAAACCTGTCAATTATCTTTCGACACACCTAATTTTTATCAGAGTAGTTGATATATAAAAGGTAGGCTTCGTCCGACTTAGAACACAAATAGAAGACGAATAGTATAGCTGAATTACAGTTACAATGAGGCAGAATGCATTATGTCATAAACAAAAATACATCGCAGCCTAGGAGTCAATATCCATCACGCTCAGGGTATATATTGATGTTCTTGCGCTGCCTGTGGAAATCTTTTGGACAAACAACGATAACATCCTACTTGTATTGCAACGTGAACACGATTTCTTTACAGCTTCACAACAGTACAAAATATTTGTGCGGTGCATGGAATGTTGATATACGTAAGTAGCCTTTTAAATTACTTTAAGCAGTAACGCTTTCATCGATATATTTGTTATTTTAATCTTTGTAAAATGCAATAATATCTGTTTTATTTTATCGGTTAAGTAAATATATCGTGTTTTCGTTCTCTTAAAAGGTGATCGATTAAGATTTTATATGTAATTTTGTTATTTTATCCAGATTTAAAATCTACATCGACGCGTATGTTTTAACTTTGATAATTACTGAGGTGAATAGCATTAGTTCAGTCACAACTGTGTTGTTAGTAATAATTCTCTAATGCGAATGTTAATCCCAATTAAATTATAAGCTATTGTACCAGTTTCAAAGCTATGGTTAATTACATGGTCAAGATACTTAACGACCGCAAATATTTAATCAATTCAGGTGCCCACTTGATGAACACTAGCAGCGTGAGGCTAACTAGCTCCATAAAATGTTCCTATGATGAGAAAGAACTATATTATTAAGACGGAAGTTATTTAAAACCTATATGTATTCATAAGAATTCAGTCTTTATAAGAAGTACAGATCTTGCAAATTGCAGTGACTAACTAGACATACACAAATTTAAAAGGAGATAAGTTCATTCATACAACAAAATGTGTTATTACAATATATGTTGTATATCTTTATAACTTATTGATTTGTTGTATTAGTGTTATTAGCCCTACGAGCCAAATTAGTGGATTTCCTTAATCTAAACCAATCAACAGATAAATCCAGGATTGAGACGGTTAAGACATATCGTCGCACTTCAATCAAAGTACTTGACAATCTCAAAAGAGCATAGAGGAGTGTGTGTGTGTGTGTGTGTGAGAGAGAGAGAGAGAGAGAGAGAGAGAGAGAGAGAGAGAGAGAGAGAGAGAAAGGATTTTTAACGTAATGTTAACAATTTACGATGTCTGCAGTGACGCAGTTTATAGTGATGTGTAGCACTGGAGCATCATGCATCAGACATGTGCCACCATGTCCCACCCACTCTAATTATTCTGACACCATGCTCACCAGTCCTAACACTAACCTCTCTTTGCTGAGCTCCAAGCGAGGCAGCTGCTTGTACCATCTATATTGTGTCTTTGATATGACTCGACCAGGATTGAAACCCACAATCTCCCGCATCCGAGGCTGGTGCTCTAACAACTTATTATCGGAACAAGGCATCAACTCATAACATTGATCATTATGAATACTTGAAAAATATCCATGCATCAGAGAACCGTTTCACGATGTAGACTATTTGTACCCAGGCATAAAATAGTTAATAACATGATCGCATCATGCTAGGAATCATTTGAATCTGTTAAATCAATGAGAGTATACATTAAAGTATAACCTTTTGAGCCAATCAAATTTCGGCTTGGCGTGTGTGCCGTATAGTTTGGTAACGGGTCAGAAAGTACCGGTACCGAAAAGGCCCAGGTTCAAAAGTCCCTGTCCAGAAAGGCCAGTAACGGGTCAGAAAGGATCTGTACGGAAAAGGCCCTAGTCAGAAAGGACCTGGATAGAAAAGGCCGTTTACAAGATTGAGTAATAATAATAATAATAATAATAATAATAATAAGACTGCTTTTATACAATACCCATAGATATTCGCTTCTAGGTAAATGACATTAATACATATATTGCCAAACACTGAGCTGCCAAAACTGAAGCACTGGTTAGTGACACCTAGACAAAAATAAAGCACGGATAGCCAACAGCAGACCTTTACGGATTACGTCGATTGTAGTACCGATATTACGAAAGTATAAGGGATCGACCTGTACTTTTTACAGTTCCTTTACCTTTTTTTTGTCACATATTTATTTAATATGTTAAAAACGTCTGATAATCACATGCCTCCAGTCTCAACAGCGCTCGATGTGGCATACGATTTTAATAGGTTTTTAAAAAAATATAACTATTACTGTGACACTCCCAACAGTGTCTTGTTGAATCACATCAATATTATTACAGGTTTGAATTCAGTATAAATTACGAAGAATGTCTTTATCCTAGAATTTTATCATATCAGAGCACTTTTATATTTATAGCGATTTTAATCACATACGTTCAATAATAATAACGAGGACTTGCTATAGAGCCTAATCTATAGAAGCTCTAAGCGCTTTACTGGGACTATGTACAGACTCCGATTCGAACACAGTCGGACTTGATTGAAATATAAAGACTAAAAGCAAAGTACGACACGGAAAGATTGCAATCATCAAAACACTAGGATATTTTAAATTATCTAATAATACATCTGATAAATAAAATAAATGTAGTACACCGTACTATGCTGACAAATTCAAAATTCTATAAAAAAATGAAACGGTTGGAATAATTTAAATAATCGACGATCTACTTATAGGTCCATGTCACTGAGTAGACAAGTGGCAAAATTGACAAGAAAGACTATCCTTACAATGACACAGAGAGAGAGAGAGAGAGAGAGAGAGAGAGAGAGAGAGAGAGAGCACAGATACACATATCACAAACACAAATAGTATACAATAGATGCAGGAGATCCCTAGCCAGGCTCCACTAAATGAATTAGTAGAGGGAAGACGAGATAGGTGAATACAACCTATCTCGGATAACCTTACTTAATGTAACATTAGGGAACTTTAAACAATACCCTATTCAAAAATATTTTATAATCCCGATATGACAAAATTAAACTTAAGAGTTAAGTAAATGGGAAATAAAAAAGAAACAGCACAAAAACTACACATCGGGGGAGCATACTCATACATAAACACATTTTCTAGTTTTTTTAAGGAGGTGGGGGCCGGGGGGCCGGGGGGGGGGCATCTATCTAGTGCACCACCACCTCAACACAAAGTATTGTTAGAAGAATTCGTACTGGACTTCGAAAAAGGTAAGTTGTTTATTAATAACGTTAATGCAAATTGAATATTGAACAATACTACTCAATAACCAATGTCTAATGAAAGCATAATTTATAGCCATCGCAAATACAATACGCATACACATGTATTAAGAATATTGAATGTGTGTGAAACAGGAAAAGTCAAAAGTCTTTTCAAATGAAAATCTTAATCCATCATAAATTAAATCATTACTTAATTAAGACATTACCAAGACAAAGTTGTCCATGCACAACAAACACGTGGGTGCCACTAACTCGTATTCAGTCTTGATATGTTAGGACAAAAATATTATTGATTCGCTTTACATACAAAGTTTCATAACATAAATATTATTTGCCTATATAAACATGTAGTAACGTGTCACAATTATTTTCATGCGCAGTTTCTTTTTCATTTGTTTTGGGTACATTATCTTCTTTACCTCAATGAATTACCGGTAGAGTAGACTCCACTATGCCGTACCATAATGCACAGTTAGATCGGAGTCGACTCGTTTGGTATAAAATAACAAGCAGTACGAACAGCGTCACTACCATCCCATAATACACATTCAGATCTAGGTCTACGCTGATTGCATTGACCTTAGTGAAATTGGAATTGCAGTATTACAGTCATTTATTGTTACTAAATTGCCTTGATAAAATAACGTTTTCATTTTGTTGGGTCCCTATACACTTGCCACACCGAAGTATCGCATCATTACATAAAGACCGTTCGCATACAATGTATTGCGATCGTTAAATTCTTTGTGAGAGGAGAATTAACAAAAGTAGGTGGTAAAGATATTTAAATGAGCAGTACACTTTATATGCTAAAGCTAAATAGGTCGCAATAAGTATTGATAATTTCATGGTGGACCTTGATGATGTCCTAATGCAACTGATGTAGACCGCAAAACATATGATTTAGTAACCTAAAAATAATGACCTAAGTGAACAAATTTGTATGTGTCAAATATGCATGTTTTAGGATTATTTTATTTCATTAGATTATCGAAAAATTTGATTGGTATTAAACAATCTAATTATTAATAACTCTGGTCCACGATGAGACTATTCTGTAATCCTACCATACAGGCAACTGAATATGCTCATCCATGGTAACAGGTTTGAACTGCACTGTTATACGTGGATATGTCAAATGACACCAAACACATCATTCAGCACCCAATCAAACGCCTTCTAGGACATATGATAAGGTATGTTATCGATAAGGTATATGATCGAGTTATTACTAGCAAGACATTGAAAAGACTACGTCTCAGGTTAGTCCTGTATGTAGTATAGCTTCCAGAAAACGATTTTAATGCAAATATTATGTGATTAAGATGCAGTGTTGTGATGGATTTTTTTTATACTGAATTAGGTCCTATGTACATTACAGATACTATCGTCGCATTTGGTTTCACTGTGTGACTTTCTGTAAAATGTTGCAAAAGACCAGAAATATTTCATTGATAAGATGTAAGTAGACTTTCAGAGTTTTCAATTCTGTTGTGAACAAATGCACGTGTGAAATTTCTATAAGCTATGTATAACTAAATATCAGCCAGATTCACAACATGTATGGTACAGAGAAATTTATAGTTAGGCCTATATTGGACCGTTTTGAACTGATCATTGTGAATGTGTGGATATTGCTTTTTGTGTGGAGATGGGGTGTTCATATTATGAAGTTTAAAATGTTCTGTATGAAAGGTGAATTTACACAAGTGGGTTGCTACTAATAAACAGCGCATAATGCTAAACTGAGATCTGTCGGTAATAATATTTTCCTTTGCTCTGACTTTGATAAAATTACTTTTCCAGAATTTTGCTTCACGTTTCCGCTTTTAAAGTCCGTATGTCTTCATTTTTAAGTGTCTGATGTCTACAGTACTGTATAGCAATGCATGCATTTACTTGGCTATGACTGAATTATTAGGTAAATGTACTAGATTATATACTGTAATGCAATGAACCTCCGTCTTATAAGCGTGATGTACCATTGTATATACCTGTATTTTCTGCTTTTGGAATGACTGACTTGTTAAGTTTACCACTTTACCCGTCCTTTTATCAGAATAGCAGCTTATGTTTGTTCAAGTTACACAGGTTAGGAACAGTTTTGTTATATTTAGTGACAGTCGACCCCAAAACTGATGAAAAGCGTGTGAAAATTGTACATTCCTGACTACCAATAGGGAAGTGGAAGCATTCAGAAAAAAATATTGCTAAAAGTGATCACAGGCAAAACAAGTTACATTTAACAGGGTTTAATCTACTAGAACATTTTGCGTGTTGTTTTTTTGTGGTACGTTACGTAACGGTGCTGCACAAAATATCTTACTTAAATTGGTATGTCAATGACATAAACGGTGACCACCATTATACCCCTTCATCATATACAAAATATATTATTCATTGGGCATAGTGATTCTAGATGTTTTTGCCCTGAACATTCTCAAATTTAAAAATTGTTAAAGCTACGTTAAAAATCCTAATCAAACAAAAAAAAATCAGATTTTACACTAACCTAGACTTCCTCCGGTTGGCCACCAGGTAGGAATATTAACTTTTTCAATTATTCCCGGCGGTTCCGTCTACTCTCGCAATTTGACAGTTCCCGTCGATGACAGGAAATACCGTGAACCTTTAAATGGGCAATTCATGTTGCCTTATTATATAGGAGACAATGCATATCTAGCTACCATTAGCTACCAGTTTTGTTTCAATGAAAGCAAGCTAAACTTAACCTGTATTTGAAACTCAGTCTGCCTATATTGATGGTGGGATGACTATAAACTCGACACAAGCCTAAACACGTTTTATTTATCTGAATTCATCTAACCTTTGCCACACTGTGTTAGATACTTGGAACATTACAGTGAGGTGTCAGGAAACTCCATAACTTGGACCAAAGAAAATTCGGCTCATGATAATCTTGCCCAGATATGGGACAAGTTATATGTAACCACGATTTAACTGGGCTTCATATACTTTAAAAAGGGACAAATCTGACCAGTTGCTAAAACATGTTTGACCGTATATATTATCATAAAAATGTTGCCTTTGTGTCTGTCATTTGGAGGGCAATGACATTATTTGGTTTGACTTAAAGCAAGCATGGTTGTCAGTTGTCTTTGCTGGAGCTTTACCTCATTTAGAGTTATCCAATATGAATTGAATAACATTCCTATGTGCACGAATATTTTAAGTGAGTACACGATTCTTTTTCTTTCCTATGCAAAGGGCGAATGTAGGGGGCCCGGTTCTTAGTCTTTTATTTAACTGTATTCACATATGCCAAAGTTAAAAACTTCTGCAGTCTACTCTTTCACAGCGACACTTAAAAATATTGAAATTATACTCCAGAATCTGATAAAGAATTCAGATTGAAAACAGATATTCCTTGCAATTCCACTGGAATATACGATTTACACTAATATCGAGTTTGGAAATGAAAGTAAACAATTGAAACCAACAGTAAAGGAATGAAAATAACAGCACATTCCACAGTGCAAAAGATGCATTTAGCAATGGGGATCATCTCGGCCTTTTCCGTCAAGTCAAGAAGGAAACCTCTGATTTGATTTGACGCATTTAGGAACTATATTTGGCTATACATTTGTTCACATTATACGATAGTGTGGCGGAAGAAGATAAAGTCGCAAAGTCTAAAAATATGTCCTGCACTCTGTCAGAGACTAGGCGGCAAACTTAAAATTTATATTCCTACAACTTCTTCAATCATAACATTTATGTATATTCCTACAACTACTTCTGAGGCTATTAGATTTAACTTGCTATAGGTGACTTGTTCATTACTGTCGTGTCCATTCATGATATATAATATAAGATATATGCTTCGATTCAGATACAATTTAATTACATGTTTTGATCTTTCTTCTTGCATCGAGGAAACGGTGTGCCTTAAAACAATAGGCATTAAAAATGTAAGAAAGAATGATAAACATACGCATGGCAATTGTAGTTCAAAGTAATTTTGTTCAAAGAACTGAGACTAATGTTAACGTTGGTAGTATATTTACTTTGAGTTTAATATCAATAGAGTTGTTGACGATGACTTTGGTTAAAACGGTTAACATGATTTGATAGTCACATTGGAAATATTTTGTTGCAAAATAAATAGACTGTGATTTATCATATTTAGCAAATTAATGTCTAGAATCAATCTATTGTTAATCACACACCTTTTTTTTACACGATGTTCCAACACTAATTACACGTATTTTCATCCCGAAGATATGGTCGAAAATCACAATCTCAGTATCGCATGCATTTAAAACTTTTTCTTACATTTTTAATGGATGGTGGAGGGTGTAGTTGCGGCTTAATTTGGAGAATCTGACAACTGTTGAAATCGATCATCGTTCGCATTCATTCCTTAAGAAACGTCTTTGTCTAAGAGGTGATGTATACAGTGGGGCTCTTTGATATTTATAATTCACAAACCTGTTTCCTATTTTAGAGGTATATAAGTTTTCTTTGGATGCTAGTTTGGAGAAATTCGATGTTCCAACAAGAATGGTTGAAGCAAACTATGATTTGAAACGTCTAACTAACCAATAATAAATTTGAGATAAGGTTAGATTGTTGCATTGGGGATTTTAAAGAAGAACGGTAATACCTGAGTATATCGAATACGTATAGATAATCATCTATATCTGTCTAAATTTAAGATAATTGGATATTAATATGTTAATTAACTTTACCTCTTTTCATCCACTCAAAATTAAGTGATATTCAACAATGAAACACAGTATGTTGAATGCTTAGAAGTGTCTTTTTAAAGAAATGACACACATTTGTCCATGCTTAACGATATAAATGGTAAGATTGGTACGAAGTACTTGACATGACTGATTAGGATACCTTTCGCTGCTTCTTCGATTTATATATTCAGTAAACAGGAAATTTAAAAAAAAAATTCTAAGGTTAATAAATATAATATATTATTATAAATTTGACTATTACGTCACTTTAATGAATTCCAAAAAGCACTGAATTATAAAGAATGACAGCAATACACGTCTTACGAATCGTTTGCAGAAATACTGCGGACCTTTAAAACAAAGAAAAAAACGGATAATCGAGGTGAACAAAATAGCCAAAGATAAAAGAACAAACGTTACTATTGTCTAAATTAATATACTGAATGATTTTGTATAAATAATAAAGAAATACAGAAGATTGGTATAAAACGACTGCTTTATAATGCTGCTTTTGATTTCTCAAATTGCTGGCATCGTGTATTTCATTTGGATGTTGCCGTCGAATGCACGCACACTCATATTATGTTTCATAATCGTATAAACTGCAAGTTCTTTGCGTTTCTTTTTTTTTACTAGGGACTTCCCTGACGACGCACATGTTTATTTATTGGGGTTTTACGGAACCTTATCACAACTTTGATTACACAGTGGCACCTAAAGGGTGGAGTACGAAAATGTGTAAATATACTGCAAAAAAATTTAGGAATATAAATCTTTTCCAATGACATGTAAACATGAAGTTTGAAAAGAGAAAACAAAAGGTAAAAATATTAAAATTCTGTAAATTATATTTAATTTAAAATAAAGTATAAAATAATTTTTTTAAAACTTGAATACGAGATATCTGATAATACGTCTAAATAATTGTTTTTGTTTCCCAAGCACATCCACTAATGTAATGCTACCACTTATCTTTTAGTGTATAATCTCGGCTTGAGAGTTTTTCTCTCATAATGATTAGTATAGACTTCTAGATAGATACAAATTAGAATATTTTATTTTCAGAAGATTTTTTCCCACTATAATGCGACTTATTTACATCTTGAGAAAAATATTCTCGCCATTATGTTTTTATGCGCAGTAATTGGCATACGCTTCAAGCATTCACGAGTTAGTTCCCCTATATTGTGTTTCTTAAAGAAATATAGCACTACAGAAGTAGATGTGTGTTTCAGCGTCAATAATGAAATTGTTGTTTTTACAAGTTTAATGCCATTTTTCAGCGCATAATAGGCTATTCAATATTGCCTGTATAACTGTTGGAGGACAATAGCGGGAAAACCACGGTAGCAACCATATGTATGTATGTATGTATGTATGTATGTATGTATGTATGTATGTATGTATGTATGTATGTATGTATGTATGTATGTATGTATGTATGTATGTATGTATGTATGCATGCATGCATGTAAATGACTGGGTAGAGTTAAGTCCTTGTAACTTATTGTAACTAAACATACCTCAAATAAATAGTTTTTATATAACAGTTTATTATCAAATTTCAAGATGTTAGTCCTAGCGTAAAAGCATTTTAAAACCTGGAAACAAAATCTAAAAATGAACGAAACTCATTCAGATGATTTGTTTAGACAGCATGACAGGCAGAGTCCCTATATTTATTTTTACTTGTTCTTCATTAAAAAAAATAGAAAATGTCTGCAGATCAGAAATTGTGTCCGGTTTTCGAGTGAGCTTGCTTAGTCTTTCCGTTCAAGAAATGAATGTGGCATCCACTTGATCAGGAATGATATTTGCTTCCCCTTGCAGACCACATAAGTGCACTAAGAAAATTATTTATAACCAACCAATAATATTACAGTGAAATCTCGCAAGACGTAAATGTTATAGGATGTTGTACATTTCAGTTTGGATGCTTTTTTTAGTTTCTGTTTATGATTTTAAATATGAATTTAGATGAAGTGCGCCTTCATACATGTGGGATATTCATCCATCCACATCCATCCATCAATAATCTAATTTTGATCACCAGTTCAGTTGTTAAGAGATATTATTTATCCATTGCTTACAGTGGCATTAGACTTGTAGTTGAAAAAGGCAGCCGTATTCTATGTTGAAATATAGGATTTTTACGATTTTAACTCACTGTCCTTATAAGTCATAGCTCTTGTAAAATCGACAATGGATTTTGGATTTTATTGCAGACTACACAAATGGTACTAACAGATGCCTAGTTTGGTGCTCAGCATTAAGAGGTTAGTCTAGAGATATCAGCCAGATCTACTTCGGTGTTTTATTCGGATAAATTAGTAATCGGGGTCATTTTCCAAGCAAAACTTAAAATTGTTTGGCTTTGTTATTATTTAAAAAATATGATTGTATATAATAACGCTAAAGGTCGCTTGTCAATCAACGCATGTTTGTGATGCAACATTTTGATTTATTATAGATTATATTTAATCTATCATCGATATTTTTAAGATATATTTTTCATACAAATTAAATATATTTCACAGCTGAATATTATATTTAGATATAATAATAATGCCACCATACACATTTGCGACATATAAATGTAGATGGCTTCCAGAGGGATCCGTAGAGTACTGTGGTAAAAACAGCCATGGTGAATTTTGTGGACAACATACCATATTATCAAGAAAGAATAATTCCACACGACCAAAATCCTGCGTCAAATGCAAGAAAAGAGTCCGTGGTAAATACCAGCTATGCACATATTGTGGAGGAAGTAGATATTGATGATTATTTGAATATTGTATTAGAACCGGAAAAGATACTCCAACAATTAAAGAATTTCTCAAACAACGCGAGAATAAGATATATTAATTACGGACGAAAGAAAAATCAATCTGAGAGTTTGGCTCAGTCGAATATATATGTGAGTTGGGAAACTATCCTAATATTATATTTGATAGCAATTTGGATAGTTTCCTCAGTCACAAATTATATATGTCCGTCAACGAAATAATCAGAATGACAAAATAACAGTTCTATCAAAAATTTCGCCCGACATGAACAATAATATTTTCGCCCCACATGAGAAAAACTGTCAAAAAAATAATTAAATAACATAATTATTTATCGTTCATGCAATTTAATCTTTGCTGTTCATTATCCGAAGGAGTATTTATTGTATGAGTAAATACATCCGTGAAGGGATGAGAAAGTCAATCATTTAACGTTTTTTAACACGCTCGGAAAAATAAACAACACGATTTATCTTTTTTTCTGGTAAAATTCACCACCATCTATTAGCCTTCTGACTGTTCCCTTAGGGATTCTAAGATACATTTCAGCATAGTTCATCGAATTGAATTTTTTATTCCCCCCCCCCCCCCGTTAGAACAAGACATGTAGTTGAGAATATCATACCTTCTATAACACTACCAAAATAACTACCATACGGATTAAACAACCGAGGTTCTAATTTTGTTAGAACTGAACAAAACATATATTCATACCAGCCTTCATCAGTTTGACCATATGAGTTACAACTCGTATAATCCATATCCGAGCAATCAAATTAATTATCATTTATATCTAAATATAAATCTATATCAAACATGGATGTAATTGATTTATCAGCGATACGAAAACAATAACCGGTCAAGAATCATCCAGCACTACCATATAATATCAGAATGATTATCATAGGTCCATCTGGGTGTGGAAAGACACAATTATTATTCAGTCTGATAATGAGATGATTGAAATGGGACAAATTGTATTTGATAGCACCATCAGTTAATGGTAAACAATGTTATAAAGATCTTAAAGATTTGAACGAAAATGCAAAATTATTAAATGAAGGCAATGACGTCAATCACTTTATAACATATATCAATGATGCACCGTCCGTTGATGATATTGATGGATTTATTAATAATTTATTTGCTTACGACGCCGTGATGCTGGGCAAACAATTCAATCCAGCTAGAATATTTTTTCGAGGAAGGCATACAAATACGGATGTTATTGATGTTACGCAAAGATACACTCAAATTCCGAAAGTGATCAGAGATAACTGTAATATTTTAGCGGTATTTAACGGCGTAGATACACATACACTTAGAAATATTCATCAGACTTGGTGCGCTAGAGACATGGACATTATTAAATTTAAAAAACAAATCACGAGCACAATTACCCCACACGGATTTATAACAATAAACCTGCATAAACCTAGATAAAGATACCGTACAGGAATGGATAAAATATTTGGATATTCCGAAGGCAAATGTACAGCAGCAGAGGGGGCCGCGACGTAACCCTCATTTCGAAAAATCGGAGTTCTCAGAGTAATGGAAACTTTTCTGAGCAGAGGGGGCAGAGCAGAGCAGAGAGTATATATGTATATTTGAATACTTGTATTAAGTGAAACATATATAATTAGAGAGCAATTTTTGATTTAAATTATTAATTGGAATTGCGAAGTGCTCGTTAATATTTGATTTACACGTTATTTGGAAGTACAGTGAACTGCATTCTCTCTTTTACCCTTGTCCTTCTTTATTTGTGTATGCGTGTTTGTTTATCTATTTTAACTATAATTTTTCAGAGTTTGATTTCTCTTAAAATCGGCAAAGGCCGTTTTAGATATAAACGGAAATAAGACAGCTCAGATCACATATTTGATAATGCAAATGAAACATGGATATTTTTCAAATGTTTTATACGTGAATTTAAAATTTTTGCAATAAAAAACTCTTTCATTGAATGCGATTTTGATTATTTTCCTAAACACGAGTATCTTTGCATGAAAGGTTCATAATGTAATGCTGCAAAAGCCTACATTTTTACACGCTTTACACTGACCAAAACGATGTTGTTTAATCAAAAACTATTAGACACTTAAGATTTCTTTTATTAAGTGACTATGCAGATATATGTATATGTATATGTATATGTATATATATATATATATATATATATATATATATATATATATATATATATATATATATATATATATATATATATATATATATATATATATATAATTTTCATATAATAATAAAACAAGCTTTTGATCCACTCTTTGTTCTCGTTGATCCGGTTGATTGTGTAGTGATGGCAATTAATGAAAATATGTGTCGATACTCTCTGCATTCGGCAGTTGGGTACCGGATATAGGACTTGACCTTAAAAACACATCTATCCCAGTTTCCATTCCATAGAAATGCAAAATGAAATCTTCGAGATCGTGCTTCGAACTTGTCCGAAAAGCTCTTCATTTACTTTTTTTTCTTCATAATTTTATTTACAGATTTCATTATGGTTGTCTTTTAAAAAAAAATAGAAAATTATTGTCAGTCTTTAAATCATTAGTAGTAAGAAAGTAATGTGTGCTCAAGGGGCTGTAGTATATTTTGTTTTATAAAATGAAAAGAAAATGCTGGTATCAGGAAATTGTATCGTATGTCATACTACGTGAATTGAAAAAGTGATGTTTACATTTAGATAGTCCAGGGCTGAATTATCACTATGGTACATAAACGTTATTATATTGCTGCTGTTGTTTTTATTGCTGTTGTGGTTTTTGTTGTTGCTGCTGATGTTGAGATTAACGCCATGTTTTAGCACACGATATAGGCTATAGATGATGGCAAGTTTTAATGGTTATGGAAGAATACGGGAAAAAAACCCGGAAAAACACCGACCTACGAGAAGCTACTGGAAATCTTTCTCACATACCCACATTGGCCGAATCTGAGATTCGAACCTACGCAGACAGGGGTGAGATGACAGTGATCTATAACGGAGAGCGCTTTAGACCACTCGGTGTGATTTTTGTTTGTTTTATTTTAAAGTCTTTTTAATATAAAAAGATTATAGTTGACCAGAAATGCAATTTATTGTTCATGGATGCATGGTTTTTAAGTCTGTAACTACTGCTGTCCGACCTTTAAAGGCATACAACCTAAGATTTTCGACTTTTTTGTTCTTGCAAATGCATGATATTATGAAAAGTATAGTAGAAATAATGAGTAATTACAGGTTATTCAGTTTCAAAAAATGTACATCTGTAAGTTTAATCAATGAAAATATAACAATTTTCTGTACGGATTGCTAATTAATTATGCAGAAACGGAATTTACCGATATTCTCCGTAGTCACAGTGTCACGTGAAGTCGAGGTAAGCATATGTTTCGCTTCTGAGTAATTATTGCCCTATTCTTCGTCTGTCCTTCTCCTTAGTTCTTTATAGTCACCCACAATATATGTATTGCTTATAGATTTCTCATTATATATGATAAATTACAAGAAGTAGGTAAAAAAGTCAATACGATGGAAAATCCTGACAATAAGAGGTTCCTTTAAGGGGCGATTCTTGAAAGTGTTTACTTGCCGTGTTTGTGAGATTGTGTTACGTTGTAAGATAAAACAACTAAAAATGTGATAATTTGTATCATAGTAATCAGAACCACTATTAAAAGGCAGCAGAAGAAGATAATACCACCGGGGGAAATGGCATACCGCTAATAGGCAATTTATTTTATGATCTTAATGGATACCTAAGTACTGGCAACAGACATGTCATTCCAAAGCTGTTGTGTATGGCGTATAATGGATAAATAATTTAGGCCAGTACCATTTTGGATTTACTCAAGGAAGACTTGGGTGATCTATCCAATGATATGATGTGTGAATAATGAAATTTATGTTTATTTTAAGTTGTATAAAGCATTTCTTTTGTAGTATGCAATTTTTATTTTGCATGAACAAGTTTTGTTAAACATTGATTTAGCTACCTACCCACTAAAGAATGATTATATGTATGGCTATGTTTTGAAAGCAACTGTGAGGAGACTGCTTATTAAAAACATGAATTGAAGTTGTCTTGGGATGCAAAGGATGTAAACAACAAAAAGTACACTGGTGAACATGATTTTAATTGTGCATATACAGTAACACATTAAGTTAAATGATAAATAACGCATAATCATGAGTTGAGAAAGCAAAACTTGTTGCAGTGTTTCATGAATAAAGATTGGCTTGTAAATATCAACAGAACTACAAACACTAGGATACTATTCTATCCAGATACTGCTCATTAATTTCAATTACATGTGAAAAAAATTGGCTCTGGAAACAGAGTAAGGTTTTTAAGACTTAAATACTAGTTCATCAAAAGCAACATTGAATGCTTATATCACATAATATGTACATCATCAGCTGTCTTATTACAACTAAATCAAATATACTTGACACCGATTAAATGCATCAAATTTTCAGTCTTTTAAATGTGTTCATTTACCATAGAAATAATGATACCCTTTATATAAATACCCAGATGAATGTACACAACTGCATACACTGTCAAACTGTTATATATTATGAAATGTACTAAATTTATATATGTACAAATGTGCATGTACAGACATAACTTTAATTCAAGAGTACAGTCAGGCATAAAAATGAAGGATATCATCTAAGAATAATTATGGCATATAATATATAGGGATTTTCCGTGTTATTTAGGTTGGGTGGGGTGCTCCCAATATTATTTAAATTATTACAAAAGACCTACCGGCTTGTTTTTATGGGGAATTGAAGTAGTGATAGAGAGATGCAATGCTCAGAGCTCCCAGTCAGTGGTGCAGACAGTTAAATTAATGAATACACAGAATGTGAAAGTCAAATAAACAACAATTTAATATCATTAAATAACAGTCATCTCTCAAATGAAACTCAAATTAAAACCCTATCACTCGTCTTTAACTCAACCAAGTTATGGCCTATTTTATCATCTGACTGTAATTGATTTTCCTCCTGTCATGTGTTCCTACTCATTTGTATGATCTTTCTCTGGACTGGTAGTCCAATTGCCTCCAGTCCGTCTAATGTCTGCCTCCGTTCTTCCTTTCTCTTTGTCTCTCAGAGACAATTTATATGAGAAACTAGTGTACCATTACTATAACAGATTGATTACAGACATCCCATTCCAAAATACTAGACAGTTCTATAGAAATTACATTGATGTTTTAGTATCTTTTGCTCGTTTTTTATACTTTTGACAAAAGTGATTACCATTTACTCAATGCCAAACTTTAGTACATCACCTAAACAAACTACTGCAGAGAAACAAATATTGAAATTAAGCCCATGCCCTCACCCCCATATACGTTTCCTATTGCATTTCTTTTAAAATTAGGGTAGCTAGGCACACACACACACACACACACACACACACACACACACATACTGATTAGTATATATAATGTACGAAGTACAATGCAAAACTTGCTCAGATATACATATCAAATTCAGGAATGCAGAGGTCATGCTACCAGTGTTGATACTAATTAGCCTACACAGACAAACAAACTCTTACACGTTCACAGGGGGGGGGGGGGTGTTAGTTGCTAATTGACCATTAACCCTGTTTGCAACAATATATCACTGCTCAAGTTCATGAAATTGGGCCTACTATACAGTGATGAAAATATGCCAAATTCTGTTTCAAAATTGTAACAGTGTGTGTGATTTGGATTTTTAACATACCTTGAACAATTTTTGGTCATATTGCTATGATGTTTGAAGTATGGCAGTTTATAGTGATGTCTAGCACTGGGTCATCATGCCGCAGACATGTAGCATGACATCCCATTCAGTTACATTATCCTGACAGTAGGACGACCAGTCCATACACTAACCTCTTAATGCTGAACACCAAATGAGGCAGCTGTTAATACCATTTTTATGTGTTTGGTATGACTTGGCCAGGGATCAAGGACCCCAACCTCCTGCATATGAGGTGGATGCTCTTAACACTAGGCCACTGGAACGGTCAACACCAGTATGTAAATAGTAATTTGTTAACAAATATAGTCGGTGAATATCATTTCTAATTTATTTATTTTTTTAATTAAAAAAGACAGAAGTTAACAGCATTATTTTCTTTATAAAATCAGTTTAAAACTGTATGTGAACCTTTAATGGCATGTTTAGCGGGAGCAATTTAATCAAGATGAAGAGTATGGATTGAAGTCATTTGCTCCAATGTACATTGTTTTCTTTTTCAAAGTATATTAGCAATCTTTCTGACTGCAATTTTACACAAAACATTTAGAAAATAAAATTATTAAAAAGTATTTTATTATACAATAATACAGACTTGTAATTACATGATTTTAATCTTGTTACTTCTATAAGATTAAATGATTTACAATGTATATTCTCTGCTGTGCTTTTTAATACATCATATGGCCAAAATACACTGCATTTATCTCAATCTAAACATACATATAAGACAAGTATAAATGCAATAGGTATGAAAAGTTAGAAAAGGTCTTACATCTTGTTGTTCAAATGCATGTTTTTTTAAAAGCTTTAAGAACATAATCAACAGTGGTCTGAAGATATACTGCTACTTGGAAATCAAACAGATGCTGGACTTCAGCTCATGGTAGGCACTTCAAGAAAGACTTAGTCAAAGTCTATATGAGTCCATGGTAGGGATCATTTCTTACCATACAATTACTAGAATAGTCTCTCCATAACAATTTGATATCAACAGGTGTTACCTGACTAAAAGGCCTAAATCATTTTAACTTAAAATGAGATTTCTGCTTTGTAACAATATCTTCTGTAGGTGGTGGTGGTATTGGAGCAAGTACATCAGATATTCACCTAGGATCATTTATGTCCAAAACAACTGGCTGGTTCATGCCAACTCTATCATCTAACCTCATTTTAATATTTTCATATTTATTTCTGGAATATACAGGTAGTGTTGATCAGCTTTCTTTGGGTATGCGGACCATCTCTCACTTTTTTGTTGAATGACCTTTGGTATCTGACAAGAAAATGCAAACATTTCACTGACAATGTCATTTTATATTTTTTTAATTCTCAAAAGTCCAAATAAAAACTGCATACAATTACATGTAACAAATCATTTTGCTACAGATGAAAATGTCAAAATAGCAAATCTGTACCTTACCCATATATCATAAAAATGTTCAGATTCTTTACAGAATTTTTACATTAGACTAATTCTAACCAAAATTGGTTTTTGAAGTTTATTTTAAAAAATTTCTTCTGTAAAAGATAAAATTGTACCACAAACAGATGGTTTATCATCTTTCAGGTAAAGCATTAATATTTTAACAAAGATGAATTATTACGTTAACAAGAATAACGTTTATTACCTTATTGTTCCATCTGTGTTTACAATCACATCTCTGTCAATATGATTGTTATAATCAAGAGCTGCCAACAGATTCCTAGCTCTGAAAGCTGATGGCTTATATGAATGTCTTTTAAAGGCATACAATATAATCAAACTTCTGGAAATTCTCCAGTTCTGCTCTACTTCAAAAACAAAGTAAAATGACTAAATAAATAAATTGATTCAGATGCAGAGAACTATAAACATTTATAAATCCCCATTAATCTGTTTCGATGAAAATGCCAATGTACAGTAGCATTATACAGGCAGAGAATAATCAACTCATTCCACCCATACTATTTTTTTTCCTTGTCACCTGGGGGTAGGGAGCGCATTTGTGGGCTAATTTTGAATACATTGAAATACATCTGTTTCCAAGAGATTTGATTAGATATACACCTAGGTGTGCTAGAAACATCATTCGGCATAAGGGTAAAAGTGGGAGTTATTTCTTCTTTTGACCCATCATTTTCCTCCTGGCCACTTTTTACTTCCATCCCCAATTTATCCTACTTTTGCAATTGTTCACGTGTATGTGTATAGCTCAGACCGGTGTGAATTAGATTGCAAGCAAAAAAGTAAAAAGTCCAGAAACAAAATCTGATTACAATTATGGACATGTGTGCAAAAATCGAGCAAAGCTTGACCCCTCCCTCCCTGTACACATGCATACTTTTTATTTACACACACACCATCTGCATACATGCAATTGCCCTCCCCATTCTGTAGAACAGCCAATATTTAATCCACACAGAAAAGATCAAGGATTAACAATAATATGTATTTAATGTAACAGATAGTCCACCAATGTTGAATGTCTGGCTGCATCAAAGAAATAAGCAGCATAACTTTAAAAGTTTGTCTATTGTCCTCTAAAACTCAAACACCAACTGAACCCAGTCAAGCAGGTTACATATTAGACAAATTACTATCGAGGTATATGTGTACGTATATTATCAGTAGACCACCCACCCCATACACAAGCATATGCATTTGGGTAAACCCCCCTTGCCCTCTCCGTGTGTATTAAATGGACAAACCATAACTATGGCCTCAGTGTGGTTTGTATTTATAATACAATGTATTCATTTTCTTTCTGTGATAACCAGTATATCTTCATTGTTTCAATTATGCTATACTAAGATAAATTGTAAATACATAATTTTTACTTTTTTGATAATACACAGAAAAGAAAGCTTTTGTGGGAGCAAATTTCTGTTTCATACACAAATACCATCCACAAATACCAATACAATACTATACATTACTTTTAATTTAGTTACATATATCATTCATGTATCATAATGGTTGTTTTTTAAGTATACTTAACTCAAATATTCCCTTTTATGTATGTATCACGAATGTTTTTGTTAATATACTTTCTCAAATGGGTTGATAAAACCTTTAGACTTTTCCATCAACTTCAGTCAAGATTGAATCCCTTAAAATAAAATTTTGAAATGTGTAAATACTAATGTTGAACTTGGGAATCTTTAGTTCTGTATCAAAAGAAATTATCATTTATCTTGGTTATTATGACCTGAATGATAATGCTTCAAGAAATAATAATAACTTATTTAAAGGGGTGACTAATTTAGTCAAAGATATTCTCCCTTGAGGCCCTTTAACTAAAATACATACAGCATGATGAGGAACATATCAATAACAAAAAATAGACATATGCCAACAAACAATTTACAACAAAAATATTATTCTAAATAAAACAAACCAGATTTTAACAAAATGTACAACCTTTACCAACTGCAAAGTATTAAACTAATATAGAATGACACATTTCCAGGTAAATCCTTAGATGTGCATCTACCAAAATATTTGTAAACAAGTAAATATACATAAAATTTTTAAAAAATGTAGTAATACTTACACAGATGCCATATCTGATTGTGATGTGGTTATATCAGACACAGCAGGAATTTGTATCCTATGAATTGTTGGCCCAGGTGTAGAAGTTGTGGCCATGTCTTCTGTGACATTTTTCTGATGTTTTCCTTGTACTGCCATTCAATTCATTACATAATATAGCAAGGGAAAATAAATGTTTTATTAGACACAATAATATTATATACTTTACAAATAATAGTATGCATAATATATACTTAACTGTATTGCATTACTTTCATTTACAGCCATCACCATTTACATTATATATAATTTTTTTAATTTAAAAACAAAAAGACTATAAAAAAAACAACATAAGTGACTGTTTGCCTCTAAATAAACTCTTATGGTTGCGAGCGAATATGATGATCATTAAATCCCCTTTGATAGCCTCAAAAATAGCAGCAGTGGTGTACGTACATGCGGTTTTCAGCGATATTGTTGCAGGGCTGACATTTTATTTCAAGCTAAATGGAATAATGCCAGTTTATATAAAATATGTTTTTTTAAGAGTTTTGATAAAGAGTTAACAATACAGATATAAAATAGCAGTATAAAAACTTGACTGCTCATTGCAAAATTGAGACTCACCAGTATCCAGCAAAAATTTGGCGACCTCTGGATTATTTTCCAGGTTCAAAGTGGACTTCTTTTTATTCCATCGTTCATGCTGGTCCTCAATACATATGCGTGTGCTGCCATAATTTGCCCAAAGAGCTTTTTTACCCCCCTCCTTTCAGAATCTAAGTTTTGGTTTTCGATCTAGTTGTGAACACGCCATTATTTTTGTAAACACGTGTTTGCGCATGGCTAAAATTCTTAATCTTCGGGAGAGGTCAACACAGAGGTTACATGAATATAGGCGTGGCAAACAGCGAATTTTTGTCTGCAGACAATAATTCAGAATCGCGTTTTTTATCACAAAATTTCCGATACTAGCCTGATTTCGGCCTCAGAAACAGCCTGAATCGTAATTATTCATCTAATTAAGTAATCGTGAACTGAAAAAATAAATATATAATTTCATTCGTTTTTACTTAGGTTGTATGCCTTTAAAGGGCAATTTTCGCGCTCTGACTACGGACGCAGCCAGGGCCGTCGAGAGCGATCACATGCCCTGGTGTAAGAAACACCCGGGCTTCTCCCAGTCTTGGTTAAAATTTAAACAAACAATGTTCTTTATTAAATAAAAAAGTGTTGATTGGGCCTGGCCCTTGGGATTCATTCTTTGTCCCCATCCCCTTCCGTTGTCGGCCCTACACGCAGCTTATATTTAGATTAGGAAAATGCCATTAAATAATATGTTGAGCTCTGTACTCATAAACACCACACCTGACCTTGAATGGTGGAATTTCAGGGCTCTGACTAGACGGAGCTGATGCTAACCTTACGTTACATCAGCTAGTTGGTCTCTAAGCCTTTTATTTTCATTTTGACTTGACGGCTTTTGTGACCAATCGTAATCTGCATTAACACTATATGGAACGTTCTTGAACCATAACTGCCAACGATCGTACTGCACGCTATTAATTAATAAATTTATTTAGACTAACCTTTGTACCCAGACGGAAGGTATAATCCCTCTTTTAATGATCCACTGTGTTAAATCCTTTAGAACACTCAATTAATAGCGTGATCCGATCGTACGCAGTTATGGCGAGCGGAAAAGTACCATTTAGTGTTAATGCAGAATAAGGCTGGTCTCAAAAGCCGTCAAGTCAAAATAAAAAAAAGGCTTAGACACCAACTAGCTGGTATTACCTTAGGTAAGAATGCCATTCATAAAGACGGTTAAACTGTGTCGTATATACTCAATATCACTGTGTGTGTCAGCTAAGACTACCGGCGTAGCTTTCGTTTAGAAAAGATTGTCACTCAGTAAGACTGTTACGTTAACAATGTAAACTTAAACACTGCTATCTTACCTTCGATAGGGGAATCCCCGCTTTAATGCTTGGTCGCATACTAGTCCGTGAGCAACGTTCCCTCTAAACTGCGCGCTCGCTGCTCCGACATCCCCGCGCAACTGAATTGTCAGTCCAACATTAAAGTTTGATCGTCTCCGATATGCTTGCACAATGCAGCGAGCATTGTGCGCACAGCCACCATACGCTTAGAGGGAATGTTGTCCGTGAGTATATTATTATGTTTCATATTATTATGTTTGTGCATTTCTGTACAACCTGCTCAGATCACATACTAGTTAGTATTCGTGAATATCTTTTACTTTTACAAAGAAGGCCAGTTGTTAGCACCGTTATACTTAACACAACCAACAGGTAGCTCCAGAATATTAACCTTGTTTATAGACCTCAACATTTATATTACTTACTCGATATCAAATTAAAGGCGTTTAAAGATGAACGTAAGCATTGCATAAGTTGGTAAACTACATGAAATAAAATAAACGGGTTGAAAAAAAAATTATGCTGACTGGAGAACATCAAGAGTATTTTAAAACAGAGTTTTAAAACTTTTTTTTTGTTTTGCTGACTCGAGGCTTTGTTTCGATATTTAAATCCATTGCAAGCAATCATTTTACAAATGTTTATGCAGTCATTATTGTATGGGCATTCAACGGGAGATCTAAGGCCTAATGTCGGAGATCAGTTCAGTCGGACTAAACAATATACACATATTTACCCTTGCTAGAGAATATGATTTATCTCTACATTTTAAATATTTCATAGCTAGTTATTCTCTGGCTATTGCATGAGCACACACACACAAACACACACGATATAAATATATATATATCTACATATATATGCCTATGGGAGCCTGTTTCTTGAATTTTACGCAGACTTACAGCTCACCATCACAAACACCGTATACCAGCAGATAGATAGCCTGAAAACGACCTGGCAGGCAACAACATAGATGAAAACACTGGCACCAAAAAATATTATATCATAGTATGCCGGAGAATTTTAAAATATGTCCTAACTTAAATATTTTCAGCATTTTTATGTTTTCCCATTTTATGGTGTTTGTTTTTTGTTTCTGATTTTGTGTTAAGTATTCATATCATTATAGATGTAAAGCGCGTAGAGCTTTGAAAGTTTATGCGCTATACAAAGTCCTCATTATTATTATTATTATTATTATTATTATTATTATTATTATTATTATTATTATTATTATTATACCAGAGTGATGCCCCTTGCAGAGTTCCACACAGATCATCGTTTTGTCAGATGCAAACTCGACTTCCATTTCAAAACCAGGCCCAGACAACAAGTACCTAGAGAAGGAAGCTGCAGAACAAAAACCTATTGTGTGCTGACGTCAATGCAGATTTTCAAGATGCATGCAGTTAAGACATCAATTACCTACTTTTCCCCCAGATCAACCTCTGGAAGAGATGTGAAATCACACCAAGGCTGCCATTTTGCAAACCTCAGAAGAAATCCTTCACCACCAGGAAAAACAAATACTGGTTTGATGAAAACAAACAAGAAATTCAAGAACTGCTTACTAAAAAGAGTTCAGTGTAACAAGCCCACCTCGCTCAATAATCCTGTCCATTGCAGAAAGCAGCCTTCCACATTATCTGCAGCTCCCTGCAGTGCACGCTTCGAGACACACAAAATGAATGGTGGACAAAACTTGCAGAAATAATCCAGCTGCCCGCTCACACTGGTGACTACACGGCTTTCTGCCAAGCGCTGGAAGCAGTGTATGGTCCTCCCATCCCAAACCAGATACTACTACGGAGTGCACCCACCGTGCAAGAGACTTTAAAAGCCACACAACAGTTGAAGACATGGAAAGGCTGCAGGAAAAGATGGTATTCCACTAGATATATATAAGAGTGAAGGCTAAGTATTATACACACAGACGTATGTGTGTGCGTGTGTGTGTGTGTGTGTGTGTGTGTGTGTGTGTGTGAGAGAGAGAGAGAGAGAGAGAGAGAGAGAGAGAGAGAGAGAGAAAGAGAGAGAGAGAGAGAGAGATTGATTTGAATTTGTAACGTAGCTTTAACAATTTTCCAGCCATATCCGTACTACGTCTGTAGTGTGGCAGTTTATAGTGATGACTAGCACAGGGGCATCATGCCGCAGACATTAACATCACATCACACCCAGTCACATTATCCTAGCACCAAACCGATCAGTCCTAACAACTAAACTGTAGGTAAACGAGGCAGCTGCAATACCATTTGTATAAATCTTTAGTAAGACTCGGCCTGGTTTACGAGGCGATCGCTCTAAATCACTTAGGCCACCGGAGCGGTGAAGATGGTAAATAACGTCTATAACCTACATCCACGTGCACCACGTGGACCTAAATCTGTTGTCGCATAATGTGTAAGCATGTTAGGGTCTCCCATGTGCGTTGTATTTATGATTTCGAGCGAACAACGCTGACTCTGATCTGTGTACGCAGCATGTGACCCCAAATCTGGATATGTCATGTTCTTATTCCCCTTGTTCAAAAATACACAAGGTATTTAAGAAAATGCCAACTACAGTGATAAAATTATAGAATCTTGTGACATGAAAATGACATTTACATCGATGATTGAAACGAATCTTGTAACATGAAAATGACATTTACAATGATGACGGAAACGAATCATGCGACATGAACATGACAACTACATTGATGATTGCAACGAATCTTGTAACATAAACATGACATTTGCAATGATTATTACAAATCTTGTGACATAAACATGGCTACTACAGTGATGATTGCAACAAATCTTGCGACATGAACATGACATTTACAATGATGATTGCAACGAAGATTGCGACGCTGAAAATGTTAAATTCAAACTCATTGCCTACATAACAGATTTACTATTCATACAGCTGGCATTTAAATTATTCTTTTTGTACTAAATTAGGTAGTATGCGTCTTTTTTGACGTGTCTTCATTATGACTGGCAAATGTTTGACCAGAAAGGCGAATTTTATTTTTTATCTTTCGATAAACCGCAAATTTTATTTGTCGAGGATCTTCATCTCTGATAAAAGAAAACACTTGGTCCATGTAACTTTTGTCCATTCGTTTTCTTTTGGGTTTTGTGTGTAATAATCTCCACGGTCTTCTTTCAGTATCGAAACCATTCTAGTTATACAGCGATGAATCCGCGGGGTATACTGGTATTGCTAATGTATATCCACGGTATCCCAGCCCAGACAATTTCATGGTAGCCAAAGAAACGAATCCAAGAGGAAAAGGTTGCGTAAATCATGACACCATACTAACTTAAATGTGTTTCCTTTAAGGTTGGATTAGTTTCGTCCATTCTTCTTTCGTAAATAGTAATTACATGTAATAATTACGATGCAATGTTTAACTGTGCTGCCTTCTTTGGCTCTTTAAAATATTCCTTGTTAGATTGATCGTAGAGGTAGCTGCCTTTTCATACTCAGTCGCATTTAATAGACGGATGTACCCAACATAAAGCGAGTCCCACTATACCTCATCTGTTCCACCTCATTCCAAACTGTACAATGCATTTGTGATGTCTCAGTTATAACACTGTAACTTTAAAATAGCTGACTATTCATCGAAATGGCGCGGGGGGGGGGGGAAGCTTGTGTGCGACTTTGCTATTAATGAATACTGTTCTGTGTTGAAATTAAATATGAGAATTATTCCAAAGGACTGTTTTGATGTTTGTAAATTAAATATGAGAATTATTCAAAAGGTCTGTTTTGATTTTGTGAATTAAATATGAGAATTTCTCAAAATGACTTTTAATGTTTGTAAATTAAATAAGAATTATTCAAAAGGACTGTTTTGATGTTTCAAAATTAAATATGAGAATTAATCAAAAGGACTATTTAATGCTTGTAAATTAGATATGATAATTACTCAAAATGACTGTTTTAGTGTTTGTAAATTAAATGTTTCAGCTATACAACTAAAATTAAATCACAACAATAATACCTATGTGGTCTTTATAAGGTGCGCTACAGCTAAAATGAACTCCTGAGAAATGACAGGTGTAAGGTGAAGTTTTTGGCATTTGCAAGATGCATAATTGACAGAAAGTTGGCCAACCTGTATGTTACGTTCTTATACTGTGGCTGAACATTCTTCGGATATTGTACTTGTGGAAATTGAACATAATTGAATCACACAACTAACCAAAACGACTGCTCTCATGTACTGTAAAAATTATGCAACAATTAGTATATATGGTACAATTTCTTTAGCAGGTTTTAAATAAGGAAAACGAATTTTGTCAGGTCTGAAAGTGTAATGAATACATTCCCAAATATATAAAATGTGCTAAAGCTCATTTTGCCAGTTGATCTCTCTAAGTCAAGGAAGTGAAACTGTGCAAGCAGAGCTAGCAGATCTTTTTACATGTGTACACCTTAAGTTAGTTTAGGCTGTGTAGTATGTAACCCAAATTATACCCACCAAAATACACAATAAAATAAATGGAATTCAAATTTATTTTTACAGTACCTAAATCATCAGGGTCTTGTATAAATATCCAGTATAACTAGTTAAGATAATCTGGAAAATTCTTTTTTTTTTTATAATAATTAAAAAAACACGAAACTATAGAGCACCACCACAGACATGTAGCTATTAATTTGAATTTTACCTCTTGTAAATCAGCTACATCTTTCGTATTGCAACCATCCAAGTTGCTTTTTGTGCTCACAGCCATCAGAGGTTTTCACTTCAACCAGCACAATAATCAATAGCCATCAAATACAGCTTAGTAAGTGTATTTATACTGCTTTATGCCGCCGATAGACATTCCTAATAGACACATAATCGTGCATGCCGCCGATGAGTGATTATTTTACCAGCGCCACCTGCAACACCAGGTGCACATGATTATTACTGTGCTCATAATTCCAGTAATACCAAGTGGTCGCAGCAATAATTCTGATCTACATCCACACACGCATTCGTATTTCGCAAGTAAAATGGATTTCTTAGCGATTTCATCTCCTAGCTATTTTCTGCTTTGATTATTTTCTTGCGTCTCTAACTTTGTAGGTATAGCATAAATCTTTTATTAATAATGTGATTATTAAAGTATAATTGCTTCACTCTTCTTGTCAATGACTCTTTTCTTACTTGTGCATCTTCCGCCCATACAATCATAGCAAATATCTACCTTTGAAATATTAAGATTTGGCGATTCTGTCTTCTTGGGTTTTAATGCCACGTTCACTTAGAACTATATTGATTACGTCATTTATTGGTGTCAGAAATAATAGTCATCATAGTTTCCCAGGATCTATGACACATACAAGTGTCTTTTTTAAATATCAGTCGACAAAAAGAAGTATGATTAGGAATTTCCTAACTTTAAAAAGTGAGGTTTATGTTTAATTTTATATATAAAAAAAATCATTTTAAGCCGATTGAACAAAGGCGAGCGTTTGCTACGGTTAATAAGTCATTGGTTTCATATCCTTCTGCTTACTACGTTACGTAAAAACTTTAAAAAAACCGATGATGTCGTCGATAAATATTTTGGCGAAAATGCTAAACGCGAAGAAATCAAAGCAGATCTTGCTGGTATTATCACGAAACTTGATGAAATAACAGCGATTAATCGGCCAATAGAAGTTGTTCCCGAAGATATTAAAACGACCAACGATGTCATCAGGGATGATCTACCGAGGATGATAGAAAAACTTGAAAAAATAAAAATCCCTCACGAACACAAAAATATCGTAAATAATGTGTACGCGATCCAACACGGATCATTTACGTGGACACCATCCACTAACTTATTAAATATCTAAGGTATTTAACACTAGTGTCGCTGACTCCATTTAATATTTCATCAAGGAGTTCATCTGGGGTCAACAATATGATATCAACGATCATCGACAAGGAAACAACTAAACGATTCACGATAATATCCACTGATAATAATTTGGCTAGGGTTTCAGTAACATGGTATTTGGAATTCGTAGCGGATTTAACTAAACAACTGAATTGAAAAAGCTAGCGTTTTTATTGCTGGCAATTTGAAATCTGTTGTAATAAATAAAATGTCATCATTGGCAACGTCACAACAGTATCGCTATGATCAGGTCACAGAATTTCAAACTAAACTCAAAACACTCACTGAGATGTATCAAGTAAAAATAAAAATATACCGACGAAAAATTACCGCAGTTGATGTTACCGTGTACTCGGTATCAGGTTAATCACCGGAGCTGGTACTCTCCTCTGTGACAATGATTGCCCCGATAGCTGCTGCAATTTGTATATCAGCGGCGACAACAATCGCGGGATTTATTTTAATAATAACAAAAAAAAATATCATCATGCAGCCAGCGTAAACTACAAGACTACGTAGTTACATTCCATGTTGTGTCAACCGCGTACTCACAATTATCCTCGATGATATCATCCTCCCTCGATGATACATATATATATCAGATAAAGAGTTTTCAGTGATGGTACGTGTTTATGATTCCGCGATGTCAAAATTCGAAAAACAACACGAATATAATAACAATGGCAACATCACAAGAACTACTTCAACGAATAGTGGAAAATACCGCACCGGTGAAAACGAGCATGATGTCAATAACCTCAATAAATCCCGAATTTGCTTGATTGACCAACCTGGAATACTGACGGATTGATTGGCTAATGTTACTGGTTGCCGAGTGTGCTGTTGATAGAGTGTTTAACACGATACATGAAATCATGTTGCCGTGGGCTACTTTTAGGGTTTGTAAAACCCACTGTGTTTTGAGAATTGTAGAGATATATTATATCTTTCTTTTTGTTTACATAATTTTATTATTTGAGTGAATACATCTTACTATATGAGCAAAATGCTAAATTATGTACTGTTTAAGTAAAATGCATAGTACTTTTAGTTTTGAAATCAATGTTAATCATTCACCCCTTGTCCTTGTACCGTGTAAGGTCTTTTATTTGTATTTTTGTTATGTCCGTGCGGTTTATATTAATTTATCCAGTGTTTACATTGTATATACGCACATATTAATTATAATTAGTTTTTCATTCAAATCATTCGTCACTAAGCGTTGTATTTGTATCACCATCTATGGTGTTGTGTAGTATATCCGAAATCCCACTCGGTTATCTTGTTTCAAAGGCCGCATGCCATACCCTATTCAAAGGCGTTTCTAAAATCAATAAAGACGTGATATAGATTCCGCTGATACTTAAGTATTTCTCGCAAAGGTTCTGAGATTGCAGTTGTGTATTGTGGTGCTCCTTTCTGCTCGAAGCCTGCCTGTTCGTCAGCGATAATTATCTCTGCTTGAGAATTTGGTATGTTGAGATTTATGTTCCGCTTGACTTTGCTCTGGTGAATGATCACACTGATGGTTCTGTCGTTTTGGCATGGCTATAGGTCTGCTTTCTTGGGGAGCACGATGACCAATACTTTAGTACATGTGGTGGGCCATTCTCCTGTCTGCAAGCTTTATAAGATGTTCTGACAAGATTTTAGATATTTTTACTGAAGTTATCAATTTTACTATTCATAAAAGCGGACTTTCAAGCTCACAAAATCAAGGTATAATAATCTTGGTTCCGAAACAAGACTAGGATCTGGCTGAGCTTTCTAATTGGCGGCATATAGGCGTTTTTAATATTGATTATACAACTGCATGTACAATGATAGAAGAGAGGAAAGGAATCCAGATCATTGAAAACTTTGAGATATTGCACCATGCTATAGAATGTGTTGCTAGGATTTATTGAGTTAATTTTAGCACAAACATATACAAGGTCCGTACAACAATTAAATATGAAGAGTTCAATACGAATAGGTATTACACTTTCACTTCAGTAATAACAAGTCAAAAGGAGGTTAGAGCACGTGTAAATGTGCTCAGAGTGTCAAGAGCTCGCGTGAGGATTCAATTGCACAATATTCAACGCAATATTATTTGCTCACATACCCTAAAGCATGAAGTGGAACAGTATTACATGGCTGAGGTTTAAAACTATCCAATAATATTTCGCCGCTTCTATTGTAACATTTCTACGCTGCGAAACTCAGAATTCTTGTGTATTGATCTATTTCTAGGAATACTCCGTTCGCCACAAAAAAAGAAGCTTCTTTTTCATAGTATATCAATGATAATAATGCATCAAGGTGAAATTGAAGGCAAGGTGGTTCAGTGAAAACATTTTAGATATTAGCATAGACAAAATTACACGATTCTTTGAAAAACCATTTCCATTATACAACGTTATTTAATACAAATTTTCTCAATAATCTAATCTGTCACCTTATCAATAAAAGTTGTCTGTCATATTTGGATGAATATTTACTTGCATGAAAATATAAACACCTTTAACTTGAGTAGTCGTACTATGACAAACTAGATTTTATCTATCGAAAGTTGTATTTCAGAATATTGTCACTTCTCTTTTGGATGTGGAACGTAAATAGTATCTGCATTCAGATATTTCTAACGCTATTCTACATCACTACTGAATGCATGACTTCATCACGTTCTCTTCTATTCTGATAGTGACGCACACTACTAGTACGTATACTTAGTTTTTTACAATTGGACTTTCTCAACCCTTTTCTCCACTGATTATGATACGCACAATCACCTATATTAAAGAAAGATACGAACAAAAGACAAATCTAGAATATTAGTTACCAGCGGTATTATTTTAATCCATCTATGTATGTTTAAAATATCACCAAAATAACATTTTACAATGTAAATGTGTCTTGTTTATTACCAAAACATGTTTCTTTTCAAAATACGTGTTGTATTCTCGACAATCTCACGTATTTTTAGACTCTCTTAACGTTTCCATTAATTTTATCTTGCTCATCACAAATTTAAATGACCACTCCGCTGGCCTAGATGTTAGAGCGTCCGCCTCGGATGATGGAGGTCTTAGGTAAGAACACTGGACGAGTCATAGCAAAGACAAAATGTTACTAACAGCTACCTCGCTAGGCGGTCAGCATTAAGGGTTTTGGTAGGCATGGTGTCATGATAATGTGACTGTGTGGGACATGATGCTGCATATCTGCAGCATGATGCCCCAGTGCTAGACATCGCTACAAACTACCACAATGTAGAAAGAAATCGTAGTGATAATAATAAATTTTAAAAAAGAGTTATGTTAAAGATCCAAAACATACTCGTATACAGACTCACAAATATAAGTTATATATGTTCCTTTAATGCAGCTTACGTCAGTTTGACTATTATATTTGGAGCTATTTTACCATAATACAACATCAGTAATGGCTGAATGTACATTTCATTTTTAATGATTGTAAACTAAGAGCGTTTGGACTTTTATGAAATTGTAATTCAAATCCTTGTCAATTAGACAACGAATCCTTATCAAAAGCAATAATCTTATTGTAGCTGTTATATACAATGCATGACGACACAAACTATTGTGTAAATTTAGTAACTGGATTTCATGTGATTTACTTGTGTACGGATAGTTGATCTGTCAACTATCTGTATTAAAACGTGAGAATTGCTAAGATATGTATCGATTTATCAATTTAAGGATTTATATCGTATTATACCATTTGCCTTCATAACTGCGAAACATAACAGAGTTAGATCGGTGCGTAGAAATTCAGGTAAGTGGCCTGTTTTGATTGTTTTAAGCAGCAGTATCATGTTTACCAATTTGCACTATACCTACTTGACATGTATTCTTTGTAAGATGCTGATAATAGTCAAACTGTTTAAGCTTAGTATTAAAAAAAAAGTTTCTTTAAAAATAATCAGTACACTTTTCATTGAAATTTTATTATGTTGTTTCATATTCAAATGCAAGTTTTAAAACTTATATTTATCTACATTGTATCGACTAAAGTAAAAGTGGACAAATATTACGGTCGCGCATCGGTTGCTACATTGCCTTGAGCATACGCGGATTTAATTTTCGCGTCCCTAAACACGTGGCTTAAACCACCATTACAAATATGATCCTCACTCAATATCTTTCATGCTTTTTATATTTTTTCCTCAATTTTTAGCAGTATACACTGTATGCTAAGACTGTATAGCACACAACATATATTCAGGTAATATTAAGACTTTAATGATGGGCCTTGGTAAACGTCCCTTAATACTAGCATACTCGCCTTTTCTGTCGTTTTGATAGTATATTATACTTGTGTATTATAGCCATTTTGTAAGCTTTGGGTCTCCATTTAACACTGAAGGTTCACTATCTCGACTGGGGTAAACAAATCGTAGTGGCAAGTGCATGGACGATAGAGGCGGGTACCACGAAAAAGATTGTATTGAGGTATTCAGCTGTATTTCTAAACATAGCGAGTTAAGTACCACGATATACCGCAGTTATATTAGGCATCAGGATTTTAATGTTCTGGGGCCGGCATCAAAATCAGTGCTGACACATTCTGTCTGTCAGTACCTGGAAATATGAATTGTACTGTGTTAAAGCAAATAAATAGTATATTCATTATATTATCTTTTTAAAAAATATTTTGAGATAAAAGAAAATAGAATATCTCAGCTCAAACCGCAAACCCATACCCCTTACGAACATGAAGTTGTCATTACCTTATCGTAGAATAATCTGGTTGCATAAGTTGTAATCTAACAACTGTAACTAATTTTTATGATGAAGCTTATAATGTGGCGACAACTTGAGAAAGACCTTGTGTTAAGGTTAAAAAGCTTGCTGCAAAATTGTAAACAACTCGCTAACCATTCTACTGATATACTAGGTCAAAATTAGAAAAACAAATAAAGTCGAATATCGTTGTAGTTTCCATAATTTCAATTACAAAGTACATACCACGATGGTCCAATTATAAACAAATTCTTGCCCTTTTACTGATGAAAAACATTTAATACCCTTTGACCGTAATGCCTTTCAACACATGATGAAGTAGAACAGTTATTTTGCTGATTGAGGGGTTGGTCGCTTGCTGTATGTATGTATGTATGTATGTATGTATGTATGTATGTATGTATGTATGTATGTATGTATGTATGTATGTATGTATGTATGTATGTCCTCTGTGAAATAAATTTTCAGGATTTAAATAAAGTAATTTCTGAATACATCACAAAAGAATCATGAATGCAAATGGAAATATGTACAAAGCACAATAAAACAATATTTTCTGTGAACTTTAGATTCGGGCCGTATGATAAAGGAAGAATCGGTATGCGTTCAAATAAATAATTTCATTCTAATAATTTCGTGAGTATCATATTCACGGGTTTTGGATAAAAATGATGCATTTCTACAATAGTTATGCCTGTTGGGAACCTTGACATTCCTTGAGGATTATAAATGTTTTCATGATTCTCTCTCATGCTACCATAAATCTGGAGCGTTGTAAAAGTTTGGGATATCTTGAAAAGTTTGCTACAGTTTCAGATTTTGAATATTATATTAATATTTCAAAACAATTTTGTTTTAGAGCTTATGATGAGTCTAAAATTAAAAACATAGTATTCGAAATTTAGATTTTTCGGATAAAGTATTAAATCGAAATTACCAAGACGTTTTAACTTTAAACTTATTCATGTTTCAGACACTTTTTATTGCTCGTTAAAATATGTTGCAGAATGCAATTTGATTTGGTGTTATCATTTTCTAATTATACCTTCGTGTAACTCGATGTCTTTTCACGTGTAAGTTTATTCATTAAAAAATTTCGTGAGTAATGCATAGAGTTTCTAGAGAGCATTAATTTTGCAATGTTCGGATGGTGCAGTAACGATGTGACATTGAATTGATTCCAGTTACAGCAATGGAATACAACATCCATATTGGTTCTACCATTCCCATTGCTGAACAGAAGTTGGTATCATCAGGTGGTACCCTGCAACGATTACAAGGTAAACTGTTTTGTGTAATGAATATCGGAGTGTCTGATATGTTCACAGCTCAACAGTTTGTGGACAACAAGTAATTGAGGGTCATGCAGGGTCTTACTAGTAGATTTCAAATTATATACGTTTCCATCATATTAAACTATTATATGTCACACGCGACTGAATGAATGCATGTTGTAAATATACGGAAATTTTCAAGTAAATCTTTGTAACAGCTATAAATCACAATTTCTTTCCGCTGTATGTTACTTGAAGGTAGAGTATCAGAGAAAAACAAAGTGTCACAAACATCCTTTTATATTTCGGTCTCGTGAACAAAATTTGTAGTGAGTGTGATTATCAATATATGGGCACATTGAACACGTATCTATGAGTGAATATGACATATTGTATACGAACATTAGATTTTTCGGATCAAATATTAAATCAAAGGTACCAAGACGCTATAACTTTTAATTTATTTATGTTTCATGCACTTTGTATTGCTCGTTAAAATAAGTTGCAGAATGCAACTTAATTGGTTTTATCATCTTATAATAAGACATTGAGTAACTAGATGTCTGTTCACGTGTAAGTTTATTCATATTGAAATTTCGTGAATTACTTTTGAAAGTTCGTATGGTGCAGTAACGAAGTGAGATTGAATTGATTTCAGTTGCAGCAATGGAAGAAAACATCCATTTTGGTTCTACCATTCCAATTGCTGAACAGGAGTCGGTATTATCAGGTGGTACCCTGCAAAGATTACAAGGTAAACTGTTTTCTGTCATGAATATCGGAGTGTCTGATATGTTTACCACCATTCTAATACTGGCGACAATTCCCCGCATAATTTTTGATAGAAGTCTGCAGAGATTCCATCTTTTCCTGCTGATTTATTTTTTATAGTTACCCTATCTATTATTTCGTCTTGCGATATAAAATCCTCACATATGCGTCTATGTTCTGAGGTTATTTTCTCGCAAATAGTCTCTCGTAGGTACGTTTCTTTATCTTCGTCTTCTATGTTCTGTGAAGTATATTGGTCCTTGTAGTAACGTTGTATATAATTAAGTATTTTAGTTTTGTCTGTCGTTTTTTCACTCCCTATTTTAAGTGATTCTAGTGTTCCCCTCCCCCGTCTTCCTAACTCCTCCCTTTTATATAACCCTTTTGCATTTTTATAATAATTGTGTAAATTTTCCGGCTTTTATTTCCCTTCCCTTATGTTTTCCTTTCTTTAATTTTATTAATTTTTCTTCTAATGTTTGTTTGTGCCCTGTATGGTTGTTTTTATACGATTTTCCGAAGCTTCTATTTCTAATTTAATCTTCCTAACCCTTAATTTGGAATGAAAAATCGCTATATTTTTTAAAAGCCTTTTTAGTTGAACCCATTTCGGTATTATATCTAAATTCCCTTGATTTTTAAATATTTATATTTCCCTTTTGATTTCCCTCCCAAATTCTTCATTTTCCAGGATTTTATTATTTATCTTCTATTGCCCCTTCCCCATTCATTTCTTTTATTTTTCCCTATGTCTACAAAAATAAATTAACTTATGGTCCGAAAGTTTGTATTCTATTATCCCTGCCTTTATGTATGTTTTGTCCAAAATTGTGTGATCCCAAATTTGTCTATCCTACTTCCCTTATTTTCCTTATATTCAAACGTGTAGTAGTATATGTAGCTGTCTGCATATATCAATCAGGTTCTGTGATCTCGTAATGTGATCCCATTGATTCTTTTAGCTGTTTGTCCTCTTTTAACAGTCCTCCCGTCCTGTCTATGTCATCCCCTAACCAATTAAAATCCCTCCGATAATCAAATTGCCCGTTGTGTAGTTTTCTAGGTATTTTGCTAGTTCCTCTATCAATTCTTGTTTCTTTTAAATATTTGCTGGTATGTACACATTCAAAAAATGAACCCTTCCCATTTTTATATGAATTAATCTTCCCTTAAAAACGCCCCTTCTTTTACCCTCTCCCGTTTGCACCCTTCTTTATTTTAAATAATAGTTGCTATCCCTCCCTTCGTATTCCTTCCCGTAGAGTTATTAGTTATAATTATGCTATCCGTGTCACGTTCTAATTGTTCTTTAATTTAATCTGTCAGTTTGTTATGTGTTTAATGTAAAAACAAGTATCTCATAGCCTCCTATTTGTGTCAGTTTATGCGATTTCTCTTTATCTATTTCATTTATATTTAATGACAGCAAACGAAGGTTCTGTTCCTCCATTTGTGTTTTTCACCGGGTTGCCGCTTTTTAGAACAGTATGAATGGTTATGTATATCTGATATTTCAAAGTTATTAGTGACCTGTGACGTGAAAAGGGTCTCTCTAAAAACATCATGATTTGGTGGATTTTCAGAGGCAATGTCGCTTATGGTTTGTATTCCTTCACTCTCCATTGTTTCCTCTTCCGGTTCCTTGTGCATTTCTGGTTTGTCCATTTCCTTGTCGTTTTCATTATCTTGGTTTCTCTTTGGTGTCCCTCCATCCAGCGTTATCGATAGGGTTTCCTTCTTATCTTTTTCCCTAGTATTGTGCTTGTCCCCTCTATTGATATAGATAATTTTATCACTTTCCTTTTTTATTTGTTCTTCTCCCTTTTCGATTAGGGGTTGAAGTGGTCAGGGGGATAGGTCCTCCCCCGACAGTCCAAAGCTTTACTTCTCCTCATCATCGATTTGTAGTATGTTGAACGGGTTACTGATTGGGATGTTTGTCCTTTCTTTCATCGGTGTTCTATAGCCAGTTCTATTCGGGGTCAAGATTTCTATCCACTTATCTTGCCAATCTGGTGTTTTTTCCTGGTTCCTTGTTCCTTCTCTCCCACACTTTGTTTATTAGATTCTCCATTTCTTCCTGTGTTTAGCCTATGTTTGGGGTTGGCATTCCTGCGGTTATGTTAGGGAACGTTCTCTCGCCATTGGGCGTGGGTGTGAGCTGTTTTTGTCCCACAATCCCAAGGCCCGTGTCCATAATCCCCACATTTTGGGCACTTCCTGTCCACCTCACAATCCCTATACTAGGCTCGTAGTTTAAATCCCATACAGTAAAATAAAAAAGGGGGGGGGATTTTCTTCGCGTCTTCTCTAGATACATTGATTATTCTCACTCCAGACGTTATTCTGTTCCATCCCCATAAGTGGGCTAATTTGTGAGTTATGATACGGATTCCAAATCTAGTGTGCAGTTTGTCATTTAACTGCTCTGTATATACTTGATATGGCAAACTGCTTATGTGGACTTCCATTGATTTGGGCCCTATCTATTCAACGAGGAGGTGAATGTGACGTTATTCAGTTCAGTATTATATTTTCCGACTGCATCATGCAAAACAATATTTGCAGTCAATCTCCTGATATTTTTCATGTCTTAATTTACGCAAGCAGACAGATGACATATTTCATTTGCCAAAGATATAAGACTAAAATACAATCTCTGAAAAACAAAATTCCATTCACAATTGATTCCTTCAACAAAGTGACTTAGCAGCCGCCTTTGCAACCCTCAAAACTGGGGGATGGAGCTAAAATAACCACCAAACAACGTTTGTGGGTGAATGAGCTCCAGACGTAAGTTTGAGTGGAGTTATGTTAGAATTTCTTTCTATGCAACTACTTGAACAATTTTATAGTGATAATGATGTATTATTTTACATAAATTATATTCATTGTATGCCCTCAGGCAGGGCAAATTACTTACCTGAACATGATACAACTTTGTATATGCTGCTGTGGTTTTTTTCTTCATCAATTTTAAATTACTTAAATTAAATTTATTCATTAAATATATACTAATATTAAATTTATCATACAATAATATTAAAGAGTTATTCTGCATCGCTGTAGGTTGTTCAAAGTCTATTGTATGTCTTCACCGACTGATTAAACTTCGTTTTTAGGAGGTCAGTATATTATTGAAATAAAAAGTCACAAGAAACAAATCTATTGCAAAATAAAATAAGACCAAACGAAAATACTTCTTTTGGTATTCGGAGTAAAGGGATTACTGTTTATTGAGTTTAGAGTGTGTTCTGATTAAAGAGTAATAAATTCGTGACCGGAACTATGATTCAGTTTACGTGGAATTTGTATTTGATGATGTTTTAGTCTTGAGAGGTGTCAGTCAATTTTGATTTTCGATTAATTCTGTTATAGCGATGACATACACAAAATATGATTCTTCTGATGCGTGCTGGTTAAGAATTAGATATTTAAGGGAGATCACCTTTAAATGTATTCATATCTAACTTCAATAAACTGTGAAACATGCTATTGATAGCAAATAATTGATGATAAAGCAAAGCAATCAAGATTGTCATCGAGGATCAATGGATCTCCTTTGCTGCAGCCTATGTGTTTAAGCAGTCATCATAGGTTTGGTTGGTTGCGTAAGCTATGTCTTATAATAGATTTTTCGACTAAATTGGCATTCATGACTCCCCGTAAAATACACAGATGATGAAATGGATCAATATCCGTAAATATAACCATTTTCCTACTTACTTGTTAGTGTGGCTGATAATCATTTTCTATTTAGATTTCAGTCAGCACTGGAAAGATTTTTACATCTTGGAAATCTATGGGAAATGTACTTACAATATATAGTTTACTGTGTTATCGATAACCGTATGTTATTAAGCAATACTCAGTACACGTATTATTTATTTTACAGCAGAAAACCAGCAGTTGCGAATTCTCTTGTCCTGTAGGATATGTCGACAAAACAGCATCAGGTGTGTTCTTCAATGTGGACATTTAACCTGTTGGAGCTGCTCAGATCCACTTATCAACTGTTCTATTTGCAGCACTCCGATTAGAAACAGATATGGCATCTACCTACATCCTCCATATTAAAAGGACAAACAAGAGACGTTTTATATTTTGCTAATCATTATTTTTTATTGTGATAAAAGATTTCGTAATTCCTAGGCATTTGAGCAAGAAAAACTCAATACAGACATGAATTTTCAAGGATGTTTTATAGTCACCTGATTAGCAATTAATTATTGACCAATTACATATCAAGAGTACTCAATTCCATACTAAACTAAATATACATTCCTATGTTTGTCCTCTCGTGATTCGTGCGACAGGTGCGTGCTATTTCTTTAACGAGGTGGAATAATGTTACCAATACTGACATGTCGAGGTCTTTCGTCTCCTCCCACAACCCTGTTAGAATGTGTGCCCTGTTTTTGCTTGAAAGTCTTTGAATGTTTCTTTTTATCCTAACAGGTCCATTACTATTCAATTTTTTTTCAAAAGCATGAATTCAGTGACTTAATAAATTCTTGAATTCCACTTGCCCACAGGATATTTCGAATGGCAGTTGTTTTTAGTGCTTTAATGATTCATACATTCATACTTTTCTCATTAGCGCCAAGTGAAATTATAAAACTTTTTTTAACGTCATAATATTGAAGTTCAACGAGAAAGCATTGCGTTTTTACGTAATACTATTGCGTTTTTACGAAACACTATTGATTTATCCGAAATAGGATAGAGCCTCGTTTTTGATACATTGGATTTACTATTAGATTGATTATTAAAATATGACGGATGTATTGGACAGATACACATTTATAAGAGTCTATTTTAGATTAAATGTTTAACAAAATATGTATTAGGAGTTTTAGCACCTAATCTTGAAATTTTATATCGCAGATGCACTCTAAAATAAAAACTGAAGAATATTCAACTGTAGAGGAAGGAAAATAAGGCCGATCTCATTCAGGTAACTGCATTTCACGAGAAAGGAAGAAAGTTTTAAAGAAAACTGATAGAAAAGTCCAGTCAATTAAATATTAGTGTATTCTGCAATGCATAGACTCTAAATGTCTTATAATTGTGATGATTCCCTACAATTTGTATTCCAATGGGAACTGAAAGCATGTTGCAGTTATACCTGCTTAAGAAACGTTAAGATGTTTTTCCTAGTGTCAGAACTTTCAAAGAATAAGAAAGACACAAAAACATGTAAAACTGTTACAAACATTTCTCGATTGTAATACTTACTTTTTATACAGTTTATATGTTATGTCTATCTCAATATACAATTTTATTACATGTTTGTGATAAGGGCCTTTTCATTTTTATGACCGTTTTTAAATAATTAGTATCAGGATGTATGTGAATATGAACAGTATTTCTGAATAGAGAGGATTTTGTTTTTTTTCTCGCACAAAAATAGTTAAGGTTTCAGGAATTCATTGAATTTAATATGTTATTATTTTGTTTCGGAAGTTACATTTTATCAAATATGATACATACAGTGCATATCATTTTTAGTGTTTAATTCTGTCGTTGGGAAATTGTAATATATCAAATACAGCCACTGGTTACATTGGCGAAATGTTGTAGGAAATATAACTGATCAAATTGTACCAGACCAAGATTTTCAACAATTACGGAGGCGGTGATAGTCTATTTAGGCAGTGTGATGCAAATCCGTATTCCATGATCGTTTTACTAGTTTTTTTTGTACTTTGTCTAATATTTATTATGTAACAGTCTATTTGCCTTAGAGACCTGTTGCAGTTAAGCTCAAGGTTTTGAATTGGTGTTACATTGTTGGGTTTCTGGTTAGGTCTTTTTAATTAATTTTTTCATTGACGGTACTGATCATGTGCATGCTCAGTTACGATATGCATCTTCGTTTATGTGGTTTGTCCTTTGATATTTACAGTCATCTTTCTCGCACAAGCAATTCTTTTCATTATAAATATACCAATTGTTGAATTATCACATTTCATTATGATAAACATTCATCTAAGTTTCTCATTCCTATCAATTATTCTTCATGTAATGTCAGAAGTCTTATTCCATGGGAGGCATTGAACTGAGTACCTATTGCTTTATTATCCATATTGACATGTATCCATTGTACATGAAACACACTGTGACCGTGGTATTGTACAATTTGCATAATTAGTATACTTACATGGTATATTATAGATTTCCAGATTTGTATTTTTTCCTTAGAAGAAATTTTGTTAACATATTGGGGTAGAAGCTCATGAATAACGTTTGTGCTGTTCTTGGAGTTTGTTTCATTTCGTTGTCATTGCCATGTCGCCTAGCATTAATGTCGCAAAAGGGCGACACTTTGTCTTCGCATTGCTTCCGAGATTCGGATTAACCTTTGGCGATCCATATGCTAAAAGAAAATATTACCTTCTTTCACACAAGTATTGTAGCTGCATACAAATCATGTTCATTTCGCACAATGTTTTAATTGTTTGTAATTTTTTAAAAATCTTGTCAGAAATGTGTGATGAATTTTGCCGTGTTTTCTAATGTGTCCAATAAATATATTTTATAGTCTTGTCCGGCTTTATGTACAAAAGAACCTAAAGATTCTGTGCAGAATGGGATATTTATATACATTTATTTGTCGAAAAGCCAACCTGCAAATATATTTTATGCGCAGATAAATATCATTGAACTGCTTAAAAAGCAGTTTTGCTGTTGAATATGTTTTGCACAGTTTGAACAAACAGTTCTAAACATACATTACTTCTCTGTCTCTGTCTGTCTGTATGTCTGTCTGTCCCTCTCTCTCTCTTTCTCTCTCTCTCTTTCTCTCTCTCTCTCTCTCTCTCTCTCTCTCTCTCAATAGTGATGCTCTATGACAAAGTACTGCCAAAGTAGGTGAAGTGATTCACTAAGATGAGGTTATTGCCGTTGACGGTGATGTTGGGCTCCGCTCAACATAGGGCTTGTCAGGGATCGGCTGATGCAGGACTTTGGTCTTCTTGGTACTGACGGTGAGACCAAAATTTGTGCAGGAGCTGCATAACGTGTCAACGCTGCATTGCATGTCAGCTTCTGCGTCAGTATTGAGAGTACTGTCATCAGCAAGTAAGAAATCCATGAAGGTGTCTGTCATGATCTGGGTTTTGACGTGAAGACTCCTGGGATTGAATAGTTTTCCATCTGTAAGGTACCTGATGCCAATTCCAACCTCTCCATCTCTGCAAGCATTAGTCAGCATGGCGGTGAACAATACACTGAACAGTGTCGATGTCAGAACACATCCCTGCTTGACACCATTGGTTACTGGGAATGGCTCAGATGTCTCTTCATTGTGATGGACTCGTGCTTGCAAGCCATCATGGAAATGCTGATCCATGGATATCAAATTTCTTGGGTATCCGTACTTGGCCTTTACTTCCCACAAGCCTTCTCTGCTGACAGTATCAAAGGCCTTAGTCAAGTATACGTAGATGGAGAAACGATCGGTGTTTCGCTCTTGACATTTCGATGGTCTCACGTTCTTTTCGGAATCCATTCTGGCTTTCTGGCAGTAGACCCTGGTCAAGATATATAGTGAGGCGGTTCAGTAGGATTCTGGCGAGTATCTTTTTCCTGCAATTGAGAGTAAAGATATACCTCGGTGGTTGTCGCAGGCCTGACGGTTCCCTTTGCGCTTATATAGGTGGATTATGCAAGCCTCTTTGAATTCTTGGGGCTTCGTCTCATGACGCCATGTCAAGAAAAACAGTTTGAGTCTTTCTATTAGGGCTTTAACCTTTTCCGTGTAGACTTCAATAGGGAAGGAGTTTACTAATGGAGTGCAGACCTATTGTTGTAGGGTCATCCCTGGCTTTGTTGATGGGTACTTGGGGGAGACGACTAAACGTCAAAATTGTTGGATGAAGGGAGATTCAGGACGCCGTCGATGTGTTTAACCCGTGGTTGATTAACCCTGTCTTTGTCAGCAATTATTATGTTTTCGTGTGCGCTTTGAATGGGGATGCCCAGAGAATGTACGTCTATACACCTCTTCAGGCATTGTAGAAGTTCTTCATTTCATGCTGTTCTGCGTAGCACTGGATCTCATCAGCTTTGTTGCTCAGCCATGTGTTACGCATTTGGCGCAGCTTCTACTATACGTATGTTGTTGTACGCATCTTTCCAAGTGTATTTGGGAATATTGAGGTAGATTTGAATAATGATTTGTTTTCCATCCAATAAAACTGCTTGATCTCATGGCAGTTATCAATAGACGAGTCTTGATGCTTTCTGGTTGATGATCCTAGGATTTTCGAAGCTGTGCTGTAGAGCAGCGATCTGAATGCAGCAAGTCTGTCGCCATAATCATGGTAATGATCAGGCTTTGGTCTGGGTTGCGGTCAGCGTCGCCCCATTGTTTGGTCGTACGCACATTTTGCCTGTTTCTCTTCCTGATAATGACAAAGTCGATGAAGTGCCAGTGCTTATAACGTGGGTGCATCCATGACGTCCGATTACGGGAGGGAGGTGTAAGAACAGTAAAAAGAGATCGTTGCCGTTACAGTGAACCATATTCATGACATCGAAGACATTAAAATATACCAATTTACGAAGAAGAAAATTGACCTCGATGATAAAATAAAACCACGACGATGGAAATAAAAAATCAGAAATAGTATCAAAACAGCAAAATATGAATTTCTCAGAGATGGTGTTGATTATACTTTTTCAACATATAAAATATCACGAAAATAAAACTATGACGATGGAGCGCGCCAAGAAAATATTATCAATGATAGATTTTAACAATGATAACAAATATCACATGTATGTCAAATACACAAAACTGCAACGAAGTAAACCAACGAAGAAAAATCAACAAGTGGAACAACAAGTTGATCAAAAAGTAGATGAAAAAGTAGATAAATATACATGGAAAATATTTAATCATCGTAGAAGCGGATGAGATGAAATAGGAAATCCTGTAATTTTGACCGATGAAACCAAACCAGGTACATTGGTTGGAATCGATAACCAATATTACAATATAGCATATCCATTTAACGTGATAATATATGGAATCTTTTCGATAAATAACCCAAATATAGAAAATATATCCACGATGTTCATCCGGATGGAATCATCGGAATTGATTTGTCCTACTGAACAAATCATAGAACATTTTAAAAAGACCAAACGAGGTAATGGATTAACCGAGTTAAGGAAATCCGAAATAATGTCGTGGGATGAATCTGGTAAGGAAACATGAGAATCAATAAAAGATATTGCAACGTTGGAAAAAAAATAAGATTTCCGATTACAGTCAAACGCATACCGGAGACGTTTAATACGAGCGAAAATAGTAAAGAAAACAGCGCTCAAATCGTAATCATTGACAATGATTTTCATGCATGGAATAATTCCGCGAGATTTTTCCCGGTATCCCGAACAATAAAATATTATCACCGAAATATATTTGATGTCATGTACGAAATAAACAAAACAAAACCTATTAATGTGTGGTTGTTTAAGAGTGAAGGAGGAGAATATGATCAATTTGTTACAACAAACGGAGATTTATATCGAACAGAAGCTCTTCAAACGAAGATGAATAATATCTCGTTGAAGTACACCGACAACCCAGATGAAATTACCCGAAATAGGTTTACTGTACCATCAGTTGCAGCGCATTTTGCCGGAGAAAAGAATTCGTGGAAACCGACCAAACTTAAATTTCTCGAGGATGCAAAAATATAGTTGCGTAGAATATGGTCATGGTGGACTATGGAATACAAAATATAATCTCTATAATCTCTATGATATGATGTCCGTGGACACGTCGGCGTGTTATCCAGGACGCTTTCTCATATACGGAGAATGTCATGAATATTTTAACCGATTTGGTCACCCCACACACGAAATGATGAGAGTATCGATTAATGGACCATTACCTGATTTTGATCTGACTGGATTTGCCGAGATAACATCGTTTAAACTCGCGGATAATTTTCATCCGATATTATATCTCTGGTTTGGAAAAAATTTCTCTGTGAATAAATAGGCTACGATAGTGTTATTGAGGTTTATGTTAGACAAGGGAATGTTAACCTTGTTGACTGTATCCGAGGCAATAATTTCATATCGGAAACAAACCGAGATATCGTTACCAACCCCAGAACAATTTTGATGATAACGAAATTGTATTTTTACGCAAAATCATAAAAGAAGAGTGTAAAAAACTTGTAAGAATAATAATTGGGAAGTTCACTCAAGGTTGAGTAGACGATCATAAACTAAAATGCACCAAATTGATACTTGATGACGGAAAATTGGATTTAATCATCGCGGATACAATCTCAAAAACGATATCTAAAACAAAAACAACAGCTTATTTATAAAATAATGAAAGATTTGATACCATCGTTGAATATTTAGATGGATAATCCTCGCAGTATACTCAGCTGAGATCATCTAAGCTTGGTTATGTCTCGATAAATTTATTTTCTATGATAAACAGATTTGCTGATATCGCGGTTAGAGTCGCCACGGATTCATTCCATTTTGACAAAATATACTACGAACGTGTTAAGAAATATCTTAAGGAGAATCGTGAGTGGGCGACGTGGAGAGATAAAGATGAAATGTTACATGATTACAAAGAATTTAATGATGTAACCATTGAATATAATTACCACTACGTCAACAGCATACAACTGTTGTATCTTTCTGTGTATGATCCAATAACACGACATAAAGCAAGTTATTTGAACGGTCCAGGAGGATGTGGAAAATCAACACGAGTGATTGATTTATTTGGGCAAACCGCTGACATGACCGTGTTGACTCCAACTTTTCGTCTTGCCCGTAAAAAGACATCGCGAGGAGTTAACGCGCGTACGTATCAGTTTCTGTCGATGGAGTGGAGATAAGTGGACTCCCGATCGCATGGGGACAAAACATATTCCCGAAATAATCATGTGGGATAAAGCGTGTACAGTATCATTGACGCTGTTAAAAACATTTATTGGTTGGTTATTAACGAAAAACACCGCAGTAGTAATGTGCCGCAATCACGGTCAACCACCAACATTTACTGGATTATCTCCTCATTGCTGGTTGAAAAATATAGTAGACTATTACGAAAAAATTAACACAGATCATCGATCACTTGATGCAGAGTTAAGCACGTTAAAGTCCGCGATAAGGCTACAATAAAAAATAAAATACAGTGTGAAATAACACGTAAAATAATTTATTGCGACATTCATTAATGATATCTGGGACACATGGAAACCATCAGAATTAATTGTCGCGAGTAGAAAAAAATAAGAGATCTTATTCAGATGAAATTGTTTTATCTCCGCGAACAAAAATTCCCAATGGAACCGGATCCGCTATATTACCGACCCAAGGATACACGACAACAAAACATGCTCGTTGACATCCCAGGGAAATCTGAACGTCAAGAACTCGTATTAAATGATATTGTGTTGGTTGTTATCGCCGTGGTCAGAAATACAATAAACGCAAATAATTCTCCATGGGTGCTAGGATATGCGATGACGACACATTCTTCTTAAGGGTTGACAATCACCGATACTATTATGTGAATCATTGATGACTTTATCGAATTGTCAAATTTAATGCATCTTGCTGTGTCACGAGAACAAAGAATAAATCAATTTTGACGAGTTCATGTTAATTTCAACAACGAAATAAAAATATAACTGACGTAACAGATGATGCCTCGATTAGAAAAAAAAACTAGCCGGATATAAAAAACAAGAAAAAAAAAACAGTAACAGAATTTGATCTTGATGTCAATTTTATATTAACGTTAAAACAACAACACAATAATCATTGTGCAAGTTGTAATTGTATCATGACATGGCCAGATAAATCTCCCCAGCAATTTACTGCAGATAGATAAGATAATAGTCGTGGTCATATCCGAGATAATGTAACATTGACATGTCTGGAATTTAATATAGTTGGTCGTAAATGAGTATCATCTGGAATTACTTGTAATTGTTCCCAGCTAAAACTATGTTGTGGCGCAGTTGGGTCTAGTTTATATAACGCCGGTTTGTTTTTAGATGTTACCGTGGAAAATATTTTATCAGTGGTGATACTCCATATCGGATCAGTTGACCTTGTAGTACCATCTTCAAGCTCACCAGGTTCCCATAAATATCTCACTGTGACACTGATAGGTAGGATCTCTGATTGAAAATCTCTTTTGGGATTGTTATATATTGTTTGTTATCGCGATGGCCGGTTTCATATTTATGTTCCTGGTGACCTCGTTGTCGATCGCTGCAACCACCTCTAGTAATCGTTTAACCCATTCACGAGATCGCTTATCATTGATGAATTCCTTCGCTTACTAATAATAAAACAATTTATCCGCGCGTGTTTTATTAAATAGTTCAACAATTGCTTGGTCACGATGAATTGCAGTGTGTCTTTGTCGAATTGTAGTATTATGTTGCTTCATCGTTGATGATACTTCACCTGGAAATTTTTTACCAGGATCAACCAGAAGAAGATTTGGCCACTGTAGAGGACATCTACGATAAATCTTTGTGAACGATGAGGGAACTTCAAAAGATAAGTTTGTTGATAACGGTTCAGCTTCTTTGTATCTACTTGCTACATCAACTACTGTCAACGCATATTTGTAAACATGTTTTTAATTTTGTCATGCGGCAGAAATATATCGGATTGATGAACTTAATTTGGAGTATTAACATCGAACGACCCACATTGTATCTTTTTTGGACGCGATAGATAAATTTGCCATATACGTTGTCTGGATAATCAATCAGCTGCTGTTTCATGTTTTACTTTAGCCGCGCTGGCGAAATTTATCGATTGCTGATTTACCCATGTAGTATCCGATTGGAGAATAATAAATTGCTTCCATATCAAATACTAGAACCCAGCATTAATTTACCTTTCATTGCAGTTTTTTCTTATTATCCACGATATTAGTTTTTCTTTGATTGTTTTATCGGAAATTGAATTTAACGCGTGGATCAATCTTACATCTGCGAGATGACGCTGTTCGAGATCATTACTTCGATAAGCGATATCATGAACACGACAAGCTTCATCGATGGAGTTTATCGGATACGCACCCGGTCGAGGATTATCTTGGTTATCAAGTCTGATATATAATCGTGTTCCGGCCCAAAATAACCGTATCCGGTGAGATGTTTTTCTCATGGATACTTTGCCCATGGTGTTCCTTGGAGATTGCTAACTTGGAGGCGATATCACCACCGTTCTTTTTTATAACAAATCTATTTTTTTTAATACCACACCGTGCACATTTTCCAGTGATAGCATCTCTATTATTCTTTGTCGTGGTAGGTATTAGATCAGTTGTTGGTGTACGTGATCTACATTTCACACAATATAAAGCCATAATATTAGATAGTTATATCTAATGGAAATTCACGATTTATCCGCATTGAAGAAATGTAAACCTGTTAAACATCATGCGATGTTACCAAATTCAATACGAATGATCGTCATTGGTCCTTCAGGGAGTGGTAAAACACAATTGTTACTCAATTTAATTATGAAGTGGATGAAATGGGACAAATTATATTTAGTTGCACCAAGCGTAGATAATCAACACTGTTATCAGGTGCTAAAATATTATAACGAGAGCGCGTCAGAGATCACCGGGGAAAACATCATTGAGTTTGTCACAGATATTGACGAAGCACCATCCGTGGAAGACATTGGTAGGAACATTAACTATTTAGTTGTGTACGATGATACCATGTTGGAACAACAATAAAATCCAACTCGGATATTTTCCCAAGGGCGACACAAGAGCACAGACGTGATATATGTCACTCAATGATACACTCAAATTCCAAAAGTGATCCGAGACAATTCTAATATCCAAGCCGTGTTCAACGGGGTTTACACTCATACGCTACGAAATATTTTTCAAACTTGGTGTTGCGGTGACTTCGACTATGTAACATTTAAACGTTTCTTCACTGTTGCTCAATCAGACCCACTTGGATTTGTAATGATAAATTTATCAGATCATAGGAAGCGATATCGAATAGGATTATATATATTAAAAGGTTAATTCATAGCGAAAAATGATGATATACTCGACCCCCCGACGGACCAGGTGACAAACACTGAGCTACAGTGACAAAAGAAATATACCAGATTTTATTTGCACAGGCAGATATTCTGAATCAATTATGACAAAAGTAATAATCATGAACGCTTAACTGTTGAAGTATTATGTGGTGTATTGCTACTAGATCTTCGACCGGGAGAAGGCTTGGCTTACTTGATACAGCAAAGCATATTTTCTTATCTATTCTCGTGACTTTACGAGTAATATTTTATTTTATTTGTAATAAACGCCCTTATAATCTAATCTACAGTTACAACTTACCTCAGATGGTTGAATATTTCGCCTCTAACCTTTGGCAGTATATCCACAATAAACACACCCAGTCACAACGAAGCCACAAGATGAGAAATTCTTCAATTTAAATCTATATAGTAAATCTAGATCTCGGATTAGAGATTCGAGATCTCGGATTAGTAAACCGAGATCTAGGATTAGTAAACCGAGATCTTGGATTAGTAAAATGAGATCTTGGATTAGTAAACCGAGATCTCGGATTACAAATTATTTTAAGTGTGTCCGTTCTAAAGGGGAATTTGTGTTTTTTATATATGCTTGATACATTTAAAACTTAGACTCGAAAAATCATGTATTCAATTTGTAGAGATTATCGTTTCGTAACCGATGCAAATATATATATATATATATATATATATATATATATATATATATATATATATATATATATATATATATATATATATATATATATATATATATATATATATATATATATATATATATATATATATATATATATATATATATATATTCTACTTGATCGATCCAGGATTGACGTCCACTTTGTTAACACTTTAATTATAATTTTCCATGTGTTATATATGTTATAATAAGAAAATGTCAAAAATGACATTCAACCATTGTTTTGAGTTGGTGTTTTGGGCCTGAATAAGTTACATGTAAACATTTCAAAAATAATATACAGTAATGTACAATACATATATCTTTTTAAGCATGGTAACATACTTTCATGCCTCTGTTATACATGCATACATGCCTTAAAACAACATTCTAAATAAAACAGCATATTAAGGTAATATATTAAATAAGCTATGGTAAACATCGGGCCTAGGAAAACATAACAAATTCCTCCTAGCTCAGACTTAACATGACTGTTTACAATGTCAGTAATAAGAATTTAACAAAGAGAAAAGTTGAAAATACACCAATGCTAAAAAAAAATTCTATCCTGACAAATATGTGCGAAATTGTTTTAATATTTACTTGCGTAAAAATGTGATACTGTTTCAAGCTACATAGGAATGTTAAACTAATGAAGTCTACAGATGAAATCAAAGTCCTACTTGTACGATGAAGACTTTCACATGTATCGCACTACATAGCTTATGCAACCACTGCAGTAGATGCGTCTATTTCAAAGACGGGTTTGCAAAGATTGATATCTAACATAATGACAAATTTTAATGGCTGCTTTTCATGACTGTTGATAATTTTTGGTATTGTGATTTCAGATTAATAACCTTCAATAACAATAATATATTGCGACATTTATTGATTAATGTCTTACAATATGTATGACACACGCGATCTTCAGTTCACAAACATTCACAGAAAATGTTGATTTGTTGCCTGAAACTCCCTCGTCTGATTGTATTTCTTTTGTCTTTCTTTCTAATTTCATGGATTTAGGTAGATGCAAGATCTATTTCTCACTAAAGTCGAGCAAAAAGGGCAGAAGATCAATTGCTCTGAGCATTTCCAACAGGTTCAATGTCCACACTGAAGAACACACCTCATGCGGTTTAGTCGATATATCATGCATGACAAGGAAATCCGCAACTGCTGTTTTTCTTTTTGCTGTAAAACATTATATCACTCTACCATTGCACTGCACGTAAATTCTTGCCGCCCAGATATATTCAAGATGGTAAAACATCTTCATTCGCTTATCATTCTCTATACAGAGAATATTCAGAACAGACAGCCGCACTTGTGCCAGTCTTGAAGGAAGGTCTCTTTTGATCCTTTTTAGTCGAGAAAATGAACTCTCCGGAACAGTTAGTGACCATCAAACAAAGGAACAATCTAAAACTTGTTTCCCAATTGGCGATAGCAGCATGCATTTTCTCCTCTTTTATTATCTGGTACACGTCTTGGTGGCTGAACCTTTCTTTTTCTGCATGAGCCTGTTTGACGTACAAGTGGAAAGTCAAGAGCTCATCAAGAAGACTGAGTTCAACATCCTTTGGATTTTCTTGTTCTAGTCTGTTGATACAATGGAGAATTTGTTCCCTCGTAGCTTGCAGATGAATTAAAAACGAGCAATTGTCAGCAACACTTCTACACACGATAGATCTTCTGTTTAAATTTGAGTGAAGTGAGTCAATTACAGGAATAAATGAATGTATACTAAACTTATCGATTGGAGGAATTTCATCCAAGGCTTCAGTTGCACTGCCATCATTGTGTTGTAGTTTTCGTATTTAACGCCTTCTTTGGAGCGTTATGAACTCTACATCAGATAGAGTAGTTTTTGCTTGCTCTTTAATCTCATCAAAGTTTTCTCGTGTGCTGGAAACAAATTGCAGAAAAGAATTGAATAGGTTTGCACAAGTGGCCAATTAAATCTGTATACGTTGAAGGGCATCACGTACTTTGTGAAACTGTATAAGCGAACCTGTTCATAGATGAAGCATGAACACAAATTCAGATTTTTCAGCTTTGACCCTTGCCTGGATGCAGTGAATTTCGTTGGCTTGGTCAATAAACTGTATTGCTTTTGCTCAGCGTGAACAAGACGGTGAGCAGTGCTGAAAAACGTCTTGCCACCGGTCAAATGTTCTGCAACATTTATCTGATGCAAGATGGGAGGCTCATGCCAGAGCTACGATATACATCAGTGACAGTTATGCTCACATTGTTGACGCACTCTGTCACATCCATGATGGTGACAATGAAAAGGGTGATATTAGACGACATGCTCAAAATATGTTGCAGAAATTGAAGAATATGAATTTGCGTTCATGTTTCATCTATGGACAGGTTTGCTTATACAGTTTGGAAAAGCTTTCCAATCAGATTTAAGTAATGTCAAGCACAGGGAATAAATTTTGCAAACTTATTATTTTGCAGAATTTTCAGTTGAAGACCATTATACTTTTTCCAGCCATGTTAGATGCATTGTCATATGATTGACCCTGCATTTACTGAAATCAATTTCAAGTTCTTCAAAAATGTTCAGTATCAATTCAGTCATTCGTTCACCTGTGTGATTCTTCAGTTCAATAAATGTCAAAAATCGTTCAACTGGTATTCCATCAAGGGGAGAAGAATATTTAACAATTACAGTGAGTTGATAAACATTGGAAACATCAGGTTTGAATCGACGGATACACTAAAATACGCTGCTTCTTTGATTTCTTTGGCAATCAATTCCAGCAAACCGAGAAAGTTTCCGTTGTTTGGTGAGCCGAAGGTTTTATCATCTACTCTAAATGCCAATTGACGTTCTGCCAACAGACAAATCACTGTCATCATTCGTTGAAGTAAATGCCTCCAGTATTCCTGTTCAGCTTTGACGTGCTCATCCAGTTTTGTTGTAAGTGTATGATCACGTTTTCACTTTAAGTTGGTCGACATAGAGTCCAAAAGACCTTTTGAATTTTCATGGGTCTTAATAATTTGAGGACGAAACCAGTTATTAAATCCTGAAGAAGTTAGAGCTGTAGTTGGATAAACATTCTTAAAGAATTTTGAGAAACGTTTGCACACATAACAGTAGACGTTCCATTCTGTTGGTTAATATATTAGCCATTCACAAAGGTAAGATTCTCCATTTGTTTTAGTGGATAACAATAACTTCCTGAGCAAGAGCGAGTTCGATTTTTGTAGTTTCGCTTCGAAGCTGTGAAAGTTCTATCCCAGTGTTGACATTCCAAAGGGCCTTTCTCAATCCAGAATAACATTTTTTCATTGCTTAATGTGGTCCATAAACCTGAAAAATTCTTGACAATGAAATCAGTAAAAGAGCCAACACTCGCTTTTGTACATTTGGTGGGTGAAACTGAAGCTTCTATGTCTGTGGACCAACTGGTACTTGGACTTACTGACAAATGTTCCTGGTGCCAAGTAACGCATATGAATATCCTATATCTGCTGTTGAACTTGATATTATTGGCTTTACATGTTTGACGATATATTTTGGATCTTTTGGTCCTTTCATTTACTTGCACCACAATCATATCATCTACTCATTGCTAGATTTAAAGAGCTGGAGGATTAATAACAGGTTTTTAGGATTCGATTCTGGAAACTAAATAATACAAATTTAAAATCAATATTTAATAAATTGACAAAAGAAATTAACAATATAATAGTACAAATTAAAACATACAGTTGGATAAAAACATTCAACAAACTAATTCGAACTTATAAAAAATACTCCAGAACATTTTGGCACCACTTTAATATCATCACTCAATGAAAAACAAAGACACACACAAGCTCTCCTATACAATATAATAATCATAAATTCATAAATCATATCGCACATACTTCACAGCAAAAAGACAACTTACTAGCAGAGTTCTATATAGAAGTATCTACTCCGGCTATGCTTCAACAAGAACAACATGATACCATTAAAACATAGAAATCAACTATCCTCAACACAGAACAAAGACACAATACTAACAGACCCAATCAGAACATCTGATATACAAGAAGCAATACATACTTACAAAGACACCACACCAGATTCATTAAGAATTAATCAGACCATTGAGAATGCCACACTCATATAGTACTCAACCCAAACACTACAGACCAAGTTCAATTTTATAAATTTCAGGAAAAAACATTTGGACGTTTGGAATTATGAAAAACACTTGAGAAATTCGTTTTTTTTTTGGGAGGGGGGGGGGCAATAAGATGGGACTCTGGCGAACGGGGCCCTGTGTTTTAGCACACCTAACCACACTGGTAAATCCGGTACTGTGAATGCAGTGTCTCAAATGACAGTTTATTTAGAAAAAAGTTAACTAATTCGTATGAATGCCTACATTGAAGTCTAAGTACCACATTACCTTCACTTAGTTACCGAAATATAGGGTTCATGGGTGCAAGCAAGAAGGCTGGTGCAGAAACTTACACCACCTGATCTGATTCCTAGTAGGTTGCTATTGATAAGTGTATAATTTGGATGATATACAAGTATTACTAGGTCTGGAGTTGGCATATAATAATAATTATTCATTTATGAAAATTATTAAGAAAGAATATTGCCAAAATTTATTTACATCTGCGAGTCATTCTGAACAGACGTCAGTACTTTCAAAGTCATTATTTTGCTTTCAATTTTTGTTCTAATATCCCTTTAATTTGTACACAAGCGTTACATTTTGAAACTGTATTAGTTTGAAATTATATTAAGATAAGTATGTATCAGAAATAAAAATGAGGTCATGCTTATGCCAGCAGTTCCATGCTGCTCCAATTTGACTCAGGCCTGATTCAAATGCAAAGGAATACATAGTGAAAAGGTACGGGTTGAATCCGACAACCAGACCAGTCTTAAGTTCCTTAGACAGGCATCCTATTCAAACTGCCTCGTCATAGAAGGTCCTACTTGTGTTTCTGAGCCGTAACACCTTTATTCAACAAAAAAAAAAAACCAAACAGCTTACTACCGAGTGTAGACTTTACAAAACGTTTAAAATGTATCCAAAGTAATACAAGTCATTGGTCTGATGGTATAACCCCATCATCATCATCGTCATCATCATGAACCCCCTAACACAAGATGTCGCTGGGGCAACACAGTTGACATTACAACCAATTCTTTCCATCTTTCTCTGTTCTCTACTGCCCTTTGCGAATCTCCACATCCCATGCCTGTCCATTACTTAATGTTGTCTTCCCACCTCTTTTTGGATATCCTTCTTATGCACCCTCACACTATGGCTTGCAACATTGTTTTCCCGTCCAGTTGATATTGATAAGTTTACACATTTTTGTACAATGAGCAAGAGGTCTTCATAGGGTCTGATAGCTCGTTGGATCCTGTCGTAGACTTCGTTTTTGATTATATGATCGATGTATAAGATGTCTAAGATCTTGTTGTAAAATCTCATTTTGAAGGTTTGAATCCTTCTTGATATATCTGATGTGAGCATCCATGTTTCAGAAGCATACATAAAGATTGTTATTACAGGCATCAACTTTAATATGGAACAAAAATCAATGTTGATATGTGAGTTATTAATTTTTTGTGTAAAGTTATAACTATTGTACTACCACGTTTATCGTTGTATATTTTCTATGTAAATTCTGTGTACATGGTATAATACAAATATTTTCTATTCTTGTATGTTACTTAGCAAAAGATTTATATGGACAATACTAAAATATTTACTGTTTAAGTAACACGCATCATTCTTTTCGTTGTGAAATCACAGTTAATCATTCACCCCTTGCCATTGTACCGTCTAAGGTCATTTATTATTAATTTCGTTAAGTCCGTGAGTTTTATGTTAATTGATCCAATATTTAGATCGTATAAACGCACATATTAGCAAGAATCCAATATTTCATTCAAACCAAGATGAAATTGAAGGCAAAGTAGTTCAGTGAATACATTTTAGATATTAGCATAAACAAAATTACACGATTAACATTATACAACGTTATTTGACCCAAATTTTCTCAATATTCTAATCTCTCGCCTTATCATTAAAAGTTGTCTGTCATATTTGGGTGAATATTTACTTGCATGAAAATATAAATACGTTTAACTTGAGTAGTCGTACTATGACGAACTAGATTGTATCTCTTGAAAGTTGTATTTTAGAATATTGTAGCTTCTCTGTTAGATGTGGAAGGTAAATATTATCTACAGTTTGAATTTTATAACGTTATTTAACATCACTACTGAATGCATGACTTCATCACTTTCTCATATTCTGATATTGAAGAACACTATTAGTAGGTATACTTAGTTCTTCACAACTGGACTTTCTCAATGGCTCATTTCTCTACTGATTATTATAAGCACAATCAGCTGTATTAAAGAAAGATAAGAATAAAAGACAAATCAAGAATATTAGTTACCAGCGGTATTATTTGTATCCATCTATGTATGCTAAAAATATCACCAAATGTAACTTTATCTTGTTTATAAACAAAAATTTTCTTTTAAAGTCTTGACAATCCCACGTATTTTCAGACTCTCTGTACGTTTCCATTAATTTTCTCTTGCTCGTCACATATAAATGACCACTATGCTGGCCTAGATATTAGAGGGTCCGCTTCGGATGCGGGAGGTCTCAGGTTAGAACACTGGCCGAGTCATATCAAAGACATAAAAATGGTACTAACAGCTGCCTCGCTAGGCAGTCAGCATAAAGGATTTAGCGTGATGACTGGTAGACAGGGCCGGCTCTTCCGCTAGGCAAACTAGGCAATCGCCTAGGGAGCTGGGCGAAGGGGGGCGCAAGAAAAAAGTTGCAAATTGGGTTTTATTTCATGATGAGCGGGTGCGGGAAGGCGTGAGTGGGAAGGGGAGCGCCAGATATCTGATCTCGCCTAGGGCAATGCTGGTAGGCATGGTGTCATGATAATGTGACTGTGTGGGGCATGAGGCCGCATATCTGTGGCATGATGCCCCATTGCTAGACATCGCTAAAAACTACCACAATATAGATATATATTTTAGTGATAAGACTGAATTTAAAAAAAATACGTACACGATCCCAAACACACTCGTATACACATTCACAAATATAATGTTTCTTTAATACAGAAAAAGTCAGTTTAACTATTATTTTTGCAGCTATTTCACCATAATACAAAATTAGAAATGGCTGAGTGTACATTTCGCTTTTAATGATTGTTAACTAAGAGCTTATGGACCTTTAAAGAAATTGTAATTCGGATCCTTGTCAAAACAGACCATCATTTAGTAGCTGATATAGTCCACAATGCATGACTACAAAAGCTATTGTGTAAATTTAGTAACTTCATTGCATATTATTTTCTTCTATACTGATATCTTCAACTGTCAACTATCTGCATTAAAGAGTGCTAATTGCTAAGATATTTTTCGATTTATCAACGTACGGATTTATACCTTATTATACCATTTGCCTTCATAACTGCGAAACATAACAAACTTAGATCAGTGCGTAGACATTTCAGGTATGTGGCCTTTTAGACTGTTTCAAGCAGTATCATTTTCACCAATGTGCACTATACTTACATGACATTTGATCTTTGTAAGTTGCAGATAATGGTCAACCTGTTTACATAATGATAGCTGAGTGAAGGAAACAAACAAACCTTAGATAGACAAGGATTGAGTAAGTAGTGAACTTTCTCAAATAATAATTATCAAAAGAATCGTCTGAAAAAGAAACAATTTGTACTGTCCACTCATTGGCATTTATTTTCTGTATACGCCTTTGTTCACCTTGCGCACAATATCAGATTGTATCAGTAGAATAGAAGTTTTAGACCAGTCAAATCCCAAACCTTGAAAATCGATAATTTTATTATGTCTGTTTCTCTCTACATTTCAAATAAAGACCGGTGTTAATATGATGTCCGGAAGTGACGTTCTGTCGGGAAGTCACTCAATTTTAGTATCTATATGGCAGAATTTAATGACGATATATGCGAATTTACCACACATTTGTCATGCTCATATTCGTTGTGAGAAATGTGAACTCCTAGAACATAAGGAATCTCAATACAATTCTGCACGATGAAGTAAAACAGTACCAATTTAAGTCCGAAAGAGGCAAAATAGTGGACAGGGACCCTCAAGAGGACATAGAGCATAATGAGGCTGAGTAGTGGTTGAGATATACATACTATTATCGTATTAGCTATTATTATTATTAGTAGTAGTATTATTATTATTACTATAATTAATATTACTATTATTATCATTATGGCAATTATTATTATTATTATTATTATTATTATTATTATTATTATTATTATTTCGTTAGTGTTTCTAAAATTGCACAATGAAAACAGAAGTGTCAAACTGGGGATACTTACGAGCAGATTGTCAAGTGGATGTCGTTAATCAGTAACTAGCGGTGTTATAAGTCAACACATCAACCCCTGGCGTAGCGTTTACGGGGCAGGAGGTAAAATAATACTTCCAAGCTCTGTAGCGTCATGGGCATGTTTGATGCACCAAAGTGTGTGGTATTAAAGCAAGGTATACATATTTAGCTCTAGGATTATGCTAATCATTCAGGACGTTTTATTTGCACTACAAAAAACAAGAAAAACTTTTCCACTTCTGCTCTTGCGCGGGCAAAAAAATACACACAAAACAATGTTTCTAACACAACTAGGCATTCGGCTATTGGGCGATCGCTTGGATATCGATGTATTAATATCCATTCAGAAATAGCCCCCAAAATGTGTTTCCTACATGCATTTAATACGAAAACAAAAGCCTGCAGGAGTTAATGTGTTAAGCACATAATACTTAAGACTGTGAGAGGTATATAATTAAATACTTTATTAACTTTATGACAAATTTGTTCTTTTAAACCGTGATGAAATATAGACCAGGAATGTACTTTGGGTGTGATTGTTTATTATACTCCACTGATAGTAAAATTGAAGAATGTATTTCAGAGAAGAGGTAATAATAGGCCTGAGGTATCCAAATGTTCAACAAGCATATATTTTCTATGTGGGTCTAGGTATATACTACTAGAGGCAAAAGAAATATAAATATTATGGCAAAATAAATCTTGATAGTAATAATAGTGATAATAATAATACATAATATTAGTAATAATACACTGCTGATTATTACGATATTGTGGTACAAGATGAAGCACAAAATTGCAACAATGCATCACATGTACATATATTTCATACTTTAACATGCAAGAACATCTGATAAATTGTACCCAGGCGTTTGCTCTCTAACATTATAATGAATGACGGATTGTATTTAACATGTAAATTGGAGTACCTGTGGAAATATCAGCGGTAAATAAATAGTCGAGAAACGTAGATGCTGTAAAGAAATTATAATTTTGAATAAGACTGAGAAGGTCAACATGGATGGCATCATTGAACATCCAGTATTTCATACAATTTGCTCGGATGAATATGTCCTGTAAGGAACATACTGTGTCTACATTCAGCAATATGGAAATTGCAAGGAAATCCTGTCAGAGTACATGAGCACATGTAGATATAATATTCTTAGTTGTTATGGCGCCACTATCAGGCTCAATCTTAGGTCAAGTGATTGCTTTATATGTATGTGAAAGTTATGCTTACAATTCATTTTCATTAAATCCTGCCATTATTAATAAATGTATTATTACTATCACTTTACTCAAGTGTGGAATTATTTACCCAACCCTTTCATTTTTATAATAATAGATCGTGCCAAAATCATTTATCCAATATCTTGGAAATTCTCTCGCATTTTTAAAAATCCTTTATGATTTCTTTTCTTGAACAAATTCTATACTATGACATTAAAACATGCTGCTGTCTGTTGATGTTCACATTTGATTCATTTAGATTCTAACACTGGTTGTAGTAAAATCTGATTTTATGCTAAAGGAATTGACTCTGAAAACATGAAATAAGTAAAAAAAAACAGGATACATGAAATAACATAATTGTATTCACGTTTAATCATTTGCTGTATACTCTATGTTCAGTCATAGATACATTGCAGCATAGAGGTGGCAATAACTGTATATCAACTGGCTATGGCTTCTTGACCACTTCATCCAACACTGCCATCATTTCTTCAACAAAGTCTGGAAAAGGAATTGTTACCCCAATAATTCATGAAACTGAAAGATGTCATCCGCTGCCAATATTCATACTGAAAAATAACCAAAATGAATCATTTGATTGAATTGGAAACACGATTCAATTAGTATTCAATAAAACATACACATAAATCTTTACCAAAAAGAATTTTGTTGTTGATCGAACTGGAAACAAGATAGACTGGAATGAATGAACGAAAATAATAATAATAATAATAATAATAATAATAATAATAATAATAATAATCATAATAATAATAATAATGAGAATAATAATATTAACAACAATTGTTGTTGCGATATTACAATTTCAAATATCTGCTATAAAAGAAATCTGTGTTGATTTGTTTTGATTGCATTTGTTTGAGTTTGTGTTCCTTTGTTTAGTTAGTTTGTCCCTTTTCTGTGTGTATGTACAGAGCCAGGGAAGAGGGTGCTGACTGTATTCCTAGTGATATGTTGACTCCAACTTTAATATAACTTCAATGATATAACAGTAAGCTTACTATA